>CM068761.1:7740232-8197732 GCA_035084275.1 Hydrolagus colliei | reverse complement strand
GTTATACTAACTGGACATTGCAGCCACAAGATGGAAATGAAGGTTGATTGTAAGAATTTTACTGCAGTGTACAATTTGATCTGAAGTTTTTTTTAATTTTTTAAATCGCTTTATTTTAACAACCCCTTTTCGAACTTCATGTGCTTTGTGCCACAAGCCCAGAGTTCAGGGCGCAGTATAACATATAACTTCAAAACAATTTCAGTCGATATTTGCTGCAATTGTCAAATGAGATTTCTCTTCCTGCATGAGTGATGGAGAAAGGAAGAGAGAGGGTGAGCAGTGGAGAGAGACAGATAAGTGAGAATGTTTCTAATCATTGCTCAGATCCACATTAAACCAAAACGTCTCCACCTCCAGCAACCCGGGAAAGGAGAAGCAATGGGAGAACGTTTTGAACCCCCATTTAATGTATTTTAGAATGTAGAATCGTGTGCTGCTGCTGTGTAAGATCTCCTTAAGTACACACCTCTCGAGCCATAAAAAGGTCTCACTCGATTCCTACATCGAGCACAGTTACAACAGTCATCACAATCTGTGCCATGGTTCATTCACTTTCCGCACCTTGATCCTGTGGAGATGTCTGTCGACTGCATTGCCTTGTGGGGACTAAACCAACTGTTTTATGGCACATCAATATTCATTTACAGACATTATCAACCACAGCTAAGACATTTCTTTTTAACTGATAATCTTATGATATAGAAGTAAAGCTGGCATAGCAGCTGACAGTCTAGTAAAAGTAAAAGTAGCAATGGTGAAAGATGCCAGCTATTAAGCAACTGCACAATGTTACACAATACATACATAATAATAACCCTTGCATTTGATACAGTGCTTTTCACATCTTCTAGACGTCTCAAAACACTTCACAGAATATACTGCAAAGTGAATTGACTGTATAGTTGTGGGTGAAACACAGCAGTCAATTGCACACAGCAATGTCCCACAAACAGTCGTGGATTGAAATGACAAATTTTATTATTGTGTTTTTTTTTGGACGGATTATTATGAGATGTGCTGTCCATGCACACTTGGATCACTTTTCTTATTTAAAAAAACAAGCATAACACAACCGTGTACTTAAATGAAAAAGTCTTATTATAAAGATTGTTCTCATGCGAGAGAACAACTTTTAAAAAAAATCAAGAACTTTAAAAAAACAATTGAAATAAATTTAACTCTGAAATGTTTGAACCAGCAAACGAGTTTTGTTTGTATACATACTGGTACTTCCGTTTAGAACTATATAAGGTTACAGCACAGAAAGCCAATCCGATAAAACTAATCCACTTTGTCCTATTTGCAGGCCTTTTCTCCACACTCTACACTCTTGTGGATCCTGTTTGGACCTTCTCTCCCACCAGGGCACTCCTCATCCTAAAAACTCTGTGTCCAAAAAATCCTCTTAATGTCTCCCTTCACTCCTTTGGTAGTTATCATGAACTGATGCCCTCCACTGAGTTATTGAATCACCGACTCCTAACGCATCTCAGACAAACTAAGGGAGAGATTTAATCGGGGCCTGAATCAAACAACACTGATTTCAAAATAGCATTTACCTGATGACCCAGCTCTCTGACTGAAAAGGAACTATTTTATTTTATAAATAAACACTAGCCTTCTGTGCTGAAGGAAAGCAAAGTCGCTACTTCGAATTGAGAATCAGTGTCAAACATTAATTGTCACATATCGGGGCCCATTTCGGCACACTGCTTGTCTGAAATATGGTTGGCTAACGACTCGATGATATCAAGAAGCAGTGCCTGACTGAGGGAGCGGAGATTTGGCAACTTGGACACCTTAGGGAGAGAAGCAAAAAAAAAGAAATTAGGAAATAACAGCACAGCATGCAACAAGCGTTGAAAACTAAAATAAATTAAGCTTTCCGCAAGACGAATGGATTTGAAACAAGCGGGCCTAGTCTTGGCAAATTAGGTGGATTTTATCAGAATGACTGTGACCGGGGAGGCTTCAATTGTAAGGAACGTATCATCCAGAAGATCAACAGCTCTGGTGTAACATTAAAGCAAGATATCCGGTGGTTCATTGGGGGCAAAACACTTATACAGTGGATACGCTAAGCTGTTGCACCACCGAGTAAACATGGATAACTTGCTGACACAAATTGTTCCTGATATTATATATTCAGGGTAACAGGAAGCACTAAGCGTCTTTTCCGCAAGAAGGAAAAGTGGAGCCTGAGTAATAATAATCCTGGCATTTGATATAATGCTTTACATGTCTTCTAGATGTCTCAAAGCGCTCACAGAATATACTATAGTGAATTGAGTGTATATTTGTGGATGAAACGTGACAGCTAATCGTGCACTGCAGTGTCCAACAAACAGTCATGCATAGAAATGAACAATTTTTTTTTGTTGTTAAGAGGGATTATGATCAGGAGTGTGGAGTAAGGAAATTTGCCCAAGGTTTTTTTCACTGCTTGGAATTGAACTCCAGTTCTCACGCTTGCAAGGCGAGTGCTCTAACCACTGAGCTCTAGGGCTCCACAAGTAATCAAGCAGCACAATATTCTTGGGATAGAGATCCGCACTCGACCAACAACTAAGGTTTCTAATGTTTCGCCCTGACAGGGAATCAAACCCAGGTTCTCTCGCTCGCAGGGCAAGTGAGCTAACTGATATACTATAAGATTTCTGGTACTAAGTTATAGTGTAGCTTACAGGATCCCGGAAGAAAAATAAAACAGAAACAGACAATAAAGACAACATCGTCCAAACTTAGTTAATATGCAATAATACCAGGAGGGGCACATGTGTTCCTGTTATATAGACCAACCAAACGTTTGTAGAAGATTGTACATGAATGATTACGTTTATCATTTCGTAAGCCACATACTGTAAAACTAAACTATTTGATAAGATAAATATGTAAGAATTCTATCAAACAAACTAGTATTTTTGTGGATATAGAGTCATAAGAGGGTTATTGTTAAAATGCATTTTATCATCAATAACATTTTCATCAAAGATAAGCCAAGTGGATGGATATCACAATATCATGTCACATTGATGTACGGGGATAACTATAATACTGTATAATAGCGTACGAAAGCCGTCCCAATAATTCAACCAGGAAAAAGAACAAATCCTCAAATGTGATGTTCGGGAACAAGATGTTTATTATGATATTATTCACTGACATCTTGTTCTTGAATAATTCCATAATACTAAATAATAAACTACTAAATAGTTTAGTAAAATTATGTTGATCCTCACTCATTTTCAAATCCCCCAATCTGCATCCCGCTTCCTCTCTGATCTCCTCTCTCCTCAAAAGAGCACCCATTGCCTTCCCTCCACCGGGTCTGGCCTCCTCCATGTCCCCCGAATCCTCCGCTCCACCATCGGCGGCCATACCTTAAGCCACTACTACACCCCGAGGCTCTGGAACTCCCTTCCTCACTCCCTTCACCTTGTCCCCTCTCTTCCTTCAGATCTCAGCTAAAGACCTTTCTTTTCGACCGTGCTTTTGGCCACCTTCTTCCCCCTCCCTCTGGCGCAGCCCCAGGATCCGTTATTGTGAAGCTCTCTGAGACGCCTTCCTGCGTGGAGGGCACTGTATAAATCCATGTTGTTGTTGATCCAGATTTTGCAATTTGTGTTAATACAGGAGTTTTGCTCAAATCCAATATTCACTAGGCTGTAATAAATCATATTGTGCCATCATTACTGCTGACTGTGTTAACTTCTGATTCAGGGTTAGAGGTTAGCATTGAAAGTCAGATCAAATCTCTTCCATTTTGATTAGATTTTCTCAATGTTTGCTGTCCTCTTTGGCATGCTTCACAGAATGTTTCAAGTTAATAGCACAAAATCATCCTGAGTTTGACGTCTTATCAAGTCTTGGAGAGCCTCAAAGCGCGTCACAGAATATATTGTAAAGTGAATTGACTGTGTATGTTTGGGGCAAAACGCAGCAGCCAATTGCCCACACCAAGTGTCCCACAATCAGTCTTGGAATGAGTGACCAATTTTTAAAAATTGTAAACTGAATTATTACCCTTTGGAGACAAATGCCAAGTATTACAATGCCAGTTATTATAAGACAAGGGGGAAACCAACTGGGTTTATTATTGTTCAATATCAATTATTGTTCAATAATTCAAACTCCTGTCAGCTCTGGTGGGAATGCCGGGACGCAGCACTATAGGAGTGAAGAAGGTATGAAAGGACAGCAGATGACCACAAAGCCAGACAGGAACCTACCCACCTTAGTGAAATGGTGTACAATAATATACAGGCAGTGTTTCTTCATGTCCAGGGCCTGAGTCTTATCAGCTGCTTCCAGAATCTGAAGCACAGAAACAAACATTCAGCACCATTGCTCGCAAAGTTTGACTGAATGGAATTGTAGAAATGCACATTTCTAGAAAATGGAATTTACAGAATGAAAGCCATTCAATTAACCAGTAACTGCCAGTTCCCTAATTATCCATTTGAAAATTTGATAATTAAAGAAACGACAACTTAAAAACATAATGGAGCTGAACTCCAATGTAAATATTATATGGATTCTATGAGATTTTTTTCTTGTAAAAGTATGCGTGTGTGTGTGGTGCACATGCTTTCTGCTAGCATGGTCTTGATCACAAACATTAAAACTAATCTTAAAATGGGCGATGTGCTACTCTGGCTGGAAAGAAACAAAGGCAGATAGAAAACTGCTGTAGCAGGAACGTGTAATGGTAACACAGTCTGAACAGAGCACAATATATAATCCACCGTGTACTGTTGTGTGTGTAAAAGTAGAAAAGACAATCCACCTGTAAAACATTCTCCACCGTCACATTCATCTCCAGATTCTGTTTACAGTAAGCTTGCAGTCTGTTGTTTGTGAAACCATAATAATAAGGCGCTGAGAACAGGTATCTGTGAGCGAGCAGTCAAGAGGAGTTTTCTTCAGAAGCTCTGGGATTGATCCCTCAACAGTTTTAACATAAAATCATACAATATTACAGCTCAGGAGGCAATTCCACCCATTGTTCTCATGCCCGTTCTGGACGTGACGGGCCTAATAGCAAACACTGTGAAATCCCGTCACTTTCTTAAAACAATAACAACAACTTGCAATTATATAGCGCTCTTCCCTTCATGTGGGATAGTGACCCAGAGTACTTAACCTGAACAGCAGGTTAATGGGTCCTTATTCAGCGTGCCTCACGCAAATCACTATTTTTATTTGCTCTTTTCCAGAGTTTGAAAACATATTTTGTTTTTGTTTTTAAAAAAAACGTTTTCTTCCGTCCTGTATTTGAGGCATTCTTACCCAATCCGACCCAGCTACGTTTCTCCCATAACTCTCCCCATACAACAACAACTTGCATTTATATAGCGCTCCTCACACAGGGCAGTGTCCCTCACCGCTAGAAAGTGGGCAAATGTGCCCCAGGGAAATGACTGCCAGAAGTGACATCTCACAATAATGCCAAGACTGGGAACTTGTGCGTCATGAGTTAAAACTAAGGTGTGTACTCAGGAAGGATACAGCGAATCCTCTGGTGGCATGTTGACTTCACCGTAGTAAACGTAGCGAAGGAGTGACTCAAATGCCTGCCGACTGGGGACCATTTCGCCAATGGAGATGTTGACTTGTCCGTCTTCAGGCATGAAGGAGCGGAACATGGCTTCAAAGTAACTGGGAAACGTACCACACAGAAAGCAGCACTCAAAACCAGATTATGACAGTAACCATCAATTTACGATACCAAGTTAAAGATCCCGATTCTCTGTCTATATAAACGCAATTCATTGCAACAACTTACTCGAGTTAAAAGCCTAACGTTGAGATTTAGCAATTGTACCATCAGAAGAACTTTTAAAGCAAAATAATTGGTTTCAGTTAAGACATGCATTAGAATCATCTTATTTTTGATATATTTTACAGGAGTCCTTGACCTGCCGGGAATCAAACCCAGGTCACTCGCTCGCGAGGCAAGAGTTTTAACCATTGAGCTCCAGGACGCCATATTTTCCCTGACACAAGTGATATTGTATTTGATAACGTGTGACTTTCACCCATCAACCCAGGCTGGATTTTTATTATGGATTTCGCCCACAACATATACAGTCAGTTGACTTTACAGTATATTCTGTGAAGCACTTTGATGCCTCAAAGACATGATAAGGCGCTGTGTCAAATGCATTATACTATTATTACCCTTACATTCAGACCTTGAAGATAATGTCTAAGAGAAGCTCAGAGTGGGGTGAGAGTCCATGTTTTGTTTCGCACTCACCTGGAGCGAGCAGCTAGAATAGATTGGTGGGCAGGCCTCGGGTGACCATCCAATAGTAAGGTTATATCACAGAACTCCAAGCCCGCTCCTTCCAGATAGCTCCTCATGTCCTGGACGAGAGAGGTGCCTGATGGTAAAATGAATGATTTTGACTGGATGTTAATCAACAAGCTCCACAGTCTCCTGTCACACAACATCGGTAACTGGCACAGGAACAGCTGTGGAACTTATAACTGGCATTATTCCTATAGGTTCAAGGATCACCTGGTCAACAATACTGTCAATCTACAATGATACAAAATGATTGATGAATAACTGTTGGTCAAAAGAGCAAATGACTTTGTTTTTCCTTATGCAACAGGCCACTTTTTCTTCCCCCCATGCAACTCTAACACAACCAGGTAGTTGAGGTTACAGTTAGTTAAGGTTTCAGGTCGATGACCTTTGGTCAGGGTTCTGACGATAGGCCACTGATTTGAAAGTTTAACTCATTTTCCTCTCTCCATAGATGCTGCCTGACCTACTGAGTGTTCCCAGCCATTCTGGTTTTAATTTCAGATTTCCAGCATCTCCAATATTTTGCCATTTGAGAAAGATAACAGGCAGGTTACACTGCAGTCACCTGAGGTCAGAAAAACAAAATGAGGATTTGAATCGATAAAGCATTGTAACTAAAAGAAAATACAAGAAAAAAAAATAATTTGGTCCTCTAAACTTCAGAAAGAATTGTTCATGAAAAAAATAAATTACGTCCAGAATACCTATGTCAACAGGCTGATCAGAATTGATGCGATTCGGGGGCTGATGTTTTCTCCTTACAATCTCCACAATCAGGCAGGTAGAGAGGAGCTCAAATTCTTTGGTCATTATCACTTGGTTAAAATGCGATTCTTTCACCACAAAATTCAGGCAGTATTCCTGAAACAAAAGAATGTCAAATCAGCTTTGTGTCACTGGTAAGTTATGTTTTAATGCCATCAGTGCAAGCTACTGAATCTTGGATATAAAAATTGGAAGGCATATACATTTACAGATTCGTTAGAACTTAACTAGAGACATTGAAAAACGACCAATATGTGTTAACTTGACAATGTAAAGCAGCAATGAATAAAGCAGGTATGTTGCTGGGTTACATTGTAAATGGGTTCAGACTAGATTCCTAAAACATAATACAATATCTCAAGATCTACAAAGCTCTGAACAGCCTCTGGAATACTGTATATACAAGGTGACCAAAAAGTTGATACCATTACAATGTCGAAAAGTATTAAAATAATTGATGATATACTGTCTATATTTTTAGATAATAGGCTACATATTACAACTTTTTGGTCACTCTGTAGTTACGGACACCCACAACACAGGTTACCTGATTGAGGGCAGGAAACTGGATTTGTTTGGGATGTTCTAATGGGAAGACTATATGGTTTGAATTCTGAAAGGGTGAGATCAAATGACTTCAAGGGCATTTTTTCAACTCTACATCACTAGTAATCTCTAATATTCCTGAAATAGTTCAGTGCACACCAAGCCTGTTTATCTGGATTTCAAGTTGCCAGTTTCTGGTTATCTTCACTCAAAACAACACACAGGAATGTGTTACAACTCAGCAGAATACATTTCTTTCCTAGATTTTGACATCTGTTATATGAGGTCGAATTACCACGGCATCATTTTTTGGGGGCCTCAAGCAGCCAAATAATTTGTAATGTGAGATTCGTGGCATTTACATTACTCACAAGGACTGCATGCACTGAGGCAGTATCGGAGACATTCACATTGACCGTGACAAATGGATTCCAAGAAGAATCAGCGTGTTATGTACTAGAATACTTGGAAGAATATGTAACATCCATGTTGTGCGCAATTGGCTGCCACATTTCGCCCCCAACATATACAGTTCATTCGTTTTACAGTATATTTTGTGAAGTGCTCTGAGGTGTCTCAAAGTTGTGATGAGGGGCTAAAACAAAAGCGAAAGGTTTATTTATTTTTTATTCTAGACATTAATCCTGAGATAAGAGCATTATAATGATGATAACTGCTGGAACATTAGAAGTGTGATACAACATTTAATAGAAATGGAAAACAGAAAGCATTATTCCAGAAGCTGTAAACGTTAAATGATGCAAAGTTTCTATGACTATTTGGTCTCAATCTAAATTGGATGAAGGGGGCTAAAGACACAATGTCCTGCATTGAGAAAGAGGATGTCTGTTATTAATAGTGTAAGGACTAATTCCTCGCTGTTAGAAGTACTGTAGACTGGTCGGTGTAACTGAAACTACTGAAAGGCTTTCGGAATTTGTTGTCTAGGTCAGAGCTGCAAATGGGATGCAGCCACATCAACTTAGAAGGTGTTTGGAGACTTTACGATCGGCACCAAGTACCTTTAGTTGGTCCAGTTGTAGTTTATTAGCGTTCTCACACACAGTGAGCACATTCTGAAGGTCAACAGATGCCTCGATATACTGCAAACAAAGCTGCTCTAGTCGAGTCAGGTGAAAGCTCAGGGCGAGTTTATAGACGTCCATTATCAGCAAAACATCCTGCACATGTCCTGCACAACAAGGCACAAATATGTCAGCTTTCAATGGACCGCAGCGCTTTGCTCACAAAACAGTCAATCCACTTTACAGTCTATTCTGTGAAGCGCTTTGAAAAAAGAAGTCGATCCACTTTACTGTGAAGCGCTTGGAGATGTCTCGAAGAGGCGCTATATCAAAGGCAAAGATTATTATTATTCCATGTTGTTGTTATTGACTCCCCAACAGTAGCACTGTTGCCGATTGTCATTTTAAATAACTAAATTTTTCTTAAACTATTCCTTCCCCAAAGGAAACCCAATTTATCAAGCAGCTTGCACCAATAAGAAAGACACTGGCAACCACGGCAGGTTTGTTCTTTCAGCTGTGGAATCAGGGGTTCAATCCAGGATAGACAATGGCAACTGAAGACTTATCAGATGCGTCTTTCAGATAAACTTAAAACTAGACTAACCTGAAGGGATTTTTTCCAATAAGCTTTGGTCTAGTTTGAGCACTGATTTGCATTGATATAGCAACTACTTTCATTGATATAGCTCCCTTCACGTGGGGTATGGTCACGGAGCGCTTGCCAGTGGTAGAATATGATCCCAAAGCAAGGGAGAGGTGACTGTACTTCAGTGACAGCAGCACATGTCTTCTATATATACACACACACAAAAATCGGCCAAACAATCAGCTCCGATAGAGGACTGATTTCAACACTCCAGTGTAATAGCAGAGGAATGAGGATAAAAGATAAAAACATTTTCCCCTATGTCAGGTTTCTCCTATTTTATTTGCAGGGAAATGAAGTTACTGTTTTGTTTCTAATTTGATATTTGCATTTCTTAACTTTCAAAACAAAACCCCCTTTACACTTGGGTAATTTGTTAGGAATAAATGCTTCGGAGGAAACCAGAAACAAGTGAACAAATGACAAAAGTCCCCAAATATCCAGCCAGTTGACTTTACAGTATATTCTGTGAAGCGCTTTGAGACGTCGCGAAGACATGATAAGGTGCTACATGAAATGCAAGTAATTGGGCAGAATAGGGGGGACGACGACAGATAATTGAGATTATTTTTAAAATTATTACATTAGGCACAGGATCTCAAGGAGAGTAAGTTGAGCTAACCTTTCCGTGGGTATTTGATTTTGTCTGTGTAGAGGAACTGCATCAGTATCTCAAACGGTTGAGCTTCTGCCTCGCGGATCACCACCTCCAATTGCAGCACGGAGCGGGCTGGTTTGGGATTGGAACCTGGGGTGTCTTCCTCGGCTCCCACCTCCTGCTTAACTTTCTGACAAACACATAATGAAGCAATTATATCTGAGACCCAGTCAATGCTGTCTAATGAAGACTGATCTCCAATGAGTCATTGGAAATCATTGGGTCTCATCGTGAGATATTTCGGGGCACAAAACAAGATGAAAACGCAATATCAAATTGAATAATGAGATGGGCAGATTTAAACTTCATTGGTGAATACAGATGTAATTGTTAACCTCTCGCTAGAACATTCAGGTGCTTTGACACAAATCACAATCAAGAAATTTTGTGGTTTTACTATCCTGGGGGGATGGTGGGGGAAAAGTGATGTCACCCTATAGCTGCGTTGGCTCTAAGATATCGCGCTTGGATATGGAATGCTCGAAGTATGTCAATCCTCTGTGGTAGATTTGAGAGTCCAGTTCCTGAGCCTGGCTGGTCAACAGTAATCCAGGGCACTGCTGATAAGGGCAATCAGCTTGGCACATCGGCAAGACCTGGGAGAGTCTCACAGTCAGTGGTAGCAGGGATTCTTCCCACTTAGTTCCTGTTAACCCTGCAAGCCAAACCCTAATAGCTAGGGTGCCTCTCGCTGGACAAGGTCAAGCAATGGGATGCTTGCCGGAGAGTGCTCCCAATGCCAACCTCCAGCAGTAGCTACCAGCCACTCCGAGGTCTCCAAGCCTTGGCTCTTGCCAAAATTCATCTAACACTCCCCGAGTTTAGGTAAGTGGGGTGTGGGTTCATCCAGAGAGAGGGTGAATTGCATTCCAGACATAGGAAAATGTCCACGAGTAGGTGGCATTCATAGGTGGAACAATCAGTCTGGTTTGGATACTTCTCGCCACTGTGGTGGGTTTCCATATGTGCCAGTTATCCAGCCAACCAAAACATGCATATGCTGCGCACCTGCTTCATTCGATCTCTGGCTTGAGTAATCTTTTTTCTTAACCACTTGCTTCGAGCTGTGACAATCGCTATGTGCCCTTTAACTCGCTCTTCTTTCTAGTAATGAGGCAAAGATAAAATTGATTAGGACTTGGGAAACAGCAGCAATATTTACTGCCAAACAACCCAGGCTTATCATTCAATTCACATTAATTGCTGAGTAGCAAAATTATATTCAATTATAATTTTAAAAGAATTGTTAACATAAGAACATAGCCTGCCATGCCATTCAATAAGATCATAGCTGATCTTCTATTCTAACTCCACCTGCCTGCCTTACCCCCATATCCCTTAATCCATAAATTTTAAATAAATTTATCCCGGAGTATTAACGTCTTTTATTTATTGTTATTATTATTAGAGGTTAGCTTTAACAAGAGCGCTCGTGTGTTTTAAAACGCTTTGGGAAGTCCTCCTGACATGTGTAGCACTCTATAAATGTAAATCGTATTGCCGCCACACCGCCCACAAAACTACCGATGGGTTCGGCTGCACAAACTGGCTCGATCAACTCCAATTACATTTGTATAGCACCTTCCATTTCAGGATTACGTCCCAATACAGCGATAACAAAATATCGGAGCATTCTACAAGGCAATAGGGTGATGAACATTCACTGCTCCATCATAGAGATCACTCAGCTCAGAATCCAGTACTGACAACACAGCCCATATAGGGCACCCGAGGAACTTATCAGAGCAGCCACTCAGGCTGCAGTGTGTTAGGATTCAATGGGCTACAATATTGAGCCACCTATTTTTTTTCATCTTGCTCTGCTCTGGGACGCTATCCTGAGTGAGGGGAGCTATCAAGTTGGTGATGTGTTTATTTAGCAATAATGGTTCACCTCTCCTAGGATGAATTCCACATCACAGAATTGTCTGTTCTCCCACAATCTTCCGTAATCTTCATGTAAAGTGCATTTCGGATAACAAGAAAACTGGAATGGAAAGACATGGATATTTTAATACTTGTTAACTTGTTCAGCAAGTTGGGGTGATGCACAAAATGAGAAATTGGAATTTAAACTGAGGGGCTGCCAGTTAAAATGAGCAAGTGCACGATACATTCATTGTTAAAGAAAATAAATCAACCAAGTGAAGTGCTTATCTCAAAAGTTATGGATATTTCATGGTACATTCAGTTCTCATATCACACCACAAAAACACAAATGCCAGCCACGGAGAGCGAACAGAAGACCAATAACCACTGGAGTCGGAGAAGAAAGCCAAGTCTTGAAAAGCTTAAACTGTACGTTCAAGTAACATCAAACAAACTCATAAAAATATCTAAAATATTAAAGGGTATACAGTAAATTGCTTCAGAGACCAGCTCAGTTGATAGTACTCTTGTCTCTGAGTTGTGGGTTCAAGCCCCACACTGAGACACCTCAGAACCCGTCAGTAAAACAGCGCACCTAAAATACAGAATATTACTTCATATTCAACCAAAGAAAGCAGGACACAGTGTAAATAGCAAAGACAATTGTAACATACAGTCCAATCCAGTTATAATTCAATCCCGCACCAAACTTCACTCCCCTATTACCCCAGTCCTTGCCAGACTTCCTATCCCAGAGAGGATCGACTTCAAGATCCTCACCCTTGTCTTCAAATCCCTCCACTCCTCTGCACCCCCCTCTCTGACCTCTTCCTCAAACCAGCTCCCGATGCCTTCGCTCCACTGGGTCTTGCCTCCTCCATGTCCCCCAAATCCTCCGCTCCACCCTCGGTGGCCGTGCTTTCAGTCACTATGCCCTGAGGCTCTGGAATTCCCTTGCTCACTCCCTTCACCTCGGCCCCTCTTTTCTCAGCTTCAGGTCTAAACTGAAGACCTTTCTCTTCAACTTCGCCTTTGGTCACCTTTTTACCCTGCCCCTGGCTCGGTCCTGGGATCTGCTATTGTGAAGCGCTCTGAGACGCCTTCCGGCATGGAGGGCGCTATATAAATCAAAGTTGTTGTTATAAGGCAACTCGTGCCAGTGCTTGCTATTCATTATGTATTATGTACTGTTAGCTTCTGACATCCTTTGTGGTATAAAATTTGGCTCATGTGTATTAGTTGGGGAACATTACATGTTTGAATCTGCATAAGATGCCTAAAGCTTACCTGAAACCGATACATTTCTCCACTCCTCACATTGTTGTCCACAGTTCCACCAAAGATATACATTGCATCATGAATAACTGCTGCTGCATGGAAGAGTCTTCCACTGGGCAACTAGGAACAAAGCAAAGTACATCACTACTTTAATTAATTTCTGCTAATTTTGTCTAGCATTTCTAATGATCATATTGACATTGTGGGATATAGTACATACCGTATATCTCCGCGTATAAGGTGCGCCCGCGTATAAGGCGCACCCCCCGTTTTTGACCTTTTCTTGGTGAAAAAAAACGGAAGCATTTTCAATGATATTGCCGGCAGAAGGGAGGAGAGACAGGAGAGACAGGTAGGTAGGGAGAGAGGCAGGCACACAGGCAGGGAGGGAGGGAGAGCGGCAGGCCGGCAGCCCGGGAGAGAGAGAGGGAGAGCGGCAGGTCGGCAGCCCGGGAGAGAGAGAGGGAGAGAGAAAGGGAGAGAGGCAGGCCGGCAGCCCGGGAGAGAGAGAGGGAGAGAGGCAGGTTGGCAGCCCGGGAGAGAGAGAGGGAGAGAGGCAGGTCGGCAGCCCGGGAGAGAGAGAGGGAGAGAGGCAGGCCGGCAGCCTGGGAGAGAGAGAGGGAGGTCGGCAGCCCAGGAGAGAGAGAGGCAGGCCGGCAGGTTGGGAGAGAGAGGGAGAGAGGCAGGCCGGCACGCAGGCAGGGAGGGAGAGCGGCAGGGAGGGACGCAGGCAGACTGGGTTCGGCAGAAGGTAAGCACAGCACTGAAGTCCGCTACTGCTGCTGACGCTGCCCGGGCGGCCGAGGCCAAAGCCCCGTCACCCGCTCCTCCCAACCCCCGCCAGACACTGACCAAACCCCGGCTGACAGTGTGCCGGCCGCCCCCCCTGTTTACTGTATCTCCGAGGCTCAAAATTGCTTGTACCTGCGTATAGGGCGCACCCCCCACTTTCGAGATCTTCCGACCTGAAAAAAAGTGCGCCTTATACGCGGAGATATACGGTAGGTACTTTGTGACCTATGTGTAAGCGACCGCCAGGAAAATGGAAGGCGAACTAGATGGACTGCAGTCTTTTTCGTCTAGTGTTCCTTATGTTGTTATACTCCTTGTTCCACAATTTATGATGGATACTAGATGTTAATATTGTATATTTATGGGGTAGGGGAGAGGCAAAATAGTTCTCGTTGCTGAGAAATGAAAACCTTTCCACCTAGCAAATTTTCAGCAGCAAATGTGCATTTATTGAACTGTGAGAATGGTATGAGTTTTACCTTTCCTCTGATTTCTCTGTGCTTCAATCCTCAGACTGTAACCAGCCCACAAATGTAAAGTAAAAGTGGATTTGAGTAACGGGATAATAATAACAATAAGAATAAGCCCTGTGTTTGATACTGCACCTATCACATCTCAAAGCAGTTCATAGAATATAATGTATAATGGAGTGACTGTGTATTTTGTGGGTAAAACCTGACAGCCAATTAATTGCTCACGGCAGTGTCCCACAAACAGTCGTGGATTGAGTGACCAAATAATAATTTCTTTTGAAGGGATTATTACCCCTGGAAAAGCAATCCGCCAATCGACTAGCAACGGGATGTCTGGTTTGCACTCATTTTCATAACTGCTCGCACAACAAATTACCAGCCTGGTTTTGTGAGACCCGCCACATGCCTATAAGGAATAAAAAAAAATTGAGAGAAAGTGCATCAGTCCAGCCTCTTGTACATCTCCTCAAAAGCAACAATGTTAATGGGTCAGCTCTCTGAATTTAAATATTAAATCCATCTCAAGATTGCGCCTTCGGTTACCCTCCTACCCCTACCCACCCTTCACCCCTCCTGATCCCAACCACCAGATCAGGTGTGGATCCCCAACTGTCCAGCACTTTGAAACGTCCTCCTGACATGAGAGGCGCTGAACAAAAGTATTTTGGTGTTGTTCTTGTTAGATTTGGCATCTAAACAGAGTGAGAAATGTTACTTCAGTTAGACACGTACAGATATGCAAAAGGTGCTACATATAAGGAACCCTGTTCAACAATGAAACAAAGTCCATTTCCCAAAGACGCACATGCAGAATGCAGTACTGCTTTCCTATCAGCAGAGAGTGATAATGTCCTTTACACTGTTAAGCGGAAGTTAGCCAGCAAACTCACACACCAATGCAAAAAGCTGCAGACGGCTTTGCAAACTCAAATGGTCACAAGACACAAGATAGAAATTAAACATAGAAATTGCAAATAAGTTAGGTGGAAAAATTAAATATCCAGAAATAAAGCAGGAAATCTAAATATAATCTGTCATATGCAATTAGCTGCCTTGTTTCGCCCATAAAATTACAGTCACTTCACTTTGCAGTATATTCTGTGAAGCGCTCGGAGACGTCTCAAAGATGTGACAAAGCAATATATCAAATGCAAGCTGGTATACTCACCATTATTTTAATGATTAAAAGGTACTGCATGGTACAGTTTAGTTCTGTCCAGTGAATCTCTGCTTTGCCAGATTGAGGATGTGCATCATAGATGAGCCAGACAGGCTAGTCAATCATCAACAATGCATCAGATTACCGTGGACCTGACAGGCTTGTGTGCCTCAAAGTCAGTTCAACTTCAGGGAGATGTCACTTACCCTCACCCTGAGGACACTTATGGGACACGCTACAGATTGCGGTAGCAACTTCAAAAAGGTGAAGAGGGGTCCAGTCTAGTCAACAAGAATCAAACCAAAAACCTTCCAGAGCCATTTCTACTCCTGATCTGATTGAGCTACATTATGTTAACAACGACAAAGTCATGTCCACAATGAGCAGTTGAATACTTTCCACGTCCTCAAGTTTAAAATCAATGTGACAAGTGCCCACGTTTTGGAGACAAGCAGATTATTTGATTTGTTTAAGTTAGGGTGGGTCAAATGACAATAACCATCACTGACTACAATATCGTTTGGGATTTTTAGCCCCTATGGAGGGGCCTATCATTCTTCCCACTCCCCTCATCGTCCCCTACCCCATTATAAAATGGTTGAGAAACCCATCATAAATCAAAATTGCTTGCGAAAAATTAAGCCCTGATGCCTTTAACATAACAAAGTGATTAAATGAACAATATTAGTTCAGCAGTTATTTCTAAGGATGACAGTCTAAAGAGATCTCAATAAATCTTAACAATTAAAACGTGAACATGTATGCACCGATTGTAAGGACAGTTATCTTTGGCAGCTGCACGTACAGATTAACCTTGAAATGTGTGTGGGAATAAAAATGATTGTGTGGGTCTGACTCTTGCTGCCTTCGTTTGTTTCCTTTTAAACCCAGCTTGTGTAAATCTACAAATGGCCCTGTGGTCAAGAAACACTGTATATCTGAATTAGAAGCTTCCTGTAGTCAGATTCACTTCCCCTTCTGCCAGCATAGGCTCAGAGCAACAGTATGAGTATGGAAACGTGCCATGGAGAACCAAAAAGGAGCAAGATCAGGTAACAGATGTATGAAACACTAAAGGAGCTCAGAACCAAAAAGTAAACAAAGTACATCAATTCTAACCTGTCAGTTCTACAAATTAAACCAAAATATTTTTTTGCAATAAAAATAGCTTATGTATTTATAGTTCCACAACATTTGTAATCCCGTCCCACAGTCCCTGCACTTCACAAGCTACCTCGCCCTCCTCCTTAAAGACCTGTCTCAAGAACCCCCTCTTCAACTGTACCTTCTGTCACCCTTCTACTCCTAACCTCCTGATCTCAACCCCATGCTCGGGTCCAAATCCCTGACTCTACAGCGCCTTGGTAACATCTTCCCGACGTGAAAGGCGCTGTGTAAATGTAATTTATTGTTGTTGTAACCATAGCTGGTATACTCACCACTCCTATTCTGAAAGCCTGAATGTTTCATAACACAACAGACATGGACAGAATTATTTATTTTCTCTCAATTTGATTTTAAATGGTTTAAATCAGAGCTGAACATTTAAACCTAGATACCAGCAATGGCAAGAGTCTGCTTTTTAAGGTTCCCAAGAGTAAAATCTTTACTTGCTATCGTTTTATTTTTCTTACTAGTTATTCAAACACACTGAAAAATAGTCTGGCAGAATGATATTGAATCTGGCCTCATCACTACATGCAGTGATTAAGTAGGAGAACTCCTTATCTGAAATCCAAAGACTGAAGAAACATTCTGTATTGTGACTCACTTCTCTAGCCTTCAGAACTGATGCCAACACAAATAAATCTTCGAGACTTCTGTCTCCCCGCTTACAATAGGTGCATCATTAACAAGAATGACGACCCAAACAAAGCTCTGCACATAGATAATGACTGTTTTTACTCTTTCAGAGGAAACAAAGGGTGAACATATTACAATACCTGCATCTGAAGAATGAATAAAGCTTCCATAACCCACAAGAAATGTATAGTATACAAGGACAACAATTTTTCACACATTAAAGAATTAAAATCTCGGAGCCTTTATATACTAGTAACTAGGCCCATGCATTAATTGTTTTGTCTTTTCTCCTCAAATGATTTAAAATATTGTTGGTTCCATAAAATAGTGCTTTGTATATCTAACTGTACTGAAGTATACAGCAAAACATATTTGTATTGAATTCCTCAGTATATAAACCTAACCCCATTAGTCTGTTCAGCCAGGGTTTTGCTGTATATTGTGATAAACTACAAATATAATTAGATTTATTCCAGAGCCTACAGAAAGAACATGCACTTGTGCAGCATCTGTTAAATGAGCAGTTAGTCAATTGGCAGATCGCTTTCTGGGGAGAATAATCCCTTCAATCCAGGACCGGTTGTGGGACATTGCTGGGTACAATTGGCTGCCGCGGTTCCCTTTGAGGCGCACCTTCGATGTGATAAGGCGCTATATCAAATTGCAGGATTATTATTAAGAAATCACATTTCAAAGCAGTCAAGTATAATGACTCTTCTGTTATACTGTAGGAGAACAAGACAAAGGTCAGCTCACCTCACTGTCTGGGCTGGGCTGGATGACTTCCCATGTCTGTGACTCCACATCGTAGCAGTGCAGCTCGTTAGGCAGCGTGTTATCCGCAGCTCCACCAAACACGTAGAGATGCCGATCAAATGCCACCATCGTGTGCCCGTACCTCCTCTGAGGCGGGGGTGGGGAGCCTCGCAGTAAGTGCTCAGTAGGAATTCTTGCCCAACTGCATGAGAGCACAAACAAAAATTCCAATTATTCTACCTTCACTTCTGCAAACCAGCCACTGCCCAAACAAGCTGTGATGGCCAACACACAGGTTGTTAACTTTTGATAAACAAACCAACTCTGATGTGCTTTCCATCTATACAGGTACAAACAATGTGATTTGGATTCATTTTAAATATATGTCATTTTCGTGCAAACGTGCTAATTCAGCTGATATTGATTGATATTCACCTCAACGTTTTGACAAAAGAAGTACATTATTTCTGCCCAAAATAATTCATTTGGGAACTTGTGTCAGCCTCTTCACCCCATTTTGAAGGTAGAAGTTTTACCGTAAAAATAATCTATCTATTCTAACTCTTCCCTACATATATGTTCATGGGTAGATTTTTCACTAAATACGTTTTCAAATGTTCCTGACCAGTGTGTAAACAGTGTATTATCAGGGATCCATCCTTGGCCCCCTCCTTTTCCTCATCTATACGCTCCCTCTTGGGGATGTGATCGACAGACATGGGGCACAGTTCCACATGTACACGGATGACACGCAACTCTATTTCTCCACTTCACTTTACAACCCCCAGTCCCCTGATGTTCTATCACCTGCCTTTCAGACACCAGGGGCTGGATGAGCGCAAATTTCTTGCAGCTGAATGTCGACAAGATGGAGGCCATACTCCTTGGCTCTCGTCAACGTCTCCATTCACACAGCTCTCACCTCCTCCACCTTCCCGGCCTGCCCCTAAAACTCTCCGAACCTGTTCACAACCTAGGCGTCAGATTCGACCCCCAACTGTCCTTCCTCCCCCACATCCGGTCCGTTACCAGCACTGCCTTCTACCACCTCCGACTGATCACCCGTCTCCAGCAATACCTCACCACA
Source organism: Hydrolagus colliei (assembly GCA_035084275.1). Lineage (NCBI taxonomy): Eukaryota > Metazoa > Chordata > Chondrichthyes > Chimaeriformes > Chimaeridae > Hydrolagus > Hydrolagus colliei. The sequence goes on along the minus strand of CM068761.1, from coordinate 8,178,553 downwards.
AAAGCCGCTAAAACCTTGGTCCATGCCTTTGTCACCTCTCGGCTGGACTATTGCAACACCCTCCTCTCCGGTCTCCCCTCCATCACAATCCACAAAATCCAGCTAATCCAAAACTGCCGCCCGCATACTCACCCGCTCCAAACTTCGCTCCCCCATTACCCCAGTCCTCGCCAGACTTCACTGGCTCCCTATCCCAGTCCTCCCTATCGACTTCAAGATCCTCACCCTTGTTTTCAAATCCCTCCACTCCTCTGCACCCCCCTATTTCTCTGATCTCCTCTCTCCCCAAACCAGCACCCGCTGCCTTCTCTCCTCTGGGTCTGGCCTCCTCCATGTCCCCCGAATCCTCTGCTCCACCCTTGGTGGCCGTGCCTTCAGCCACTACGCCCCGAGACTCTGGAACTCCCTTCCTCACTCCCTTCGCCTCCTCGCCCCCTCTCTTCCCAGTTTCAGGTCACAGCTGAAGACCTTTCTCTTCGACCGTGCTGTTGGTCACCTTTCTGCCCCTGCCCCTGGCTCTGTCCCAGGATCCGCTAATGTAAAGCGCTCTGAGACGCCGTCTAGCGTGAAAGGCGCTATATCAATCGAAGTTATTGTTGTTGGTATTTACTGGAAAAATTATGTAGCTTTCAGTTATACTGGTCCCAACAAGGGTCACCAGTGATGCAACACTCTTACAACAGATACATTTCACAATAGAGAACAACTAAGATTAACAGGGTTATATTAACTATATATTGTTCCAATATATTGGAACATTGACCATTGTCTCGAACTCCCTCAATCCCTCCTGCAGCAGCAAAATGTCTACATGATTTAGACTGATTACAGGTAGACCTCGCTTAACGTTGCTTCTGTCAACGTTGTTACGTTATTACATTGTTGATACACAGGGAGCATACATCCATTTAACATTGCGATGTTTGCTATTACGTCGTTCGCCAGCAGGTGAAAACAAAATACTGCACTTTGGGTATCTTAGGCTCCCGTCCAGTATTCTGACACAGCATCCATCCTGATCCTGTCCCTTCGTCCCAATAACTCCACCACTTGCCCCTCCACCCCAACCCTCTATAAGCAAGCTCCACAATCATCTCAGGTGAGTGTTACGTTAGTTAAATTTATATATTTTAATATTTTATGTTTATGTGTTTATGTACTTCATCTTAACGTTTATCTCGGCGTATAAGTCCACCTCCATTTTTCAGCTAAAAAATGTACGTTTAGGCCTCTACTCGCCATAAAAGTCGACCCTCCCAAGCGGGGCACGACAGAGCTAGGGCCTGCCCGTCGGGAGAGTGACAGGCAAGCTGGGAGTGAGCCAGACCGGCAGCAAGAGAGCGAGGCAGGTTGGCAGTGAGTGAGACCAGCCAGCCGGCAACAAGTCAGACGGGCAGCAAGTGAGTGAGCTGGTCAGGCAGTCCGGGAGGTGTATAATGTTTTTTTAAAGAAAATTTTGACAAAAAATATCCAAAAGAACCTAACTCTTTTATACATTATGTGAAAAATGTGTTTACTTAACGCAATTTCTCTTAAAGTTGCACTTTTCAAGAACACAACTATGATGTTAAGCGAGGAATAATTGTACAATGCACAAGGTTAGACTTTGTGTAACTAAAGATAAAATAGAGTAAACGCAAACGACTATCTTTACGAGGGGGATGTTGATTTAGAAATCATTAAACATTCATGTTAAGTTTTGAAACACAATATTTTTTTTAAATCAACTCCTTATACTGTTTTTGCAGCTGTCAAGTGGCAAATGTTGCGGTAAATGTATTGCTGAGTAAAGCCTATAAATCTGATGAAGGATTTGAAGAGAAAACAAGAAGGTTCCTTCTTTAAACCCCCAAAGGACATCTTTCCTGCCCAGAGTTCCTTTCCCCTCAGGAACTCAGGCAGTGTGCTGACCATTTCACCAGTTCATTAAGCACAATAACCATTATTAGGAAGGATAATTGAGATTGCACGCACACTTTTTCCTTGAATTCAAACTGGAAGAGATTATTGGTGATCTTTGCTCCACTCTGTCCTGAGAAAACAAACATCTTATCCTTACAGACAGCCACAGGAAAGTTGCAGCACGAAGGAGGGATCTCTCCACTCTGCTCAATCTGAAAAACAGAGACAGCAAATTTGACAGTCCAATTACCCCGTTCACTAACCAGTTTGTCTAAAAACAAAAACACTACTGTAATTCAATTTCCCACTTTGCTAAGATAAATACTTACAACAAAAAGTAAAGGAATGACTGTAAGCCAATCCTTTAAAATCATAGCAAAACTTTCTTATCAGAGGAAACACTTCATCAATCCGCATTAAAAAAAAACTATCAAGGATCCTTCAATGTAACACAGGAAAATCAAACAATAGGCAGTAAATCTTGGGACTTGCCAGAAGGTAAATTCCGAGTCTTTATCATTACAATGTACTTTTCCTTCTTGTAAAAGCTATATTTGAATACATCTGTCTATAGGGATCATCTGATCACTCATAGGTGTGTGTCACTGGTTAAACACATCTGTTTGGAAGCCATGAACTCATCTGAAATTTATGATTTGGTCAAATGTGTTTGAGAGTTTCAAGCTGATCAAGTAAAAAAGTAAATCTGCAATACAATAGCATTTAGTTTCTTCCTATCATCTCTGAATCAGCACATTTGTAATAATAATAATCCTTGTGCACTTGATATAGCACTTTTTCACATTTCATTCCAATTTATTATTGTTTTTTTTCTTGATTATTATCAGGCGTGTATGTTCTTATGGGGGAAAACCTCCCACTGAGCTTCCTGCAAGCCAAAGCCTTAATGGGTAGAATTAACTCAGCTGGAAAAGCTATATGGTTTCAGCTGCTTAGATTCCAGCAGTAACCGAATGCACACTATGGGGTCCTCAAGTCTTGGTCCTCGCCAACCTGCACCTAATACTTTCTGGAATTAGATAATCAGGATGTGTGCCTCCAGGGAGAGAGAGTGTGCATTCCTGTCTATCTCTATCAATCTATCTCTGGGATTTCCTTATGTTGGTGGGATGCATGGAGACCTCAGCTTAGTTTGGCTGCTCTTAAGCACGGTGATGGGTTTCCGCTTGTATCAGACACCCAGCTGATCAAAAAGTAAATGTTCTTACTTCATCCCAGCATGCCATCTCTCTATCCTGGAGGCCAATTGTCCATATGTCGTTCAGCCTGAGGGAAGAAAAGGTTGGATTTCATTCTTGCTGAAAGTTCACTCAGATGCTTCTCCTCTCCTCCATTTATTCAATCCCACCTATCCACCCCCAAAAAAAAACTTTAGATATGAACTCTTTCTCAAATCCTTGTTACTCTCCTGCACTTATTCAAGTGCTTACTTGCTCTGCCCTCGATGACTGATTTTAGGTATTTTCCCACAAATCACTTTAAATTCACTGACCTTTCCTCCCTTCATAAACACTCGCAGAACATTTTCTCCTGCCAATCCCCCAATATTATATTTGAATCCAGAGCTTTGGAAGGTAAGCAATCCACTCCCAATGTCCTCATTAATTTACTTTTAGGTGGATACCACCTGAGCCTCCTTCAAGTCCCACCCCCTCCCTAGCCTCCTTGAAGTCCTGCCTCAAGACCCTCCTCTTCGACAGTCCCATCGATCAAGCCCCTCCCCTCCACCCTCTCCGATCCCAGCTCGGGACTGAAACACTAACTGTCAAGCATCTTGGGACAACCTCCCGATGTGAAAGGCACAATACAAGAGTCATTTTGTTATTGCTGTTGTATCCGGCTATAAACCCGTTAGTTTATCCATTAAAATGTTCTACTTATGCTATTTATCCTAGTTAATTTCTCCCTTTCACTTTGTCACAAAATATACAGTCACTACACTTCTGAGATGGCTTGAAGACATGATCAGATTTTATATCAAATGCAAGGATTATCATCATCTCTAATCTTCCCTGTACATGTGGCATCACATCCTCCTTTGTCACTGCAGTGGGTGAAGCATAATTTAATTGAACAATTCCATTATGTTCTTCTTCTTCATCATCATCATCATTGTCATATCCAGATTAGTTTAATGGATCCACTTACATGTTTACCACACTCTCAATCCATCTCACTAAGTCAGTTCGGCATCTTATTCGACCCTCACTTATCCTTTCTATCCCACATCCGTACCATGAGCTACTCTGTCTTCCCCCACCTCTGCAATATTGCCCAGCTCCACCACTGTCATACAAACATTCATAACATCCAGGCTTCACTATGCAAACTCCTTGCTTGTTGGCTTTCCCAACTCCTCCCTCCACAGGCTGCAGATCACCAAGAACTCTGTAGCCCATGTCCTCTCCTGCAATAGGCTCTGTGAACCTATCACCCCATATCTCGCTTGACTCCTCTGGCTTCCAATCACACAAGAGGATACAGTTCAAGATCCTGGTCCTCACCTTCAAAGCCCTCCACTGCCTTGCCCCACCCACCTCTGTGATCTCTTAATCCCCTAACAATTCGCCCGTTCCAACCGCTTAGTGGGCTCTAGTCTGTTTCACATCCCCTACCTCACCCGTCCCACCATTGGCAGACGGGCCTTCATCCACTCTGCCCCCACCCTCTGGAACTCCATCCCGGAGTTCCTCTGCCTTGCCCCATCCCTTGCCTCCTTCAAGTCTCCTCTTTGACAGTGGTTTAGATCACTTCCCCAGTGCTAACCACCCTACCGTTCAGGTCTGAAATACTGTCTGTCCAGCTTCCTTGGACATCCTCCCAACATGAAAGGCACTAAACTGATATAATTTTGTTGTTATTTGTCTTAATAGACTTCTTTGATATCATCAGGTTTAAGAATCTCTTGTCAGGGAATAAATGCTAAATATTCATTAATTGTACAATTTACCTTGCATTACCATCATAGCCTGCAAAGATCCAGAGCTTGTCACTGTACACCGTGGCTCCATGAGCTGATCTTGCTACTGGTAATCTATAAGAGGAAAAACCGCCATTATTTTTTATGATTACTGAATCGTGTGAAACAAACAACAAAAACTTCACTGTTTAGACATTTAAGAATGAATTACAGATTTTAATTCAAATCAAGGAGGGCACAGGGTTCTTATAAGGCATTTCAAACCAGAGGAATAAACTGGATTTAATTATAATCTAATCTTAGGCTACATGGCCACTTTATCTAACAATGTTAAGATTACACTGAATTGTAGAAAACTTCTATTTCAACATTTAAACATTATTTGCAAATATTGTTTGCATTCATATCACGCCCTTCACACTGAATATCATCTCAGAGCTCATCGGTAGCTTTTGAAGAACTGCAGAAAACTCTAACTTGTATTCATTTCCCCTGTATCAGAAAAACCTCACCTTCCCTCTATCTTCCACTCTGTCCACTGTCCTGTGGCAAACTTGTACTCAAAGAGATCATTCTTATTCTTCAGGTTGGAGTTGGAGTAAATGTCTCCAGTGTAGCCACCTATGTAGGAAAGGCAAATCCATCAGGGTTACTACCGAAGTATAAGAGCAGCTATAAGTCAACAGGAACCCACATTATAGACTGAGTCAACACTAACAATACCAGAAGATCATTTGTTGTTCTTTGTTAATCGGATCAGTATCATGTCTATTTTCTCCTTCTTTTTAATGCATGTGACCAGATTAATTTAAATGCCTGAAATCAAAATCTCAAAATTTGAAGCGCATTGAGACATCTCGAAGAAGTGATAAGGCGCTATCTCAAATGCAATGATTATTAACATTATTATTATAAAATGGAAGTTTCCTGTGAGAAACCAAAAATATCCCTTTAACCACAATGTCCCACATACTATCTTCACTCACCGAACACAAACATGCTGCTTCCATACACAACAGCTGAGTGGTGATACCTTGGAACAGGTGGAGTCCCTGTAGTGAAAGCCCTGTAATAAACACAAATTTCTAATCAATATTATCAATTTTTTAAAGCAAGGAAAATACAGAAAGGATGAGACTTGGAAATATAATTAACTTTTTTTTTAGTAAATACTAGTAAAATAAATGAACTCTTCCACACAGTGTTCCTAGATTTGTATCACAATTCACACTGTCTTGTCATTTAGTCTTGAGCGGAAATTTACAGTAACACAAATTTGATTGTGTTAAATTGTCACAGCAATTAACAGCACTATAACTGTTCTTAACATGATAAAATAATAACAATCCTTGCATCTTGATATAACGCATTTCACGTCATCGAGACGTCTCAAAGTGCTTCACAGAATATACTGTAAAGTGAATTGACTGTATGTCTGTGGGCGAAACGCAGCAGCCAATTGCGCACAGCAGTGGCCCAAAGACAGTCATGGATTTAAGGGATAATTCTACTGTTTTTTGACGGTTCTATTTCAGAATGTGAGCAATGCTGAAGTATCTCTGTCTCTCAATACCATTCTCTATCGCTCACTACCGCAACACAGAGAACAAGTATAGCAATACATCTCTTCAACCAATGCACAAAGTGGTTGGGATGAAGTTGGATGCACTCACTGTCAATCGTTAGCATGAGTGAATAAATGGCAGTCACAGTGAAGTGCTACAAATCAGACCAGTCAGAACCAAATCAACTTGTGCTATAATTGTACACACCTGCACCAGGAGCAGTCCTTCACGTCAAATCGTAACAGATCATTCAACATGTTCTTCCTGTAGAAAGAAAGCATAACATCAGAAATTATACGAAACAGAACTAAAATTTTGCTTTGCTGTGGAAGTGAAGTGTTAAGTGGTCATAATGAAGCCATAAATGCTTTACCTGTGGGTAAACGATTCATCTACACACAACTGGCGACAATGTTTATTTTCATGAACATCTCTTGAAATTACTAGTTACCAGCAAAATATTTTCATCCAGCAATGATTAACTTTAATTTAAAGGCTCCACTGAGAACATACTATTAGTCCCACAACGGTCTTGTATTTTAAAGGCACCAATTACCTTGTTACTCCTCTAATAGAGTACTTACCCGTTGTCTCCTCCAAACACATAGATGGCATCTTTGTAGGCCACAACAGTATGTTTGCTTCGTCTATAAAAGAAAGAAACATCAATAATAATTTCATACATTTTCGCTGCCCAAATCTTCATGAAATAGAGGCTTGCATCCACCAATCAACGAGAAAAGTACTATAAAATTACCTGCATCCCTGGGCTAATGTAGATATTGAAATTATAATATTATTTGCATTTGATATACTGACTTATCAAAAACAACAGCCAAATTACATTTGTATAATGCCTTTCACATCAGGAAGATGTCCCAAGGCGCTGTACAATCAGTATGCTGGACCTCAGTTGGGTTGTCAAAATCTCAAGAGAAACCATTTGTGGAGCTTGAAACAGCGATGGTATCAGAGGTAGGATTTGAACCATTCAAGAACCATGAAGGTTGAAGTGAGAGTAGAGGTGAGGGAGAATAGAATGGGATCGAAGTCAGCAGAGGACAAGGAGGACAAGGAGGCAGAGGAAGCCCCTGGTCACAGATGGGCAAAATGCTATTTGTAACTTTGACCAAAGTTTGGGTTTCTGTGCGGCAGGCAGCACAGAAACCCAATTAAGAGGGAATTTGAAGGGAGTGGCGGAAGAGGAAGGAGCGAAGCAACGGCTCATTGCATGACCTTAGAAAGGGAGATTGGAGGTGTTCAGCGCCTTGGGATGTCCTCCCAACATGAAAGGCGCTATACAAATATAATTTTGTTGTTGTTGCTGTTCCAAAGTGCTTCACAGAGAATTACTCTCAAGTGTAGTAACTATTTGTAAGAAAACACAGTAGCCAATTTGTGAAAGCAATATCCCTCGAACAGCTACAAGGTGAATCACCAATTATATCTGGAAGATTACTGACCTGGACACTGGGAGAAACTCACTGTTCTTTTCAAATAGTGCTACAGAACATTAAAGCATCCATCTCAACTGGCAGATAGGAACTTGTGTTGTTAACATTGTTTCTTAAGATCAGTACTTTGACAATGCAGCATTTCCCAGCACTGCTTGGAATTCAGCTGTATGTTCCATTTATAGGACTTGAACTCTCAATCTTCTGAGTGTGCTATCAACTGAGCCAGAATGACAGACCAACCAAGACTAGCACTTTGATAGAGGAATAGGCAGTACAGTAAGTTAGAATTGGTGGCTCTAAATCAAATGCAAGGATTATTTATTTATTATTTACAGACCACCTGAACATGTAGGCAGTCTCCATTTCATATGAAGGATGGCACTTCTGGCAGTGAATGCTGCACTCCCCCACAACACCGCATTGCTGACATGAAAGGCGCTATATAAATGTAATCTTGTTGTTGCAGTGTTCATCTTAAATTAGGAGCTCTGAGTCCCAACAGAAGCTTGCATCCAGAACCCTCTGATTAGGGGGCAAGAGAGATGTCAGATTGAGACAGGTTAATAATAATATCCTTGCATTTGGTATAACACCTTATCATGTCGGAAGGATGTCTCAAAGCGTTTTGAAGAAATCACAGTGAAATATGATAGGTTTTGCCCACAATATATAGGCAAATTACTTTAAAGTACATTCTGTGAAGTGCTTTGAGACACCTTGAAGACATGATCAGCCGCAATATCAAATGCAAGGATTATTTATCATTATACAGTAGTTTCATTTGGGGGAAGTGAATAATGGTAATTAGTTAAAAGTGCTGATGGGAGGGGAATCACTTGCTGTGTGTGTGTGTGTGTTGTTAAATGGGGGAAATATTACCTAGGGACATGTGAGAGGCAAAGGGAGCTGCTAAAATGAAATTTTTAATCAGCCATTGGTATTGCTATCGAGTAAGTTTTCCCACTGTTTACCTAGCTAAAACCAGCTTACCCATTAGGACCATAGCTTGCAGGGATAACAACAACAAATTATATTTGCATAGAAAATTTCAAGTCAGCAGGACCTCCCAAGGTGTTGGGACCGAGTGGATTGACTCCCTAGTGAGATGAGATGGGGGGGGGGGTAGTGGGATCAATTTAGATAAGTATAATAACCCTTAAGCATTTGTTGTAGCAGCTTATCGCATTGTTGAGGCGTCTTAAAGTGCTTCACAGAATACGCCGTAAAGTGAGGTGACTATCTTTAGCAAATTTGTGAGTCCTGTAGCTCAGTGGCTAGAATACTCATCTTACAACAACAAAACCACAACATCGGGAAGATATCCCAAGGCACTGGACAGTCAGTGTTTCAGACATGAACTGCGGTCGGGATCGGGGAGGGTAGAAGGAAAAGAGGGGATTTGCGGTGACCAATGGGACTCATCAGAGGAGGGTCTTGAGGCAGGACGTGAAGGATGCTAGAGAGGGGCAAGGCGGAGGGACTGTGAGTTGGAATTCCAGAGGTTAGGGGCAGAGTGGCTGAAGGCTCGCCCGCCAATGGTGGGACACGTGGGTTGGGGGACATGGAACAGGCTAGAGCCCACAGAGCGGGTAGTTTGGTAGGGAGTTAGGAGGTCGCAAAGGTAGAGTTGCACAAGGCCGTGGAGGGCTTTGATAGTGAAGCAAGAGGCCTCCAGGCAGGGCAAAGCCTTGGGCAAGTTTCCTTACTCCTGATAATAAATCCACATGCCTGATAATAAAAAAACAATAATTGGGTCATTTCAATCCACAACTGTTTGTGGGTCACTGCTGTGTGCCATTGGCTGTCCCGTTTCGCCCACAAATATACTGTACAGTCAATTAACTTTACAGTGTATTCTGTGAAGCACTTTGAGACATCCAGAAGACGTGAAAAGCACTATATCAAATGCGAGGATTACTTTTATTTTAAGAGGTGGCTGTGTGTGTGGTGGGGGGGAGGAGGTGGCTGTGTGTGTGGTGGGGGGGGGGGGAGGTGGCTGTGTGTGGGGGGGAGGAGGTGGCTGTGTGTGGGGGGGGGGGGGGGGAGGAGGTGGCCGTGTGTGGAGGGGGTGGAGGAGGTGGCCGTGTGTGGGGGGGGGGGTGGAGGTGGCTGTGTGTGGGGGGGGGGTGGAGGTGGCTGTGTGTGGGGGGGAGGAGGTGGCTGTGTGTGGGGGGGGGGAGGAGGTGGCTGTGTGTGGGGGGGGGGGGGGGGGAGGAGGTGGCTGTGTGTGGAGGGGGTGGAGGAGGTGGCTGTGTGTGGGGGGGTAGGGGAAGAGGTGGCTCTGTGTCGGGGGGGGGGGGGGGGGGGAAGAGGTGGCTTTGTGTGGAGGGGAAGGAGGTGGCTGTGTGTGGAGGGGGAGGAGGTGGCTGTGTGGGGGGGAGGAGGTGGCTGTGTGTGGAGGGGGAGGAGGTGGCTGTGTGTGGAGGGGGAGGAGGTGGCTGTGTGTGTGGGGGGGGAGGAGGTGGCTGTGTGTGTGGGGGGGGAGGAGGTGGCTGTGTGTGGGGGGGTAGGGGAAGAGGTGGCTGTGTGTGGGGGGGGGGGAAGAGGTGGCTGTATGTGGAGGGGAAGGAGGTGGCTGTGTGTGGAGGGGGAGGAGGTGGCTGTGTGGGGGGGAGGAGGTGGCTGTGTGTGTGGTGGGGGGGAGGAGGTGGCTGTGTGTCGAGGGGGAGGAGGTGGCTGTGTGGGGGGGAGGAGGTGGCTGTGTGTGTGGTGGGGGGGAAGTGGTGGCTGTGTGTGGGGAGGTGGTGGCTGTGTGTGAGGGGGGAGGAGGTGGCTGTGTGGGGGGGGGGAGGAGGTGGCTGTGTGGGGGGGGGAGGAGGTGGCTGTGTGTGTGGGGGGGGGGAGGAGGTGGCTGTGTGTGTGGGGGGGGAGGAGGAGGTGGCTGTGTGTGGGGGGGGAGGTGGCTCTGTGTGTGTGGGGGGGAGGAGGTGGCTGTGTGTGTGGGGGGGAGGAGGTGGCTGTGTGTGTGGTGGGGGGGGAGGAGGTGGCTGTGTGTGGGGGGGGGGAGGAGGTGGCTGTGTGTGGAGGGGGGGCGGAGGTGGCTGTGTGTGTGGGGGGGGAGGAGGTGGCTGTGTGTGTGGGGGAGGGGGGAGGTGGCTGTGTGTGTGGGGGGGGGAGGAGGAGGTGGCTGTGTGTGTGTGGGGGAGGAGGTGACTGTGTGTGGAGGGGGGGAGGAGGTGGCTGTGTGTGTGGGGGGGGGGGGGGAGGAGGTGGCTGTGTGTGTGGGGGGGGGAGGAGGTGGCTGTGTGTGTGGGGGGGGGGAGGAGGAGGTGGCTGTGTGTGGGGGGGGGGGGGAGGAGGAGGTGGCTGTGTGTGGGGGGGGGGTGGAGGAGGTGGCTGTGTGTGGGGTGAGGAGGTGGCTGTGTGTGGGGGGGGGGGGTGGAGGAGGTGGCTGTGTGTGGGGGGGGGGGGGAGAGAGTGAGGACGAGGTAGGCTGTAGGGAATGTGTAGGCCATGTTGCTATGGTTACCTGGCTCCCACGAACTCGTCACAGGGCGGCAGCCTCCTCCAGCGGTGCACGGCCTCGAAAGGCCCGAAGTTCAGGGTCAGGTATTCCACGCTGTCCGAGCAGCTGTGGTCGAAATCCACGCTGGGCGCCACTTTGGATTTACCCGAGATGGCCCCGTACACAGTGGCGGCAAAGTCAGTCCCCCACGTCTTATCCCCCATCGCTGTGTATTTTTTATATATATATTTTACACACCCACCCACCGCGACTCACAACACAAACCGCGGCGCCATCTTGCTGTCCACCGGCTCCAACCCAGGTGTGTGGCTGGCCGCCGCGGGGCCCGCTGGGAGATGTAGTCCGTGCACCCGCGTCACGGACCGTCAGGCCGCCGTGAAAGAACTACATCACCCACAGTGCATCGCGCCAGAGGCAGCAGGTCGAAAGCCGAGCCAAGAGCCAAGCTCATAACAATGCTGATCTCGGAGAGCATGGAGTGGGAACTCAATCAGTTTCCCCCTATAGACTGGGCACTGTCCTTTCTTTTTAAATCAACAAATTGTTCCTTTCTCATAAATTGGTCAGTTCAATCCAGGACTGTTTGCCGAATGCACACTGGCTGAGTGCATTCGGCTACTACATTTCTCTCTTAAGTATACAGTCAATTCACTTTACAGTATATTCTGTGAAGCACTTTGAGACATCCAGAAGACGTGAAAAGCACTATATCAAATGCGAGGATTACTTTCATTTTAAGAATTCCGCCCTGCATCTCTCTCTCTCTCTCTCCTCCGCCTGAATTACTTTAATATCCTCAAGAAAAGTGAATCACAAAGTTCTTGCCCCTCGGAGATGAACCCTTCAAATGTTTGGCTCACAAAATGTACAGTCACTACACTTTATGGCATATCCTGCGAAATGCTTCGAGATGGCTCAAAGGCGTGTTAAGGTGCTATTTTGAATGCAAGGATTATTATACTTATTTTAACCAAGGAAAACTCCAGAATAGTTTTAAAACCTTACTGTCTGCACATGAAGTAATTAGTGTTGAATGCCAATTTTCTGCCCCCTCTTTGGAAAGATGGACTCATGTTGCACTCCTCACACTGTGCCTACAGCTTTGGTACCTTCTCCAGATGATCGTTCTTCTTGCAAGAACCTTGCCTAAAAATATAGAGTCAATACACTCGACAGAAATTTCTTGTCAAGACATTTCAGTGTTGTAGGAGCTATATCAAATGCAAAGGTTACGGCCCAATCATCGTCCATTCCATTTCATACGTGGATACCTTGAACATGGCTAAGTGAGTTTAGTGCATCATAGGACTTATGATTTACGACTAGGTTTTGTGTGGCTTGAGAAGGACTTGGCTCAATGTATCAAATGGTGTTCTCTCATTTATGTTTTTCAACCACAGTTCAGTTAGGCCATATTATTATTATACTGAACCAATAAATGTTGACCACAAGGTGGCAGAAGAGCAAAGGCTACAATAACAGTTCACTCCACTTAACAGCTGTTCAAAAGTGGGTTGAAAATGTTGCTTTTCTCTTTGAAACACTAAATTCCAATGGATTAAACTGCACCAGTATATACAATTGCAATAGCTATAATCTCCAAAAGTCTTTCCATTCATTCCTATTATCTAAATTTTCAGTGGACTCAGCAAGTTGCATAGAATCTTAATGTGTCAAGTCCCTTCCCATTCACTCAGATTGTATAGAATTCTTATGGAAAGCAATCTTTCCTTTTTCTCTCCATTGCTGATGCAATAGAGGTTCTAAATGGTGTAACGTTTACTGTCAAATGTATGAAATAAAATGACCTTCACCTCGCCCCCTACTTTCCTATTTTCAGATCACGCCTAAAGATTTTCCTTTTCGACCATGCTTTGCTTTTGGTCACCTTTTAACCCCTCCCCCTGACTCGGCCCTGGGATCTGTTTTGTGAAGCGCTCTGAGACGCCATCTTGTGTGGAGGGCGCTATATAAATCCAACTTGTTGTTGACCCAATCCCATTACTATCTACCCCCATTATATAGAATCCCAATAATAATAATCCTTGCATTTGGTACAGAGGTTTTCACATTTTCTAGACGTTTCTCAGAATATATTGTAAACTGAATTGACTGCATATGTTGTGGGCAAAATGCGACAGACAATTTGCACACAGTAGTGTCCCACAAACAGTCATGGATTGACTAGACCAATTTTTTTTGAGGGATTCTTAACAGGTGTGTGAAGTAAGGAAATTTGTCCAAGGTTTTGGCGTACCTGGAATCGAACCTGGGTCTCTCCCTTGCCCCACGCTACCTTTGCGACCTTCTAACCTACTACCAGGATTATATTAACACCTTTTTAACCCATCATCACCTGCCTTCTACCCAATTTTCTCCTGTGTCTTCCTTGCCCTGCCTCTCGCTCTCTGTTAATTCGTAAAAGCCTCTTCCTCCCAACGTGCCCCAGTTCTGACGATGGGACGTGGACCCAAAACATTGACTCACTTTTCCTTTCTGCATAGATGCTGCCTGATCTGCTGAGTGTTCCGAGCGACTTCCGTTTTTGTTTCTTTGCTTTACATGTTTGGAACATTCATCAACAAATACAAAGTAAGCCTGAATTTGTTCGTCTTGCCAGGTCTATGGAAGTATCGTTGGGGCAGCAACGCACTTCACAACTGAACCAATTTTGCAAAACAAATGCTTTTGTTGAGTGTATTCTCCGCATGTTTTGACTGAGTTGCCAAATGAATGATTCGGTGGCAAGCCCAACGATGATTTTCCAACTGTGCTTTTTAATCTGCAGTTCATGAACAGAATGTTCTATGACAAATGAATGAAGTGTTTAAGTGAAAGAAATGTGCTGTACTTTAAAACAAATAACGCTTCATTTAATTGAGTGACGGAGGAAGTTGGGAGGGGGAAATGGTCTTGTTTTGTGGTCCAACACTGACCTTCACTTCCAGGACAAACTTGAATGGGTGGGGGAGGGAGAGAAAATATACTTTTTCTCTCAGAATGCTCTTTTTTGATTGCAGAATGTTTATAGGGCATAATTAATTTTCTCTTCTACAGGTTCATCTTTGTACTGATCTGGGTAGTTCCCTTAATCTGATAGGACCTGAAACACCGTAGGATTCTGTAGTTTTAAAAGGAATACAGGTTGAAAGTTCAGAAGAGATTAATATTATTAATAATATTAATAAAACAGGGAAAGATAAGATAGGCTACAATTAATAATGTAGTGAATCACTATTAAGAATCACATTTTTAGGTGGATTATAGGACCTTGAGTTAATAAAAGGAAACATCTAATACTTTAATTTGCAATCCACAATAACAGCAACAACTTGCATTTCCATGGCGCCCTTCATGCAGGATAGTCTCGGAGAGCTTGATAGTGATGGAATATGATGCTGAGCTGGGGGTTGGTGGGGGAGCGAGGAGAAGTGACCATAGGCATCATTGAAGAGGAAGGTTTTCAGGCGTGATCTGAGGATGGGGAAGGATGGGGGAATGCGGTGGGTTAGAGGAAAAGTTTCAGGGCTCATGGCTGAAAGCCTGCCCACCAACACCACCACCAACAACAAAATTACACCAGTATAGCAATGGTGAAACAGTATAAATATATAGTCAATTTACTTTACAGCATATTCTGTGAAGCACTTTGAGATATCTAGAAGATGTGAAAAGTGCTATATCAAAAGCAAGGATTATTATTATATATAATAAATCTATGATATAAATAGATATATGGAACAATTTGATGAGGCGATGAGAATTTCATTACAATCAAAGTACAGTACCTGGTTTCAAACACCCATTCCTGAACCACCATTGCCATCGTAACTGCTGCAGGAGAAAACAATAATAATAATATTAATCCTTGCACTTTATGTAAAGCCTTATCACATCTTTCAGATGTCTCAAAGCACTTCGGAGAATATACAATAAAGTGAATTGGGCGAAATGCAGACGCGAATTGCGCACAGCAGTGTCCCACAAACAATCATGGATTGAGTGACTATACTTTTTTTTAGAAGGAATTATTACCCTTGTGGACATCTTGTGAACATTGTGGATATCTTCAGAAGACTTGTGTCAGACAATGGCAGGCTCCACTTACAGGTTTATCAATAATGTTGAATCACCCAAATAACAATTACTTTACATTATTGCTGTTTCCGTCCAAATACTAATGTTACATTATTAAATGTCAGCATTCTTCCAGGGAATCAAGGCTTGAATACTCAACTACAGAGACAATGACTTTGTTTTGTGTAGACCAAGGAGTCTGGTGTCACCTTTAATTAACAAAGTAGCTTGTAATGTGTTTCTAGCTATCCCTAGTCCTAATGATAATCCTTGCATTTGATTTAGTCATATCTTAGGATCCTCCAAGTCTGTTTTAAATCACATTGTGTCATCACGTTTTTAATAAACCCCAATTAAATTGTGTGGTTCTGAAACAACGACTGTCCAGCCCATTAGGACATCCTCCTGAAGTGAAAGGCGCTAGACAACTGTAATTTTGTTTTTGAGGTCCTCCCGAGGTGAAAGCTGCTCGAATAATGTAATTTTGTTTTTGTTGTTGTTGAGAGTATGCATACCATTCCAACAATCCATCTCTGGAATTTCTGGGTGGGATGCATGGAATTCACAGTTTGGTTCGGATGCTCTGAAGCACAGAGAGGAGTTTCTGCATGTGTCAAATACCTGGCTAACTCCCCAAAAAGTGAACTGAACATTTCATTTGGCATCCAATAAAATGACATCTACGGTGTTTAACTGCAAGCACAAATTACTTAGACCAAATTCATTGAATTGATTTGCTTCAACGAGGTTTAGGTCAAAAATGTATTCATCTTAAAAGAGGATAATTGTTTAGAATTCGCCAGCCTTAATACCTGGTACTTTACCCAATATAGGTTTTAACCACAAGAATCTGCCATCTTATGTTTTTTCTTTGCACAAACTTTTCCATCAGTGAGAGAAACATTTAACAGCCATCGATTACAACAATAACTTGCAGTGCACTTCTCACAGGATAACATCTTGGAGCTCTGTACAGTGGCAGGGTTGGAGAAGGGATCAGTCACTGTGGACACTGTCAAAGATGTGAGTTTTCAGGTAGGATTTAAAGATGAGAGGGGGTGAGGCCAAGGGATTGTATCAGGGCATTTCAGAGATTAGGGATGGAATGGCTGAAAGCGCAGCCACTCATTTATTTGAAAGAATGTTCCCTAATCCCTACTCGGTGAAAGTCTCTTCTCTTATCAAATGGTACAATGGGCTCTCTAACACCCGCCTGAGTAGATACATGTATCCTTGGTTCAATGTCGAGTCTGCATACATCACCTCACGGCTGGATTACGGAAATTCTCTCCTCGTCGGCCTCCCCAGTTCCTCCATTCACAGGCTGCAGGCCATCCAAAACTCTGCAGCCCGTGTACTATCCCGCACCCGCCTCCGCGACCACATAACCCCCACCCTCGCCCGTCTCCACTGGCTCCCCATCCTCCAGAGGATCGAGTTCAAGATCCTCGTCCTCACCTACAAGGCCTTACACGGCCTTGCCCCACCCTATCTAACCGATCTACTCTCCCCCTACACGCCCACCCGAACCCTCCGTTCAAGAGGACTTGGCCTGCTCCAAGCCCCCCGCCCGAACCGCCCCACCATCGGAGGCCGGGCCTTCAGTTTCTCCGCTCCCACCCTTTGGAATGCAATCCCTCAATCCCTCCATTTCGTCTCTTCCCTTTCCTCTTTCAAGGCCGGTTTGAAGACTTTCCTCTTCGATCGTGCCCTCTGTTCCACCCGAACTCTTTTACCCCCCCTTCGTGTTTCACCCCTTCCCAAACACTCCCCTCCCAACTCGGGTCACACGCCTCCTGTGCAGCGCCTTGGGACGTCCTCCCGACGTGAAAGGCGCTCTATCAATGCAATTTGTTGTTGTTGTTGTTAAAAGAGCACATTATTTTCTCTTTATTTGTGAACATTCAGCTCTGAAATGTGCCAATATCTAACATAGTTCCTCAATAAGGAAACTGAAAGCACATTACGCTGAGGATCTAACCTGGGCCTTCTTTGTTCTGCATAATTTTGGGTGTGTGAGGGAACCTCAACTGTTTCACTCTGCCAGTGTTTATGGTCTAGTAGACGGTTTAGGGAAAAAAAACTTTACAAATGTCAGCATCAAATCTGTAGAAAACAGGAGCCACAATGTTCCACAAGAACTCCCAACATTGGAAGATTGCTATCGAATCACATATTTTCCACCTTGAGGTACTGCACTGTTCGCTAAATCCTTCTATAAAACCGTTCTATTTATGGTCCTTTCCCACGGTTTGCTGGCCCGGGCTCCTTGCGGTCTCATTCCATTTTTAGACCCAACAACTGAGAATAGTTTGCATGTGAGGATAGTGGCAGACGGCTGCACTGGGCTGGGAGCTGTCTACAGGAGTGGGAACCAGCCTTCTGCAGAGCTTACAGAAGCCCAGCTAGTCATTTGTTTTATAAATAAACGTTTGCTCATTTCTTACTAGCAACAAGCGGTGACGGAGCAACTTTCAGCTGTGGAATCAGTGTTTGTTTGAGAGTCTGCTGTAAGAATAACAGTCACTGACTCGATGACATTCATTTTTGGTAAGAAACCATCTGACAGAGGCCTGTAGCTTAGTGCTTCGAGCATTAGCCTCAAAAGTGAGATCTGGGTTTGATTCTCAGGCAGGGCAAAACATTGGGCAAGTTTACTTACTCCATACACCTGTTTACCTAGTAGTAAGTAGGAACCCAGTTGCTAGGTGATTGGCGGAACGCTTTCCAGGTTATAATCGTTCCCCCTCAAAACAATAACAATTTTGCTCACTAAATCCATGACTATTTGTGGGACACTACTGGGCGCACTTGGCTGTCGCAGTTCACCTTCGAAATACACAGTCAGTTTACTTTGCAATATATTCTTTGAGACAATATGATAAGGTGCTGCACCAAATACAAGGATTATCATTCACGTCTTGACTCTATCCCCGTCCATGCTCCCTCTCTGTCTATCTTTAAATCCCACCTTAAAATCTACCTCTTTCAATTATTATTATAATTTTTATCATCGTCATAATAATAATTGCATTTGATATAGCCCCTTGGCAGGATTGTTGGCCGAGAAATCGGGAGAAACTCTTTTCTCTATTTGAAAAGCGCTTTGGGATCTATGTGACATCTACTTGAACAGGCAGACTGGACTTCGGGTTAGTCAAAAGGTTATGGGTTCAAATCCCAAATCAGGACTTGAATGTGCATTGTAAATTGATGCTCCAAAGCAGCACCGGAGATATGTTACAATGTCAGAGGTCCCGTCCTATGTTCTTTGGACGAGATGTTAAACTAATGTCCCATCTGCTTATTCAAATAATAATAATAATAATCCTTGCATTTGATATAGCGCTTAACAACAACAACAACTTCAATTTATATAGCGCCCTCCACACTGACGTCTCAAGCGTTTGACGTCTCAAAAGTGCCTCAAAGCGCTTTTCACATCTTCTAGATGCCTCAAAGCGCTTCACAGAATATATTGTAAAGTGAATTGACTGTATAGTTGTGGGCAAAACGCGGCAGCCAATTGCGCACAGCGGTGTTCCACAAACAGTCGTGCATTGAAATGACCAATTTTTCATTATTTATTTTTTTCCTTATTCCACGTGCCTATTATTAGGCACGCGATAAGGAATCTTGCCCAAGGTTTCGCCCTGACTTGCCTGGATTCGAACACAGGTCTCACACTTGTAGGGTAAGTGTTCTAACCACTGAGCTGCAGGACTCCATGGTACTATTCGAAAAGAAGGTCAATAATCATCATCAATAATCATCCAAATAATAAAATTGGTCACTTGTTTCATGGCTGTTTATGGGACGTCACTGTGCACAATTGTGCTGCTGCATTTACCCACCAAAGTACAGACACTTCATTTCACAGTAAATCTTGTGCAGCACTTTGAGATGTCGTATCGATGTGATAAGGTACTATATGCAAATAGTATTATTATGTAATGTCTCAACAATACAACAGCCCTGCATTGTGTAGTGTTAGTTAAAAATGACAAATTGGTTGTCGATTTCTCATCTTTCTGACTCAGAGGTGAGAGTGTTGCCAATCGAGCCTTGCTGACATTATGCAAATTTTTGAATTGCCATTAAATCCACTTTCTTTACCAGCTAGAGGTAATAATCTACCCTTGCCACTCAATTGGTGCCAGTGAAAGAGATTCTAGGAATATATCTGATTGCATAGCAGGTTACTACCCAATAGTATGTAATTTTAAAAGTGATCCTTGCATTCGATATAGCACTTTTCACATCTTCTAGACGTCTCAAAGCACTTCAGAGAATATGCTTAAAGTGAATTGACTGCATGTTTGTGGGCAAAATGAGGCAGTCAATTGCGCACAGCAGTGTCCCACAAACAGTCATGGATTGAAATAACCCAATTTTTTTTTAGATGGATTATTATTAGGTGTGTGGAGCAAAAAACTTGCTCAAGGTTTCGCTCTGCCTGGAATTGAACCCAGGTCTCTCGCTTGTAGGGTGAGCGCTCTAACCGCTGAGCTACAGGACTCCGTTAAAAATTTTGGCTGCACTAGATGCCAGTTTGGCTCAGTTAGTGGCATTTATGCTTTTGGGTCAAATTGTGTGTTCATCTGTGTGTCCATCAGTGCTTTTCTGGTAGATTTACTGAACCATTGAGAATAAGAACAGGGAGGTCTCCTGATTTCTTTGCCATGGGCCACCCTCATTCAAATTCACTAAATAGATTCAACTTGATCATAGCTCTCAATGCTGTTTGTGGAATATTACTATCATAGAGTAGCTGACTCATTTATCATTTATCCACATAAAATTTATGCACTTAAACGGAATTCTCTTTGGGAAGGTTTTTTGAGCTAAATTTGACATGATGAGGTTCAGTATCAAATGTTCTACAGTGGTTAGAAACATTGAAATTTACAGCGCGGAATTTAGACTCATCCATTTCACACCCGCTCACAGAATGATTATATTAGTTTTAATAATCTAAATGTTAAAGGATATACAATCTACCTGCTCAGACTCCTGTGTCCAATTAGCTATGGACAATGCTATCTCCAGGGAAATGTAAATCCTGTTTAGTATTTTATTGGGTGTAACAGTCCTCAGATGAATCTGTCTGTGCATCGGGCTCCAAGGGATCTGCTTTGTTATGCTTGGAGCAATTTCACAAGATGGCAGATAAGAAGGTTGCCTCCTCTGTACCTATAGCCTATTCATACATGCAGCACCTCTCAGTGTACTTTGAAGAAATTGCAGAACTGCAATGAGAGAGAGATGTACTGTATATATATTATATATTTACTTGGGGTGTGGGGTGGGGGTTCAGCCGGGTGTCTGACACATCTGGAAACCCATCACTGTGCTTAAGAGTATCCAAACCAAACAGAAAATTCCATGTATCCAACCTACAAATGGAAATCCCAGAGATAGATTGTTGGAATAGAATACACACTCTCTCCCTGGAGGGACACATCTTGCTAACCCAATTCCGGAAAGTATGAGGCGAGATTGGTTGGCAAAAGCCAAGGCTGTTTATTGAGGAGATAAAGAGATAAAAGTACTCACATATCAAACCATACTTATGTGGAAGAAATATCAATGTAAAGGAGCCTTAAAATGGAGAGTAGGGTAGACTGTTATTCCCACCCACTCTGGAAATGAGACCCAGAGTTGAGAGGACAGTGAGCTAACCAACTGCTTGCTCAGTCTCCTATTGTTGCAATCATTCATATTTTACTCAATTTTCAGCTTTGTTTGTGAACTTGAACTTTGTTTGAAATCAGGACGTATCTAACAACCCAGGAACTCAATCTGTGCTGCAGAGACAGGCCATTCAATGACCACATCAAAGGCAAATGTGGCTCCAAATTTGTTTGCCCATTCGGAATTTGACCCTTTCACGTTGGCACATTGGTTGTTCTGATGAAATTTCAGACAAAGTCATAACTCCCTCACCTGATGCTTCAATCCTCCAGAATAAGATCCTCTCATTCCCTAAAGGCACACTTACAGTCTTCAAAAATCTAGCAGGAAAGATTCCCTGGTCTAACTGGAAGATAGATAATAATAATCCTTGCATTTTGATATAACGCTTTTCACATCTTATCGACGTCTCATTGCGCTTCACAGAATATATACTGTAAAGTGAATTGACTGTATATTTGTGGGAGAAATGACACAAATAGTCGTGAATTGAAATGACCAATTTTTCTTGTTGTGTTTTTTTTGGAGGAATTATTATTAGGTGTGTGGAGTAAGGAAACTTGCCCAAGGTTTCACCCTGACCTGTCTGGATTCGAACACAGGTCTTACACTTGTAAGGCGAGTGCTCTAACCACTGAGCTACAGGAGCTCCACAGCTGGATGTCTCGGATGGACAGGAATGACAGGAAAGTGGATGCCTGAAGGAGAAGAGTTAAAGTATCGTGAGGCAGTTTGTTGTTGACAGACTGCTTGTCTACTGGGAAAGAAAATATTTGGTGCCAAATGGAGCTTCTTAAGTTTTTAAATTTTTAAATTTTATTTTAACATTGCTGAAACTGGGAGCGATTAAACCTTGACAAGATGTTATATTGTCATTCCTTTCAGACGACTGACTGCATTCCTGAGGGAAAGCTAAAGTTACTGACAAGGCTATGTTTAGAGGTTGGGTGAAAGGTCTTGTTGTCTCCATACTTTCTTAGCTAGAAGTGAAACAATTGTGGAATGTTCTGTAATTTGTTAAAAATGCGCCCAACCCGATGATTTCCTTTACATGACTTTGTCTGTGTGTCTCTGTGTGTGTGCCAGTGAGTGGGTGAGTGTGGGAGCGAGCGAGTGGGAAAGTGAGTAACTGGAAGCACAATATTCAGCTCACAATCTAGATTGTCATTCCAGTGTTGCTATCCTTCAGATGAGACATTAAATTGAGATTCTGTCTATCTGTTCAGGTGACATTAAAGATGACACTGTATGATTATACATGTGCAAAGAAAAGTGAGTTTCACTAGTGTCTTAATCAACGATAGGTACGGTAATTCAAAGACACATCTTAGAGTGAACCTTATAGAGATATACTGTATAACATTTTATATGTGATTGAAAAAGTAATCCCATAACAATACCTTGCATGTACAAAGGAGCTAAGACAAGAGGACACAGGTTAGAGTTGCAAAGGGCAATTTCTGGGCAGACAGCACTAAGTATTTCTTTACCTGGAAGGTAATTAACAACTGGAACTGGTTGCCAAGAATAGTGGTTGAGGCCAGATGTTTGCGACACATTTTAATAATAGCTTAATGCTTTGACGGGAAAATGGTAGGGCGGATATTCTGGAAGGATGAGATCAAATGTACCGAAAGGCTTTCTTCATCCAAACCAAACTTGTGATCTTGTGATTCCAGATGAATGAATAATTTGTGGAGGCTTGCTGTGCGCAAATTGGCTGCCATCTTCAGCTATAAATGGGCAATCACTACACTTGACAATAATAAAACCCTTGGAGATATATTACAACATTCAAGATTCTACAAGTATTACTTATATTTATTTACCGGAGGGTAAGTTGGTGGCATTACTTACAATGTTTACAAAATGAAACTTCAACCTCTCCAGGTTTATTCTTTTCAAGCCTTGTCAAGCTTTGACGTTTTCCTTGCCTCTACAAATAACATGCAATTTTCTTTAGCTCTGAAATGGGGACAATTTTCTGTTTGTCATTAGTGTTGCATTTTATTACATGCTGAAATATCTGATGTAAATTCAACACAGATGCAGAAAAGCAGATGGACAAAGCAACGTGACAATGCAGAATGGACCTCTGAAGCAAAAGAACCATTCTATGCTTTTTGTCTACAATGGGTGGCCTCCCTATTAAATAGATTTAATCCTGTTGAGAAATTTGTGGATTTGGTTTGTGGTATTTATGAATGGGATTCCTTACATGACTTGCGCAAATGGGAAACAAACCGCTTACTGGTAGTACTGTATGTAACTTGCAGGAATTCCACATCGAAGCAATGTACTCCAGGCACGTAGCTCCCACATGACAACAGAAACCTTAGGGATCTGGTGGAAACTTTGGCCGTTATCCTCTAGAACTCCTTCTCCATCTCACTATCCTGTCTTCAAAAGCCTCCCAATCCCTCCTCCTACTCTTACCCCTCTCTCCCTCAACCCCTCTCATGGGATCTTTAACATCCACCTGAGCAGGGCCACTTACCCCTGTTTACGGTTTCATCCAAATGATGCACCTCCAACATTGCATTGGAGTATCAGCCGCAACTATAAAAGTTCAAAATACTGCACCACCAACAAGAAGCTTGTAGCAACTTACTGACTTGCACCTGAGAGCGCTCAGCATTCTGAAAGAGCTCTAAGATACCAACTTGGGTGAAGAATGCTCTGTAAATACAAGTCGTTGTTGCTACTCACTCAACCAGGCTGGTTGGTTTCCCCTTGCCCTAGATATGCCCAAGTCTCTGAAATCCTGTAACTCAGTGGTAAGAGCACTCACCTTACAAGCGAGAGACCCTGGTTCGATTCCCAGCACCTTGGGCAAGTTTCCTTACTCCATACGCCTAGCAATAATCCCTAAAAAAAAAGAAATAATTGTGATTGTTGGTCATTTAACAATAAATGACTAACAACAACTTGGTCATTTCAATCCATGACTGTTTGTGGGATACTACTGTGTGCAATTGGTTGCCATGTTTCACCCACAAATATACAGGCAATTTACTTTACCGAATATTCTGAGAAGCACTTTGAGACATCTAGAAGACGTGAAAAGGACTATATCAAATGCAAGGATTATTATTATTAAATGTACATATGTGTGGCACGAAGAAACCTGTGAAAAGGGAAGAAAAATAGATTTTTTCCCTCAAATAAATGATAAAATAATAAGCGCAAAGAGACAAATTTGTATGAGTTACTAATCCTATCCGCCTGAAAGTGAATTGTGTGATGAAATATTGGGAACGGTTTGCTAAGGTTCCTTAAGTGGAGGAGAGTATTTAACCATGTGAAGCGTTTAAAGGTTAATTAATCAGTCAGTCTTACAGGAACGGGATGTAAGAACTAAGTGGAATTCAGACGCATAAAAGCAGGTGACCCATGGTGCAAACCCGATGTGAAGTTATGTTAATGATCTCTCCAGCATTGGTCTGCGGGTGCTATTGATAGACTAGACACCTGCTATTGTGTGATTGTATTCTCTCCTTGCCCCATCTCTCGCTTCATATCCACCACCCGGCTCTCTTTCATATAACCATGGCGATAAAAGATTAATATCACAATAGTGTGGCCACCGCACACTAACTACCTGTCACCTCAGTAAACTGAGTGAACTTTCCACTGAGAAATTTCCGTTAATTGTTGCTTATTAAAGAGTAAGCCTTTGCCTTCTGTTGTGTTTTCTGTATATAGCTTTTGTTGTGCTTTTACTTTTCAGGACTCCATTCAGATCAAGTGTGGAGGAGCAGGATGAAAATCTGCTCTCTCTGTTGGCCCCTGTAAAGCTCCAAGTTAGTCAGGGTCAGGTTCCACATTGTATGAATCTACAGCAACAAATGCCTACAATTTGGTACTAACTTGGCCGTTGAATTTAGCAGGTGTCCCAGCTGGCTCAATTGGTAATCAAAATTAGCCTATTGGCTTCCGTCGCTGAGGTGAGAGGTGACTGTTGGAAAAGCCTTCAGGCATGATCTGAAAATGGGGGATGGGTGGAAGGTGAAGGGATTGAGGGAGGGAGCAGGAATAGAGGAAGATAGTAGGCATGCAGAGGCTGAAAGCATTGCAGCTGATGGTGGAGCGGAGGGGACAACGGACATAGAGGAGGCCGGAGGCCACTGAGCAGAGGTGGCAGGTAATGTAGTGGAGAGCAAGCAGGTCGAAGAGGTGCCAAGGCATAAAGGGATTTGTAGATGAAATGTGAGGATCTTGAAGTCAATCCATCTTTTGATAGGGATTGACTTATGGATCAAATATGATGGAATTGGGAGCTCAGCCACTGGGATACCCTCACGGTACAGATGCGGTATTTGGCAACAGCTCCCAAACCCAAGACTGACTGAAGGACTCACCAGGTGCAGGAATGTGAGAGGTCAGCCAGTCAAGCGCGAGCTACTCCAACATTCCGAGGATGGTGCTGTCTTCTCATGCGATTCTGGAATCCGAGGGATTCTACTGCAGCTTTTGTTCCTCTGGTCACGAATGTTTGTCTGCTCAGAATGTGTTTCAGTCAAGATACACTCAGGTGATGAGCTTTTGACAAACATTTCAAGTCCTGATCTCGTCCAGATAAAGGGAAGCCTCGGGACAAAGGTAGACGTTGGTTTGAATCTGGAATAACCCATTCTCTCCAGTCTACACTCCTCGTCATCATGCAAAATAATCCAACCCAATGGCAGGATACAATGACCCACTTAATGGAAACACATTCCTATTTGTAATTCACCTCCCAATCTTGGGTGAATGCAAACACATCTTTATTGCGTTTGTGTTTCACCATTAATAACCTTTTGTGGTACAAAACAAGAAACTATTTCTCATGCAGGAGTCTCTCAGTTATCAGACAGGTTTGGTTGGTAGCACTCTCCCCATCGAGTCGCAATATTGTGAGCTCAGGCCTCATATTGAAACTTTATCCAGCTGACACTCCAATCTATAATAATAATAATAATATTTGATATGTGACCTCATCTAAAAGCGCTTCATGGGAATATACTGTAAAGGGTAGTGACTGTGTATTTTGTAGGTAGATTCAGCAAATTGTGCACAGTGTGATCCACAAACAAACATGACATTAGTTTATTTGAGGGGACTGTTGGCTGGTCACGGGACGCAATTACCTTTTTGTATTGAATAGAGTTATGGGGGTTTAATATCCACTTGAACAGGCAAGGACAGTATCTCAGTTTTACAGCTCAACCAAAGGATGGCATCTTCAACAATGCAGCACCATCCCGACAGGAGACTGAATTGTTTACCTCAACTGTGAGCTCAAAGTCCCGATATGGCGCTTGACCCCACAATTTTCTGAGGTGAGATTGCTACCAACAACACAGGCCTGAAACCTCCATTACTGCGCACTTGCCAGGTTTAAATCATAGAATTTCAAATTTATGATCCAATTTGAACTGAAATCAATTCCAGAGAGAGCAAAACATGAATGTTAGCAAGTGCAAGAAATATCTATTTTTGAAAAAGCAGAAAACATTTAGAAATAACTCATTATTTGAATGATTAAATTCTCTTTGTCAATGTGTTGGTCAAGTACCAAATAGGATATGTATTTGAGAGTAATTTTTTTAGGGGTCTAATAATGGCAAATGAAGCCTGTGTTTTGTGTTTCCGTTAAATATGGAGTCCTGTAGCTGAGTGATTAGAGCACTCACCTTGGGAGCGAAAGGATCTGGGTTTGATTCCCAGGCAGAGAGAAAGGTTCGGCAAGTTTTTTTACTCCACACACCTCTGTTAATGAGCAATAAGTAGGAACCCGATTGTTAGTCAATTGGCGGATTGTTTTTCCGGCAATAATAATCCTTTCCAACAAAAATTATAATAATATGGTCTCTCAATCCATGACTATTTGTAGGACAATGCTTTGTGTAATTGGCTGCCGCGTTTCCCCCACAAAATGTACAACAAGTTCAATTGCATTCACGTTGGGAGGAGGTCCCAGGGCATCCTCAATACAGTCGATTCACTTTACAGCATATTCTGTGAAGCGCTTTGAGTCATCTAGAAAACATGAAAAGTGCTATATCAAATGTAAGGATTAATATTATTATTATTAAATGTGAAGAAGGGAGCACACTAGACTGCAGACGGCTGGTTTTCCAAACTGAACCTTGTTTTTCTCTCTTGCATGCTGTGAGCATACTGGGAGGTTAAGAACATTGAATTTTCAGAAATATACAGCATTTTTTCGTAGAAGCACATTGTTTCATTACGAGTTAAATCTGGTGTGAACTTGTTTCCAGTTGGGACAATGTAATTGATAGCTCTGAGTAAGTGGAGGCCATGATGGGACAACTTAAAGCCATCAATTTCTGGAATGTGACCTCCATGCAAGGGAACATTCATTACCAGTTTAACAGGGCTGTCACCCATTTCAACATCATAACACTGTCAGCAACTTTATCATGACTCAGCAGAACCAGTCACCTTTTGTTACTTTTACCTTCAGATCGCTCAGTTCATTAACCACCACTAGAATACTGTACTGGGCAATGTCACGGTGGAATAAAAAATACAAAGCATATCTGTCCAAGCAAGGTAGATATGGAACAAACTTTCGGTCTGTGAGTGTTGAAAGTCTTTGGTTTATTGCAATTCTACACCTCCAGTGAATGGGAAATGGTGTAAGGTTTTTGCACCTTGGCAGTGGGGGGGTGGGGTGGTGGTAAATTGAAGCATTTGTCAGAAACCACACCAAGTATATATTTTAAAGAGTTTTATTGTTAATTGCATAAAAACATTAGTGAGGGTTACATACCATCAGTGGTGCATTATATATCACAGTTACCCCACACATCATCTATACTCGTTGCACTTAAATGACAACTCAAATGCTATCTTAACAAGATTCACTCAAAAAACATAATTCTAAACAACTAGAATATACTATCTTAACAAGATTAATTCAAAATCATAATTCTAAACAAAAATAAACCTTAGGTGGTACAAGAGATGTCTGACTGCCCTTGCCTGTTGGGTGCATGTTTTAGTAAATAGGAAAGATACCCCCGAGTAGTCAAGAGGTTGCTCAAAGGACTCGTAGTGTCGTTCTGTGGCAGACCCGAGAATTAAACATAGTCTCTGGCTTGCTTCTGGCTGCAAACATCTTTGGCTTGTTTGTCTCTGCTGCAGTGTTCTTTGCCATCCACTCCAGCGAGAACTAGACCTGCTCCCTTGTGTGGTCTACTCTGCCTCCCTTCAGAGGTTGCTTGTTCATTCGTGACTTCTACGTTTTGCTACTAAGTCTTATAATTGGAATAATAATAATAATCCTTACATTTATATAACGCTTTCCACATCTTATCGATATCTCAAAACGCTTCACAGAATACAACAACGTCCCATGGTCGGGACCAGAGCAGTGGGGGAGGGGTCGGGGTAGGGAGAAAAAAAGAGGGAAGAAAGTTATACTCCTAGACGTCTCAAAGCACTCCACAGAATATACTGTAAAGTGAATTGACTGTAGATTTGCTCCATTCCATCTTATCTAGCCCGACCAGACCTCCTGACTTATTTGTCCTTGATGGTCTGAACATTTTCAATAACCCATTGTCCTGTATTTGGCTCTGCCTGTCTGAGTTATTAACCTGAAGCTTTCTCTGCCCTTCCAGTGCTAATTTTGGGGTAAACACCTGCCACTTCAATGGACTGCCATGCATTCTCCTGATCCCATTATCGAGTCACATTCCAGTGCCAGCCTTTCTCAATGTCTCTATAGTGAACTGTGTGTGTGTTCCAAACTACATGGCATATTTTGTTTAATACATTCTAATTGATTTGATTACTCACTACATGATGAATAATGCTTATACTATAATTTCACATGTTGACAAGGGCTTATTGGAATTTTATGATTTGGGAGTGAAATTGGAACGGATTTGATCCACGCAAAGATGGTCAATGCGAAAAAGCTTACTGACCTTAAGGAATTCTCTTCAACGAGAATGGGTTGGGCAGAGTTTACAGGAAGTTGGTGGAGATTTCGGCTTGAAAATTGAATATATAGGACAAAGACTGTGAGAATCCTGCAGAGTTAGTATTTCTCCTAAAAGTTTTGGCTTCTCAAAGGATTCAATTCCATAATCATTTCATACAGGGTGTTGTCAGGTGTGTCGACACTGCAACAGGTAACTGTGGTAAATTACTGACCAGCTGCAATGTATGATCTTGTAATCTTCATAGATTCATAGAATTTTACGGCACAAAAGGAGGCCATTCGGCCCATCTAGTCTGTGCCGGCTCTTTGAAAAGAGCGATTCAATCCCACTGCCCTGCCCGCTCCCCATAGCCTAATAGACCTGTTCTCCCTAAATAAAGATCTAATTCCCTTTTAAAAGTTGTTATCGAATCAGCCTCCACCATCTTTTCAGGCAATGCATTCCAGATTCGAACAACTCGCTGAGTGAAAAAATTTCTCCTCAGCTCCCCTCTACTTCGCCTTGAAACTATCTTAAATCTGTGACCACGAGTCACAGATTCGCCCACGAGTGGAAATAGTTTTTCTCTATTTGCCCTGTCGAAACCCCTCATGATCTTATAAACCTCTATTAGGTCTCCCCTCTTCTCTGCTCCAGAGAGAATAACCCTAGCTTATCTAGCCTCTCCTCATAGCTGAAGTCCCTCAATCCTGGCACCATCCTAGTAAATCTTCTTTGTACCCTTTCCAATGTCTTCACATCCTTTCTGTAGTGTGGTGACCAGAATTGAACACAGTATTCCAGCTGAGGCCTCACCAAAGTTTTATAGAGGTTAGTCAGCACTTCCTGACTTTTGTACTCTATACCTCTATTTATAAAGCCTAGTATCCCATATGCCTTCTTAACAGCCTTGTCTACCTGTCCTGCCACCTTCAACGAGTCACTAACACAAATCCCCAGGTCTCTCTGTTCCTTAACACCATTTAAAATTGTACTATCTAGCCTATATTGCCTCCCTTCATTTCTTCTCCCAAAATGCATCACCTCACACTTCTCTGCATTAAACTTCATCTGCCATGTGTCTGCCCACTTTACCAATTTGTCTATATCCTCTTGCAGATGGCTACTATCCTCCTCACTATTTACTATTCTCCCTAACTTAGTGTCATCTGCAAACTTGGAAACTGTACTCCCTATACCCAAGTCCAGATCATTGATGTAGATTACAAAGAGCAATGGTCCCAAAACTGATCCCTGTGGCACACCACTGCTCACTTCCCTCCAGTCTGAAAAACAGCCGCTCACTACAACTCTCTGCTTTCTGTCTCGCAGCCAGTTGTGGATCCACTCTGCCACTGTCCCTTTTACGCCATGGGCCTTTAATTTCCTAATAAGTCTCTCATGTGGCACTTTGTCAAATGCCTTTTGAAAGTCCATGTAAACTACATCAACTGCGCTACCATTATCCACCCATTCCGTTACCTCATCAAAAAATTCTATCAGATTTGTAAGGCAAGATTTGCCTTTAACAAATCCATGTTGACTGTCCTTTCTTAGCCTATATCTTTCTAAGTGAAGATCTACCTTGTCCCTGATTATGGACTCTAGAAGTTTGCCCACTACCGACGTTAGACTGACTGGTCTGTAGTTACCGGGCTTGTCCTTCTGCCCCTTTTTATACAAGGGAGTAACATTAGCTATCCTCCAGTCCTCTGGCACGACCCCTGTGTCCAAGGAAGATTGAAAGATCGTGGCCAGAGTCTCTGCTATTTGCTCCCGTGCCTCACTTAGTAACCTAGGGTGCATCCCATCCGGACCAGGTGACTTATCCACCTTGAGTGACGTCAACCTTTTTAGAACTTCCTCTCTGGTTATAATTATTCTATCCATTTCTCCCACCCTCTCCTCCAATACTACGGCATTGGCTGTATCCTTTTCTTTTGTGAAGACAGAGGCGAAGTACTCATTCAGTACATCAGCCATGCCCTCTGCCTCCACAATGAGATTTCCTCCTAGGTCCCTAATTGGCCCCACCCTATCCTTGACCAACCTTTTACTCTTAATATGTTGGTAAAAAACCTTAGGGTTCCCCTTAATCTTACTCGCTAATTGTTTCTCATGCAGTCTCTTTGCCCCTCTAACTTCCTTTTTTAGTTCTATCCTACACTTCCTATATTCTGCTTGGTTCCCTTCTGAATTTTGAGCCTGACACTTATCATAAGCCTCTTTTTTTGGGTTTATTTGGGCCCTGACTTCCTTAGTCATCCAGGGAGGTTTGGATGCCTTACATTTCACCTTTGTGGGGATGCTTTTGACCTGTGCCTGAACTATCTCCTCTTTGAACATTGCCCACTGCTCGTTAGTTGTCTTACCTGCCAATTTTTCTTTCCAATCCACCTTGGCTAGGTCCCACCTCAACTCATTGAAATTAGCCCTTTTCCAGTTGAGTGTCGTCACCTGTGATCGTTCCTTATCCCTTTCCATAATTATTCTGAATCTAACGATATTGTGGTCACTATTCCCTAGATGCTCACCTACAGAAACCTGTTGAACTTGCCCTACCTCATTCCCCAAAACTAGATCCAGCAATGCTTCTTTCCTCGTTGGACTGGAAACATACTGATCAAGAAAGTTGTCCTGCACATACTTCAGGAATTCTTCTCCCTCCTTGCCCTTTACCCTACTATTCTGCCAGTCTATGTTGGGATAGTTGAAGTCACCCATTATCACTACTCTATTAGCTCTGCATTTCTCCGTGATACGCTTGCAGATCTGCTTGCCTATCTCCTCCCCTCCCCACTATTTGGTGGTCTATAGTATACCCCTAACAGTGTAACTGCACCTTTTTTATTCCACATTTCTAACCAGATAGATTTGGTTTTTAGTCCTTCTTCCACCTCGTTCCTTTCTAAGGCAGTCACTGAGTCCTTAACTAAAATTGCCACCCCGCCCCCTTTTCTCCCTTTTCTATCCCTCCTGAATACATTATAACCAGGAATGTTCAACTCCCATTCCTGCCCATGCTGGAGCCAAGTCTCTGTTACTGCTATAACATCATATCGCCTCGCAGCAACCTGAGCCTGCAGCTCACCAATTTTATTTCTCAAACTTTGTGCATTTACATACATGCACTCTAAGGCACAAATTACTTCCTCTGCACTTTTCTCCCGTCTTACCCTTACCCCCTTTGTTACCCCTCCCGTATCTGAACTACTGTTTAGTTTCCCACCCTCATCCCCCGGGATTAGTTTAAAGCTCCCCCCACAAAACTGGACAACCTCCCTGCAAGGAGATTGGTTCCAGCCCTATTCAGGTATTTGCAAGGTGTTACCAGAGGAATATGTGTTACATAGAGATAAGATACAGGAAGATCTAGCCGGTAACCAATTGGTAAGTTTTAGTACCAGCGTCCAATTAGTAAGAGGTATAAATACCTAGCTGGTGCCAATTAGTAAGATTGAGTAAGGTGTTCCTGACCAACAGAGAACTCAATGAAAGATAAAGATGTCCAGATAACAATGATGGATTGTCAAAATGATCATTAACTTGGGTCACATAGAATGTTGTACAAGGAACTCTCAGACAGTGTTGATGGGTAGTCGAAATGCTGATTAACTTGGTGTCTTGGTACCAATGAACTTAGATGACTCCCCGATCACGGATGAGATCGCTTTGGTCTCAATGATCTGTTGCGGACAAAAATAGTACAGTAAAAGCCCGTTTATCTGGCACCCTTGGGACCCGGCCAATGCAAGTTAAAGCGCATGCCGGATATTTGGCCGAAAACACACAAAAAAAAGTTTTCATTTTTAAAGAAAAAATACATTGTGCCGGATAAATTCTGGTTACTTGAATGCGGACCTTTTTTTTTAGGTGCCGGTTATACGGAAGTTACGGTTGATCGAGTCACGGATAAACGGGCTTCTACTGCATATAAGAAAGGAGGTTTTCAGTAATTGTTGGAAGCAGAACAGTTAGTGAATCTTGAAGCTCTCCCTTACAGTTGTGTAGAAATGACCAACTTTAATCACCTTTGTAATAAACCTTGATTCCAATACTCAGGCTTATTATTTGCTTCTTCTTGGCACAGGTGCCCACCTCGCAGCAGACTGGCACTGCGAGCGAAACAGTAAAACATTAAAGGGCACTTCAAGAGGTTCTCCTGTATAAGCATCTCCACAATAATAACTACAGACCGAACCCTATTGTAACTCGACTCATTTTAACGCGAGTCCATTCACAGTATGCTAGGTTGTACACTCACACTGTAGTGGAAGAAGTTTGCAGCTGACTGGACAGCTTTCTGGGGGTGTGCTGTGAGGACACTTGGGAAGTTGACCAGGCAGGACAGGAAGCTATGAATGGCAACCATTTTTATTTATAACACTGGATCGAATTTATGGACTTAAGACCGTGTAATTGCACACAGAGTAAGATCCATCCAGCCACCTCTGGGCTCAGTTTGCTTTCACTGCAATGTTCTGATTGCTGCAAAGATGTTTTGATTTGAGTGCCTCTGAAGGTGCTTTATATCACACGACCACAGCTAGGGTTTCACAGGCAACTGCAACACACCCTGATCTGATACCGTTGTGGGTGGTTATGTGATGCTCTGTGTACAGGGGGTGATGCATTTAATGTAGTTTGTTTTTACGATGTAAATGTACTATAGCTTTTTAGCACCATGATTCTTTCCTGCAGTCTTCTGACCAGCTTCACCTTGAAGAGAGGAATGAGATACATCCATTGAAGCTGCCCCCATTCCTAGGTCAATTCTTCCAGCACTATTGACTCGTGCATGCATGCATTCAATAATAATAATTATTATAATCCTTGCATTTGATATAGAACCTTATCATGTCTTCAAGTTCTCTCAAAGTGAAGTGAATTGACCGTATATTTTGTGGGTGAAACACGGCAGCCAATTATACACAGCAGTGTCTCACAACCGTACGTGGATTGAAGTGATCACTTTGTTGCTAATTTTTTTGGGAGGAATTATTACCCCCGGAAATGCGATCCACCAATTGGCTGACAACCAGATTCCTACTTACTGCAAGGTAAACAGAGGTGTGTAGAGTCAGGAAACTTGCCCAAAGTTTCTCCCTGACTGGGAATCAAACCCAGGTCCTCTCACTTGCGAGAGAGGAGTTCTCCAGCTTACTCCAAGCATGTGGAGTTGTCTCATATTTTAAAGGTGTATTTTTCTTATCTTCTTGATGCACTTTGGTGGGGAAGGGAGAGGGGGAGGGTGGGATCAGGCTCTTGCAACAGTCAAGAGTTGTTACAGTCTGGAATGCACTGCCTGAAAGAGTGGTGAAAGCAGATTCAATAGTAAGTTTCAAAAAGGAAATGGATATGTATTTAAAAAGAACGTACAGCGCAAGAATGTGGGGGTAAGAATGGGGGACTGGGATTAGTTAGTAGCTCTTTCAAAACGTCGGCACAGACATGATGGGCTAAATGGCCTCCTTCTGTGCTGCAAGATTCTGTGATTCTAGGAATTACATCTGTGATTCTAGGAATTACTGAAAACCAAACCATAACAGCCTGTGTATTGGGGTAACTGCTGGTGTCTAACCATCATAAGCCACATAGCTTGGCATTGATGTTCCTGTCCGGCAGGATTTCTAGCTACGTGTTCAACTATAGGACCACGCTAACTATTAGTGTTTTGGCTTTCAGGGTTAACAGGAGCTGAGTGGGAAGATTCCCTGCCGTCAGTAGCTGTCTGACCTTTCGTGTCCCATTGATGAGCCGGACTGGGTTCGCTGTCATCAGCAGTGCCCTGGAGTCCTCTGGACCTGCCTGGCTCAGAAACTGGTCTATGGCAACTGCCCACAGAAAGCTGGCTCGTTTCCAACATTCCATTGCCAGGCATGTCACCTTGCAGCGAGTTCAGCGATGGTGAGGCAAGAAAAGAGAAGAAGGATTTGTGGTTACAACACCCACTGTGTTTTTAATCAAGGTTTTTGCATTAAAAATGCGTATCATTAAAGGTCTCTGTGCTTGGTTAATAAGCAAGGAGTTCTTCAGATTATCAAATTCCCTGTGATTTCAACTTGTTTACAAAGCAACCGTGTGCTGCCATGAATGAGAAGCGTTTACTCTGCATTTTCCAGACCATCGATTGACTGAGCTAATTTCATGCCTCGCAGTTCAATTGGATAAATAGAATCCTGTTTTTGATCACCGGAGTTTAACTGTACATAACAAACATTTCCACTTTCCTTCTATTGGGGTCTTCATTGTCCCACACGCTAATCCCTGAAATTTCCCTCCTGGCTGTCCAGTTACACTGAGAATGAGCCCAATGTGGAACTTTATTTCCCTTATTATTGGTCATGTTGCTGAGCTGATAAAGGTCACAGTAAAGCAGGAAGCTTCCTGCTGCTCAGCGAATGGCATTAAATATGTTTCTCTGATTGAAGATTCTCCAATTGAATATTCAGTGTCCCGGAGGGCTTCACAGTGGCCAAGTCTGACAACCGGGGAGATGGAGGGGAATAATGCCGGCAATTAACTCAACAGTATAATCGCTGAGTGTCAGATGTCGCACCCTCAATGTCACTCTCAGTTCTGGCAATCCTTTTTTTTATAGGGTCACAAGCAGACAGGTGGCTGAGTCTTGCTGGGCTAATGGTTGCAAAGGTGCAAATGGCTCATCGACCAAGTGGATGATTGTTATGATGTGAATCATGACAGTGACAATTGACTGAGATGTTTGACTGCGTAGGGTCTTCAGAGCTGAGCCTTATTCTAGTCTGATTTACAGGTTAGATCCGGGTTCAAAAGCTAATTGTAATGTTCTCACCCATTTACCATTCATAGATTCATGACCCCTTGATTTACTGGGGTCCATTTTCTCCCTTTATTATGATTAATTATTAGTATTAACAAAATAATCCTTGCATTTGATATAGAGCTTTTCGCATCTTATCGACGTCTCAAAGCGCTTCACAGAATATAAAGTGAATTGACTGTATATTTTGTGGGCGAAACACGACAGCCAATTATTCTCTTTGAGTTGTTCATTAAAATGGGATGAGGTAGAAAAAGTGTTAACGGCAGCATGCGTATGTCCTGGAGGTGCACTATGAATACTCATTAACAGAGGCATTTCATCATTGGAGCACAGTTTGATCCAAAGTGCCCAAATGTGAACTTAGTGCCTATGCAAATCTCCACCGGGCTCTTACAGTCACAGGACCAAAGGAACGCGAATAAATTTGTCAAACGATAAGCGCAAATAACAAGAGCAGCTAAGCATTAAAATAGCTGTACACCTGCCACGGTCTAATGTCAAAAGCAGGTTGTGCAGCGAGGCTCCGTACAGATGAGCGACAAAACCCTCTCTGAGTCAATCTGTAACTCCTGGCAGAGTGCCAGAGCTTCAAAACGCAGTGTATTCTGACCATGCCTGTCACCGGCAATGAACACCAAGTGACAAAGGTTGAGGCGAATGACAAGTGAAATATTATGAGCTGTCAATGGCCTCGGATGGATGGTCACACTGAACGTGACACTGTCACACCTAACGGTTTGACCACAGCCTGAACCACATTAACCACAATGCAAACATTTAATGATGATGATAATAATAATGCTAATAAATTAATCACCGCATATGATATAGCACCTTATCACGTCTTCATGACATCTCCAAGCGCTTCACAGAATATACTGTAAAGTAAATTGATTGTACATTTTGTGGGTGAAACGCGGCAGCCAATTGTGTATGCCACAAACGGATAGAGTCATCACATTATTTTTATTATTATTCATTTATTTTGAAGGGTGTATTACCCTGGTAAAAAGGGATCCGCCAATCGATTAACAACCGGGTTCCTATTTACTGCAAGGTAAACAGAGGTGTGGAGTAAGGAAACTTGCCCAATATTTCTCCCTGCCCAGGATTCGAACCCAAGTCCTCTTGCTTGCAAGACGAGTGTTCTAACCAAGTAGCATATTGCACTACAGGACTCCACAATATGCTACTTGATTGTGTTCGTTCAAAGATACTCAGATGAATAGTTTGTAGACGATGCATGGAATATGAAGATTAACGACTGTTCTGGTGGACAGTGCATTCTAAAATACATCTAGCATTTTATCATAATTATTCTATTTTATCACTTTAGCAACATACCCTTAACCTGTGAAGATGAGGGTATCTCCTCAATCCATGTGAATATAAGTGCGTAGTAAAACAATGATGTTGAGTCAAATTAACACTTTTATTTGTCAGCCAAGTGTCTGATACTTGAAGAAGCAACAAAGACACTATGGTCCGAATGGACTTCCTCTGTGCTATAAACTTCCAGGGTTCTAATAATTAACATTAAACATCTCTTTCTCTCTCTCTCTTTATCTCTCTCTTGTCCTGTTTATCTTCTTTATCTGTTATCCATGCCTCTCTGTCTATCCTTGACATTTCTCCATCTTTTGGACATTATATATATTTCTCTTTGTGTATCTAGTAAATGACATAACCCCAGTGAAAACCTTTTTTTTTAACTGTACACTTCAGCACAGATCTCCTGAGGTCTGGCTGTTTTCCATTGAACGGTGCCAGATACTGACAGGATGTCACAAAGGTTCATCCTGCTAAACTGGTAAGTTTCACTTTAGTTAGGGAGACACAAGCCAGAGCATCGAAATTAAATGGAAATTATCCTAAAAATAGTTATGATTTTCTGTTGGAAATATGATGTGGCATCGGGTAACACTGCAATCAGCCAGGATAAAGCCTCACTGGTTTACAGGCAACAAATCAACCTTGAGGATTCACACCAGGATATTTGTTACATGTTATGATTATATGTGAAGATCTTTGAGATGACGTCCCGACGTGAAAGGTGCTATGTGAATGTAAATTGTACTGTTATGTATATTATGTAGAATGGAGGTTGAAGTGATTATTTAAATGATAAATAAAATAATCGTTGCTTGTGAAATAGCAGTGTCACAAACTCAGAGTCTTGCTGAGTTTCACCTGGCTCATCCATGCCTTCATCACATCCCGGCTTGACTACGCTAAAGCCCTGCTTCCCAAATTGGGATTCCCAATTCCTCCCTCCATAGGCTGCAGATAATCCAGAACTCTGCAGCCCGTGTCCTTTACCGTTCCAACCTTCGTGACCCCATCTCCCCAATCCTTCCCTGACTCCATTGGCTCCCCATTACCCAGAGGATTCAAGATCCTGGTCCTCACCTTCAAAACAGTCCATAGCCTTGCACCACCCTACTTCTGCAACCTCCTAACCTCCCCACCTCCTTAGCTCAGCAAGCTGCAGCCTGCTCCATATCGCCCAACCCAGCCACTCTACCATTGCCGGGTGAGCTTTCAGCCACTCTGCCCCAACCTCTGGGACTCCATTCAGCAGTGCCTCTGCCTCGCCCCCTCCCTGGCCTCCTTCAAGTCCTACCTCAAGACTCCCCTCTTCGACGGTCATCGGCCACCCCAAATCCGATCCTTTTCCCTCCACCCTCCCAGGCCCCAACCTCAGCTCAGAAACAATGACTGTCCAGAGCCTTGGGATGTCCTCCTGACATGAAAGGTGTGATACAAGTATAATTTTGTTGTTGTTTACTCCAGTTCAACTCTGAGCGATGACTTACACTGACACAGGATTGAGTGATGCTTTCTTACGTACTGATTTAGTCAATTTGAAAGGGGAGCCGTGTTACCCCATGCAAAGGCTACATAAATACAAGTCGTTGGTGTTGTTGTGTTTTAGCGATGACAGATATCCCTGATTTAACAGGGGAGATTCTAAAGAAATCCGATTCAATGTTCTTGTATTCTACCACAGTTGGAAATTTCAGCTCAGCAGCAGAAAGTGCAAAACAAACTCCTTTCATGTCAGGAGGACATCTCATAGCCCTTCACAGGGATTTATTGTTCCAAGCATTATGAACATAGGAACAGGAATAGGCTATTGTGGATTACTGTAGCTTAGCAAGTGAGATGACCTAGGTTCAATTCCTGAACAGGGCGAAACGTTGTTCAAGTTTCCTTACTCTACACTGCTCTGTTTACCCAGCAGGAGGTAGGAGCCCAGCTGTGGTAGGAGTCCAGTTGTTAGTCGATTAGTGGATTGCCGTTCTGGGGTAATAATTCCTTAAAAGTAACACAATAATAATTTGGTCATTCAATCTACAACTTGTTTGTGCCACGCAGATGATTGATACAATTGATACAATTGGCTGCCACATTTCGCTCACAAAATACTGTATACTGTTATATACTTTTCTCTTGAGTTCCACCATTCTATTAGACCATTTCTGATCTGTTCCTCAACACCACTTACCCTCCTTTCCTCCATATAGCTTGATATCCTTACCTAACGGATATCTATCAATCACAGTCTTGGTATTTCCAATTGACCCAACATCCACAGCCATTTGGGGCAGGATCATTTCAGATTTGCGCATCGCTTTGTTACAAAAAACGCAGCAGCCAAATTGCCCACAGAAATGTCCCCATAACAGCCTTGAAGTGAATGACCAATCTTATCTGGGGGATAGATTACATTTAATCTTAATGTTCCTATACTGTCTCTAATCTGTCCCTCAGTAATAAACGAAAATAAACCTAGCTTGATGATTTTATTGCCCAAGACATGCCTTTTATTTTGCAGTGGTGCCATGGAATCTTTATCGTCCGCCAAAACAGGCAGACAGGACTTCGAGTTAACATGCTTTTTGACTTTCAGTGTCAGGAGAACACTCATTTTGGACTTAATGTATTTTGCCGGAAGTGGGTAGACTGACTGGAACCATTGACTATAGTATTCTGTGTTAATCCTGTATGGTCACACTAATGGATGAATGATCTTTTCTATATTGTAATTAAGAATTTTGTCAGGAACTCTATGTAAAGAAGTATTCATCCACTTACATTGAGTGCAGGAGCATCGTATCAATGAATGCATGATATATTTCCTCTAGCTTAGTGGTTAGAGCACTCGCCTCGCAAGCGAGAGGACCCGGATTCGAGCCCCTGCAGGGCGAAATGTTGGTAAGTTTCCAATGCAAGGATTATTATTATTTAGTCTCTTGAGCCTGTTCCACCTACTTCAGGAATTTACATCTTATTTTCTAATATAATTTTGTTGCAGCTTGGCTGGATATTAGCACTGGGAATTATGAAACCCTGTGTTGTAATGTCAGCGTCACACAGCGAAAAGCAGTTGCTGGCTAGTACTTACAGCATTTTTAAAATATTTAACTTTTTCTCCTCAGCGTTCGACTTGAAACTGCATTTATTCTTCTGAAATTTATGAACACAAGAATTTGCTAGGTGAAAATCAATCCAGTTTCCTTCCACCATCCTGGCAGTCTCATGTACATCATGTCCCAAACTATATACTGTACACCGACTGAATGA
The DNA here is from genome assembly GCA_035084275.1 of Hydrolagus colliei. Taxonomy (NCBI): domain Eukaryota; kingdom Metazoa; phylum Chordata; class Chondrichthyes; order Chimaeriformes; family Chimaeridae; genus Hydrolagus; species Hydrolagus colliei. Next base: position 8,138,122 of record CM068761.1, on the reverse strand, counting down.
TTAGTCTATCAACACAATTCCAAAGGTTGACCAGCACAAACTCACCAAAGTGACTCGTCTGCCTCCCAGAGTCCCACCCACCTCTCATAAGGTGGCTCTTTACCTCCCCAGGCCATGAGGAATTCTAGCCCACGCTCGATCAAAGAAGATACAGTAGAAACGGTAGCTAAATATCACAAGATCACAAGATTGGCTTGGATGAAGAAGACCCTTTAGCCGATATGATCTCCTCCTTACAGAACACCCATCCTACCTTTCCCACAATAACCCTCTCCACCACCACACTATCTTCCAAACAAACACGCACAGCATCAAGCTGCTTCTTAATTAGTCTAATGTCTTGGCCTCAACCACCCTTTCCTGGTGATCTGTTCCAGTCGTTAGTCACCCTTAGAGTAGAGAAACACTTCAGGGTATCTGTTCAAATGGCTCTTTCCAATTCTAAACCTATATTGTCTTGCCCTGCAGTCTTGGTGTATCCTAAAGTATTAACCTGGGTTTGCTTTTTCAATCCCATTTAAAATTGTATACACTTCAATGAGATCGCCTGGGAAGACCAAAGTGCCCTAACTGGCAGTGGTTGGCCAGTTGTCATGTCAGGCAGAGATCAGTAACTGGAATGTAGATGAGTGACCTAAAGACAAGAAAATCTGGGTAGGGTGAGAATCAATAGAAGAATGGTTTGCCCAATCCAATACAGGTCCCACAATTGATCTGATCTAAATACGTCAAGCATACAAAAACTGCTGTCAATGTACATTGTGTATGACCTGTGATCCCCTCCCTGCGAATGCTGGTGCCTTGCTTGACCAGTTTTTAATGGATGGGTTTGAGTTGTCCTCACCTCACTTGGCAGTGCTTAGACTCAAACAGTAATGAGAACCTCCCAAGCACGAGTTGTCAACAAGTGAATTGCTGCACTGCTGGGAGCTCTTGTCTCAAAAAGAAGCCCAATCAACTGCGATCAAAACCCATTCCCAAAGAACTTACATTTGTGCCAGCTCTCAACACGGTGGAATCACATTCCTCACTAGTGGTGCTGGGTGAGAAGTAGGGAACGGCGATATATCGATATATCGCTAAAACCCGATATGATTTTCATACGGTATGCCGATATAGACATTTTAAAAATACCGATATATCGAAAAACGGTATATCGAGGTAAAAATCGGGATGCGAGCACAATCAACTACAAGACCCAGAATGCTCATCTCTATACAAAATGCACAGACCGAGGTGCAAAGCCGCCATCTTGTATTCACAGTCCTCGAATACAATATACAGGTATGCAAGGGGTGAGGGGGAGAGAGACTGCTGGGGGGGGGGGTGAGGGGGAGAAAGACGGCTGGGGGGGTTGAGGGGGAGAGAGACGGCTGGGGTGTGGGGGAGATAGACGGCTGGGGGGGGAGAGGAGGAGAGAGACGGCTGGGGGGGGGGAGAGGGGGAGAGAGACGGCTGGGGGGGTGGAGAGGGGAGAGAGACGGCTGGGAGGGGGAGAGGGGGAGAGAGACGGCTTGGGGGGGGGGGAGAAAGACGGCTGTGGGGGAGAGGGGGAGAGAGATGGCTGGGGGGGAGAGGGGGAGAGAGATGGCTGGGGGGGAGAAGGGGAGAGAGACGGCTGTGGGGGGGGAGAGGGGGAGAGAGACGGCTGTGGGGGGGGAGGAGAGGGGGAGAGAGATGGCTGGGGGGAGGGGGAGAGAGAAGGCTGGGGTGGAGGGAGAGAGAGACGGAGTGGGGGGGGTGGAGGAGAGGGGGAGAGAGACGGCTGGGGGGAGGGGGAGAGACGGCTGGGGAGGGAGAGAGAGACGGCGGGGGGGGGGAGGAGAGGGGAAGAGAGACGGCTGGGGGGAGGGGGAGAGAGACGGCTGGTGGGGGGAGGGAGAGAAAGACGGTGGGGGGGGGGGGGGGGGAGGGAGAAAGAGATGGCTGGGGGGGTGGTGGGGGAGAGAGACGACGGGGGTGGGGGGTGCGAGAGAGGGACGGCGGGGTGGGGGGGGGGGGGAGAGACGGGGTGGATGTGATAATATACAGATAGATAGAGATGGGGGGGGATGTGAGAGAGGAGAGAGGGAGAGAGACATAGAGAGACACAGACAGAAAAACACAGAGATGGAGAGTGAGAGACACAGAGAGAGAAAGATATTTACCTCCTGAGAAGATAGGCCCCGAATGCGCGCGCACTCGGAATGCACGCGCACTCCGATGCGCGCACGCATGCGCAGTACGAAAAAACGGAAAATATCGATATTTCTGTATATCTCGATATGAGCCAACCGATATATCCATATCCGGAAAATTCCCATATCGCCGTTTCCTAGTGAGAAGTCTGTCTTCCCATCCTGAAACACCCCAGCTCAGTGGGACTCCTGAACATCCAAGCCACAAATCCAAACCAACATCCAATCTCAGTTCGGAATGTCATTGAGATTGATACGAGTTCATCATTCTGGATCTCAGTGAAAATGATCAAAATATTCTACACAATATTAACCACTGGAACTCCATCCCGCAGTCCCTCCGCCTCGCTGCCTTCCTGCCTCTTTCAAGTCCCGTCTCAAAACTCTCCTCTTCGATGGTCCCATCGGCAACTCCTAATCCTCCCCTTCCCTCCCCTCCCTTAGCTTGGGTCTGACACAGTGACTGTCCAGCGCCTTGGGACATCCTCCTGACATGAAAGGCGCTATTCAAGTGTAATTTTGTTGTTGTTGTTGTTATTGTTGTTGTACACAGACAGCTGTAACTTCAGATACAAATTTCTTCAGGTACTTTTCATTCCCTAATCTAATGATTTGCACCTTCTGCTGCTCACTATGGTGCTCTCCAGGTCCTTTCTGAAGGAATGAATCAACGCAGCTCCACCGCATTTGTTCGTAATTTTCCACATCTCCACTTCGCACAATACACAGTCACTATGCTTTGCAGTAAACTCTGCAAATCTCTTGGAAGGGGTTTCAAAGTGATGAAGCGCAGTATCAAATGCTGGGGTTATAATTATTACTCTAGTTATAATGTGGGAATATAGTCTTCTCATCTCCAGTTTTGCTTGGGGTTTTATTTCTCCTCAGTTCTTCATTTATTTCTTTTAAAACCAATAAGCATTGTTTCTTCCATTGGACTGGGTGAAAGACAAGTCAAAGCTGTGTATAATGGCTGTCTTCCCTTTTTACACGTACAGTATTCCGATAACAGCTATCGAACGACTGTTTGTTGATGCTGCTGTGCGTAATTGGCTGCCATATTTCACCCACAGATATACAGTCACTTCACTTTACTGTATATTGTGTGAAGCGCTTTGAGATGTCTAAGAGACGCTATATTAAATGCAAGGATTATTAATATAATTACCATAATTCTTCAGCTAATATGCTTAGCATAGTTCATATATATGCATGTCGTGGACCCTGAGGGAATGAGGGACCTGCAGATGGCAGTGCTGAAGCCAACTGAACGGAGGCAACGAATGGTGGAGTAGAGTGAATGCGAGATGGAGAAGTAGGAAGGTGCTAGGATGGGAAGAGGTTTATAGATGAGTGTGAGAATCTTGAAGATCCGTTCTGTAATAGGGAGCGAGTTGAACCAGGTAATACAAAATTACATTTGTATAGCGGCTTTCACTTTGGGAGGAGGTCCCAAGGCGCTGGATAGTCAGAGATTTGGACCTGAGCTGGGGGGTCAAGATTGGGGATGGTGGAGGGTAGGGAGTGTAGGAGGGTGCCAAAGGCTTCGTTGAAGAGGAGAGTTTTGAGAAGTGCCTTGAATGAGGCAAAGGAGGGAGCGAGGCAGAGGAAATGTGGGATAGAGTTCAAGAGAATGGGGACAGCAGCTGAAGGCCTGACCAATGATGGTGGGGTGGGCTGGGTGGGGGACCTGGAGCAGGCTCTTCATAGCCTTCTGAAGAGAGGGAGTGGACAGACTGATGTGGGATCAACAGATTGCAGAGGTAGGAAGAAGACCAAATCGGCTGGGTTGACTCCCGGGCAGCATACATCGAACATCGTGTGCAGAAAGAGTGGCTTATTGACCCAAATGGTCTCATCTCATGTTGTCATTTCTTGTGTTTGTTTGAAGGTGTAACATGCAATAAGATTTCAAGTGGCTTCAGCCATCATCATAAACTACGCCATAATCCACAGCAGTGAAACTTTACTTGAGCCGTGTATTGCACTGACCGGCACTCTCCGATCACTGTTTTCCTATATGCAAGATACACAGGCAACGATTACGGGGTGTGGTGATTTTATTTTATTATTATGTGTTGCCACTGGCTGGTATCAGCAATGGAGACACGTTTCTGCGATCAGCCTCTTGGTTTGAACAGAAGTGATATTGAGATTTGCTTGGGCGTTTCAAGTCCATTCCAACAGCTTGCTAAATCATATTGGATTCTTTAATCTAATTTCCCCTCTCTTTTTTCCCCACATCCCTTAATACTATTACCTCCCTCGTAAATTCAGGTTTCTGCCGCCCGGATTCTCACCCGGAAAAAAAAACTCTGGAACCCCCATCACACCAGTCCTTGCCAGGCTCCAGCGGCTCCCAATTTCTAAACAGATCGATTGAAAGATCCTCTCACTCGTTTTCAAATCCATCCGCCATCCCTCAATCCATCTGCCTTTCCCTCTAGCCCACACTTTCATATTGTGCCAAAAGACCTTCCTTTTTGATCATGCTTACTGTGACCTCTACTCTCCCTCTCGCTCAGTGTCAAGCTCTCCGGGATGCTACCCCACATGGCGGCTGCTATATAAATGCATGTTGTTGTTATTATATCTATCCATTTCTGCTTTAAACATCACAATTAAAACTGCCTGCCCTGTCCCCTGGGACAGTTTGCTGAGCAATGTGTTTGCTGCTGTGGAAAAATGCTATAATAAATACATTGAGATAATAATAGTATCTCAATCATACTATGATCGCAATCATAGCCCTTGCATTTGATACAGCACTTTTCATGTCTTCTAGATGCGTCAAAGTGCTTCATAGAATATACTGTAAAGTGAATCGACTGTATATATATGTGTGGGCGAAACGCGGCAGCCAATTGAGTAGAGCAGTGTCCTACAAACAGTCATGGATTGAAATGACCAATTTATTATTGTTTTTTGAGGGACTATTATCAAGCACGTGGAGTAAAGAAACTTGCCCAAGGTTTGGCTCTGCCTGTTATTGAACCCAAATCTCTCACTGAGCTACAGCACATCGATGAATCAATCGATGCTGAAGCTTTGCTGTCAACAATAATAATAATGATGCTTGCATTTGATATAGCGCCTTATCACATCTAGACGTCTCAAAGAGCTTCACAGAAAGAATACGCTGTAGAGTGAATTAACTGTATACTTTGTAGGCGAACAGCGGCAGCCAATTGTGTACAGCTGTCATGCATAATACATAATAGTCATGCATTGAGTAACCAAATATTTTTTCTTGTGTGTGAGTGCTGTGTGCACCAGGGAGGGAGGGAGTGTGGACTCATTACTGAGTAGATGGAGCTGTGTGAACATCACCCACTGTGATTGACAGCTGTTAATGTGATTGATATTAATTTACTTCCACTGACTTGCTACACTGTTTGCTGCCAATTGTTTAACTCTGCAAAAATCTTCTCTTCCCACCTTGCCACCACACCCCCATCTTGCTTCCCAAGTACTTGAAGGGAGGAGTGAATAAAACACCGTAAAGATAAGATGCATTAACTAACCAGACTGCTATACTGCAAGAGTAACAACCCCCCTGGCAATCTAATAATAACCTTGCATTTGATATAGCGCTTTTCACGTCTTCTAGACGTCTCAAAGCGCTTCACAGAATATACCGTGAAGTGGATTGACTGTGTATTTGTGGGCGAAACGTATCTAACGGGAATGACAGGTGAAAGAAAGGCATGACCTGGGGCTATGCGAGATAGAATGAGTCAGCCTTTTCTGGGGGAAGTGGGGGAGGGAGTAGGAGGGAAGGGCTGAGATTTGCCTTAAACTGGCAGGACCTTGGAGTGCAAGGAGGTAAGGAATGGGCGAGTGGTGCTGGTGGTGGGATTCCCATTCATGTGTTGGTGCTGTCTCCACTCAGCCTCTTGTCTGCTGTGCTGTTTGTGACTGGCTGATGATGGGCTGAGGCTGTGAATGTGCTGGCTGCCCCCCTGTGCTGTGTTTGTGCTTGTGCTGGTGAGTGCTGCAGGGACCAGCTTCTCATGTGATATCATTTGGGTAATTCCTTGGCAACATAACACACGTTACTTGCTAATGTAGCAGAGCCCTGTCGCAGGTTGGAGACCATTCCACTCCACTGTCCAGTGGAGACAAGTTATATATATATATATATATATATATTTTGGTGGGGGAGGGTTACTTTTTTTAAAAGAAAAAACAAGGAATTTCTGCAGCTCAGAATTTTTTTAATTTAGGACAGAGTGTTTCTCTCCCCCCCCCCCCCCCCCTCCCACCTCTTTCCTCCATTTATTGCTGTCCTGACAGGTAAGCATTTGTGCATTAAAATAGATTATCAAGGGATCATTTTTCTCTCTGTTTAGCTGAGAAATGCTTATTAACCAGTTTATGTGTGTGTGTGTGTGTGTGTGACAGAGAGAGTGCAAGGCTCAGAATGCTAATGCTAAAGATTTTTTTTGCTTGTGTGTACTGCAGCTAATTGACAGTTCTACAATCTCTCTCTCTCTCTCTCTCTAATATACAAATACTGTCAGCATTTGTGAATACTGTATTTGTAAACACTCAGTATGTTGCCAACATTTGCCAGTCTCTCCTTCAAACCCCAGCACCGCACTGTGCTGTACTGTGCTGCCATATGTATCCATATCTGAGTGTCAGCACAAATTAGATGGCACATTTGGATGGTTTTGTGTTTCGATTTAAAGGGACCAGTGCCCTGGTTAGCTCAGAGAGCAGTTCATGTTGTTTCATCTCCTTCCCCTTCGTTCACCACCATTCGCTGATCATTTCGGCCAGAAAGCACAGTGTGCCGTGAATCCACTTTACTGAGTGTCCCGCGAAGCTCTTTGAGACGTCTCGAAGACGTGATACGGCGCCAGATCAAATGCAAGTATTATTATTATTGAGCGACTTGAGTTGAGCGACTCACTGCGCAGTTATTGGATTCAATGGTAATGGTTGAGCTGTATTTTTGCATCTCTTCAATCCTAGTCCTGAGTCAAGGTGGTGCAGAACCTGACTGTGTTTCCACTGAGGAGAGATATCTGCAGGGTGCCTTAACTATTCACCCCTCTGGAGCACTTGTCAGCTTTCACCACGGCTGGACTGTAAGAGATAAGCTGTAAGTGCATTACAGAGAAGGTAACACTAGAGTCGAGTTATAAAAATACTGTATAAGAGATGTGTTCCAATGTGTAACAGAGAGCAAAGCTGATATCAGGATATCTATATATACTGTGCCTTATATTATATAATAATAATCCTTGCATTTTGATATAGCGCTTTTCCCGTCTTCCAGACGTCCCAAAGCGCTTCACAGAATATACTGTAAAGTGAATTGACTGTATATTTGTGGGCGAAACGCGGCAGCCAATTGTGCACAGCGGTGTCTCACAAACAGTCGTGGATTGAAATGACCAATTTTTATTATATATCCCCAACGTCTTGGGATATCCTCCCCAACGTGAAAGGTGCCCTATAAAAGTAATGTTGTTGTATATGTATATTATATACTGTATACTGTATATTGAGGGCTTTGAACTGACATCTCAATAAACTTTGGTTGAGTTGCCCAAAGTTTATTGAGATGTCAGTTTAAAGCAGTTCATTGCCGGCTGACAATTAATTACAAGGCAATAGGGGTAATCATAAGGGCAATGAGTTGCATTAAGAATAATAGCCGTGTGGCAGTGAGTTACAGGAAAAGTGAGTTCCTTAATAATAATAATAATAATTTGCTAAGAGTGCCTTTCACATCATGAGGACGTCTGAACAAGCTTCACAGGATATAGACTTATACAGCACAGCTCGGCCTATCACGTCTGTAGGGGTAAATATCCTGAGGAGCGTAGTGACTGTATTTTGTAGGTGAATGCAGTGGCCAATTTATGCCCAACAATGCTGCACAAAAGGATTGCGTGACCAATTTAACCTGGGGATTGTTGGCCAGGACATTGTGAGAAACTCCCTTCCATTTCAGTATCTTTAACAACTATCTGAACGGGGCGAGACGGCACCTCGGTTTATCACCTCATTTGAAGGGTGGCATCTGCAGCAGTGCTCCACCCCCAGCACTGCTCCACCCCCAGCACTGCATTGGAGTGTTATCTTAGACTATATGAGTTCAAAGTGTATAACGGTTACCTGATTGTGAATTGCATAGACATAGTTACTTGGAATAATAATCCTTGCATTTTGTATACTATACAGTAATAACAATAATAATCCTTGCGTTTGATGTAGTGCTTTCATATTTTCTAGACATCTCAAACTGCTTCACAGAGTATACTTTAAAGTGAATTGACTGTATATTTGCAGGCGAAACGTGGCAGACAATTGCGCACAGCAGTGTCCCACAAACAGTCGTGAATTGAAATGACCAATTTTAATTCTTTTTTTGAGGGATTATTATTAGGCGTGTGGAGTAAGGTAACTTGCCCAAGGTTTCGTCCTGCCTGGAATCGAACCCAGGTCTCTCGCTAGTGAGGCGAGTGCTCTAACCACTGGGCTACAGGTCTCCACAGCGCCTATATAGCGCCTTATCACATCGTTGAGACATCTCAAAGGGCTTCACAGGATATATTGTAATGTGTAATTACTGTGTTTTGTCGGTGAACCGTGATTACAGACACTTGACGGTGAGTTGAATAGTTTAATCAAATTATGCTGGTGTTATGACCTACTCAGGCAGGCGGTGAGGTTGACTGAGTGCTTCGAATTCATCACCAGAAACGTGTTGTGATTATTAATATTGTTGAATTATTTTGTAGCATCCGACAGCCAGGCTGAGTGCTGTAGGTGGAAGATGACGTTAGTGGAAGAGAACAGCGATGACACTAGTGTCTGTCGGTACGCTGATCTGGGCCAATGCACCATTCGATGACATAGACATAATGCACGTTTCGCCCCAAAATATACAGTTTACCGTATACTCTGTGAAGTGCTTTGAGTCGTCTAGAAGATGAGAAAAGCGCTATATCAAGTGCAAGGATGGTTGTTTATTTTATTATTGGCTGCTGGGGCCACAGCTAATCCTGATAACTCATCATTTTGAGGGAAAAGGGGTCAGTGATGAGTGATATCAGGAGTGGCAATATACTAAGCATATAATAATAATAATCTTTGTATTTGATACAGCACCTGATCACATTGTTGAGATGTCTCAAAGCGCTTCACAGAATATATTGTAAAGTGAATTGACTGCATATTTTGCACATGAAACGTGATAGCCAATTGTGCACAACAGTCATAGATTGAGATATGTATAAATACATAAATAAATGTGGTAAGGATATTTACAGTATGAGGCCTTTAGTGATTAGTGACAAGTTAAGCCAGGTTACTTTTTCGATAAAAGGCACAAGGCTGACAGGCAAACAATTCCAAGTTGATCATGAACTTTAGTTACAGCTAGCACCTGCAAAAACTGATTGCTGTTAATTCCTAGTAAGAACACTCAGACATTGAAGAGAAGAGAATTCCGTCCCTTGGAACCTAGGCTACAACAGCAACAACTTAGATTTATACAGCGCCCTCCACCCCGGACAGCATCTCAGAGCGCTTCACAATAACGGATCCCGGGACCGAGCCAGGGGCAGGGGTAGAAAGGTGACCAAAGGCACGGTCGAAGAGAAAGGTCTTTGCATTGTAACAGGCTGCATAGTAAAAGGACAGTATCTAGTCTCACAGTGACACACAGTAATTTCACCTTTATTTTTAGAAACAACACTAAATTTTATCCCAACCTATCTTTCCTGCAGTATCTTTGCATTTGTATCAGCTGGAAAAATAATTTGTTTGTTTACGACCTTGGAATAGTTACCATTTTTAGCACATCATCGGGCAGAGCCTGGCAGAGGCGCTGAATGTTTATGTGGTTATCATTATCATTCAGTATTTCCAAGTTTGAGAACAAGATGTACGAAATGTATGAAACAGCTCCCCCGATGGTCGAGCAGCAAAATGACTAGGAAAGGTCGCTTTGCCTTCCTGCGTTTGTTGAACCAACTGATCTCAGCTGAGTGATGGTTGGAAGCTGTACAGTTGGCTTGGCCTCAGTAGGGGAAAATGAGCCAAGGTTTCTCTGCTATATTTAAGCGCTCTGAGACGCCGTCCGGCGTGGAGGGCGCTATATAAATCGAAGTTGTTGTTGCTATTGATTGCTATCTAGTGATTCCTAGTAAACAGTGCTGATAGAGGAAGGGGGCAGGATTTTGGCTTTGTTGAACGCCGCACACTGTTGAACGGCCCACTAATACACACTGGCCAGATTCATAAATGAATAATAATAATAATCATTGCATTTGATATAGAGCTTTTCACATCGGCTTCACGGGCTGTAAAGTGCAGCGACTGTTTTGTAGATGAAGACAGCCAAATTGCATCATATCCACAAAATATTAATTTTACAGTATATCATGTGAAATGCTTTGAGATGTCTCAATAAGGCTCTAAATCAAATGCAAGGATTATTATTATTAATAATCTGTAAGCAATCATTAAGTGAAATACCACTGGTATCTGAAGGATTGTTGGCCAGGGCACTGGGAGAAACTAGTTTATTTTTCATGTGGCGCCTGAACAAATAAGACAGGACCTTGCTTCAGCATCTCATCCAAAGTCCTGGAAGCGCAATAATGCATGCAACTGTGCAAGTTCACTGTCCTGACGTGAAGTTTGAACCGCCCAACCTTCTGACTCGAAAGCAAATGTACTACCAATCTGCACAAATGACTGCCACGTTTCTCCTCCCCAAAAACATACAGTCAATTCACTTTACAGTATATTCTGTGAAGTGCTTTGAAATGTCTCAAAGATGTGATCAAGCACAATATCAAATGTAAGGATTATTATTATTAATACTGGAAGCCTGTTTGGGCGAGTGGAACTGTACCTTGTGGGGAGAAAAGTACAAACGACAGAGAGAAGCAAATAGCAAGACAAGGTCATTTTGCTCATTGCTTCTGCAATTTTTTTGTTCAGACCAAGAAACTGTCCTAGGGGACATATAGTGTTACATAGAATTGATAATGTACACAACATCCATCTCCCCAATATTTAGAATGTACACAAAACACTGTATCCCTCTGTATTTACAATATACACAAGGTAGCATATCCACTGTAGCTATAATTAGTCCAGTGCTCTCATTCTTTTCATGATTAGCAAAGTAACAACAACAACAAAAATACATTTGTAGAGTTGCCTTTTACGTTGGCAGATGTCCCAAGGCAGAATACTGAACAGACAGTATTATAATAATAATCCTTTCAAATATAACGCTTTTCACATCTTATCGACCTCTCAAAGCGCTTCACAGAATATACTGTAAAGTGAATTAAGAACATAAGAATTAGGAGCCATTAGGTCATTCGGCTCTTCGAGCCTGCTCCGCCATTCAATAAGATCATGGCTGATCTTCTCGCCTAACTCTGATTACCTGCCCTATCCCCATATCCCCATAATCACTCTATTTTTCAAAAATCTATCAGTCTCAGCCTTGAAAATGTTCAGGGACTGAGCATCTATAGCCTTCTGGGGTAATGAATTCCATAAATTCACTGCCCTCTGAGTGAAGAAATGTTTCCTCAACTCTGTTCTAAAAGGCTGACCCTTAATTTTAAGACAGTGACCCCTGATTATTGATTCTCCTTCCAGGGGAATCAATCCCTCAGTGCCTAATTTATCTAGCCCTTTAAGAATCTTATGTTTCAATAAGATCCCCCCTAATTCTTCTGTACTCTTGACTGTATATTTGTGAGTGAAACGGTATTCCGGACCTGAGCTTCGGGATTGTGGAGGGTGGGAGTGGGGGGGTGGCGAAGGAGGTTAACCAAAAGCATGGACGAATTGGAAGGCCTTGAGGTGGGTCTTGAAGGAGGCAAGGGAGGGGGCAAGGCGGAGGCAAGGGAGGGGGCGAGGCGGAGGCAAGGGAGGGGGCGAGGCGGAGGGACTGCGGGATGGAATTCCAGAGGGTGGGAGCAGAGTTGGCTCGCCAGCCAATGGTGGGTGGGTAAGGTGAGCATAACACTTTTAATATACGTGGAATTTCTGCAACTATCAATCTCTTGCATGTCACCCGAGTGACGGGCACTATACATAAATGCGAGTTGTTGTTGTATAAGTGATTTGTTGATACTGTGTTTGATTATTGTTTCTTTGCTGCGATGGCTATCTTCGCCCCAGGGTCAATGTGAACTCGTGTAGTTTTTCACTACCCTGCTCTGTGCTGTGCTTTTCCCTCACTCACCCATCAGTACAGTGGATACCTACAGCTCAGTACTGTAGTTGGAGCACTTGCCTCTCGAGCAAGAGACCTGGGTTTGATTCCCGGCAGGTCAAAACCTTGGGGTGGTTTCCCTACTCTGCACGCCAGATAATAATCCCTCAAGAAAACAAAATGCTACAGTAAAAAGTATACGGGTGTGGGCTGAGGGGAAAGGAAATTAATCAGGAGTGAGATCCTGGATAGAATTTCCACTCCCAAACCAAGCTGTTAGTAGTTCTCTTACTACAGTGCTGGGTGATATCAGTGAACTCAACATAGACCTGATAGAGATAAGACCTGGAACCTACCAAGTCTACATTCTTACCTTCACCCCCCCCCCCAGGCTTCCATTTAAAAAAAAAAATTTTTTTGCGTGGGTACTGAGTCAAGGCCGATGCGGAATGTCACGGGAAAAAGGACTTAGGCGAATTGATGTCACGGGGAAGGTTTAAGAAACAAATCTATATGATTTTAACAACCCCTCCCCCCCCCCAGGCTTCCACTGCTCAATCATTTACAACGAACATGAAGACAGAGGCTGTTTGAGGGTTTAAAGCAATAGGGACTTGTTAATGTTCAGCCATTCACAATCTGCTCTGTGTTCATGGGATAATAAGATGAATTTAGACTAAGAAGGCCCTTCAGACCATCCAATCTCAATTTTCCAGAGCATCAGACTTACCATGTCACCCCCTCCCCCCACTTCTCCCCTCATCACAGCATCAAGCTGCTGTTTAAATGAGTCCAGTGTCCTGGCCAGAACCACTTTTCCAGGCAACCTGTTCCATCCCGTCTTTGATAACCCTCTGAGTCAAGAAAAAAATTCTGGTGTCTGTCCTGAATATTATTGTTTAAGTTAGCTACAACATGCTCTGAAGATTCTGCTGCTTTCAATTCACAGTAAACTCTGTGAACACTTTGGGACATGATAAGGTGATATACCAAATGCAAAGATTATTATTATTATATTATAAGATGTTGGGGAACCTCTATAGAGTGTGTCTCTGACCCATCATCAAGTCCTGCATCAGTTACTGTGTATGTGTTGGTCCCTGTATTTTATTTTTAACCTTCGGCATTAACTTTGTTCGTCTTTTTCTTCTACAGCCTGATAGCAGCATCTCAGTCAACATCAACGGAATAATAAAAGGTTATTTAGACCATACTTTTTATCCATAAAGGTAGAAAATCGGATCAATATGAAGATTTCAGGAGGTGTTTAGAGGTGTGGATACGGTTGTGCATTTTTCTCAAGATCACAAGATTGGAAGGTTGGTCCACCTGGATCTCATCCTTGCAGGTCACCCACCTTCCTGTGTCCCCATCACTCTTGTTTTTAAATTGAGTCCAGTCTCCTGGCATCAACAATCCTACCTGGTAACCTTTTCCAGTCATGAATTACCCTATAGGTAAAACAAAATCTATCTGGTTTCTGTCCAGAAATTGCCCGCCTCAACTTTAATCCCATATCCTCTTTTATTTTGTGATGTCTGCTCTGACAGCAGTAGGCGTTCATCTCTTAATCGTGTCACAGATCCCAGTTTGACCTGTCACTGGTCGGCCTCCAGTTTTATTATAATAATAATCCTTGCATTTGATATAGTGCTTTATCATGTCATTGAGATGTCTCAAAGCGCTTCATAGAGCATACTGTAAAGTGGACTGACTGTATTTTTTGTGAGGGAGTTTGGTTTGATCTGATTTAATTAAAATCCTGCAAAGCACCTCCTTTCTCGTACATTGGGATCAGCTGTCACTGATTTGCACCATAAATTGTCAGCAGGATTTGGAGCAGGGGATCGATCAGATTTTCCCACTCAACTCCTATCAAAAAATGCAAAGATTAACCCTGCAAATCTAAATCATAGAATTATACAGCACAGACGGAGGCTATCCAGCCCATCGTGCCTGTGCTGGCTATTTTAAAAGAGTTGTCCAAATCAATCCCTTTCCTCTTGGCTCTCTCACCACTGCCCTGCAAACGTGTCCTCCCCAAATAATTATCTAATGGAGCTCCTGTAGTTCAGTGGTTAGAGTACTCGCCTTACAAGAGTGAGACGTGTGTTCGAATCCAGGCAGATCAGGACGAAACCTTGGGCAAGTTTCCTTACTCCACACACCTAATAATAATCCGTCCAAAAAAACTACAGTAATAAAAATTGGTCATTTCAATCCACGACTCTTTGTGAGACAACAATTTTGATTTATATCGCGCCATCCACACCGGACGGTGTCTCAGAGCTTCACAATAGTGGATCCCGGGACCGAGCCAGGGGCAGGGGTAGAAAGGTGACCAAAGGCGCGGTCGAAGAGAAAGGTCTTCAGCTGTGATCTGAAGCTGAGAAAAGAGGGGCCGAGGTGAAGGGAGTGAGGAAGGGAATTTCAGAGCCTCAGGGCATAGTGGCTGAAAGCACGGCCACCGAGAGTGGAGCGGAGGATTTGGGGGACATGGAGGAGGCAAGACCCAGTGGAGCGAAGGCAACGGGAGCTGGTTTGAGGAGAGAGTTCAGAGAGGGGGGTGCAGAGACTGGAGGGATTTGAAGACAAGGGTGAGGATCTTGAAGTCGATCCTCTCTGGGATAGAAGTCTGGCAAGGACTGGGGTAATAGGGGAGTGAAGTTTGGTGCGGGTGAGTATGCGAGCGGCAGAGTTTTGGATGAATTGCATTTTATAGATTGTGGTGGAGGAGAGACCGGAGAGGAGGGCATTTTAATAGCCCAGGCGTGAGGTGACGAAGGCATGGACCAGGGTTTCAGCGGCTTTTGTGGTGAGGTATTGCTGGAGACGGGTGATCCGTCGGAGGTGGAAGAAGGCAGTGCTGGTAACGGACCGGATGTGGGGGAGGAAGGACAGTTGGGGGTCGAACCTGACGCCTAGGTTGCGCACAGGTTTGGAGAGTTTTAGGGGCAGGCCGGGAAGGTGGAGGAGGTGAGAGCTGTGTGAATGGAGACGTTGACGAGAGCCAAGGAGTATGGCCTCCGTCTTGTCGACATTCAGCTGCAAGAAATTTGCGCTCATCCAGCCCCTGGTGTCTGACAGACAGGCTGACAGAACATCAGGGGACTGGGGGTTGTAAAGTGAAGTGGAAAAATAGAGTTGGGTGTCATCCGCGTACATGTGGAAGTGTGCCCCATGTCTGCGGATGACATCCCCAAGAGGGAGCGTATAGATGAGGACACTGCTGTGTACAATTGGCTGCCGCGTTTCGTCCACAAATATACAGTCAATTCACTTTACAGTATATTCTGTGAAGCGCTTTGAGACGTGAAGATGTGAAAAGTGTTGTATCAAGTGTACCGCTGCCGATGGTGGAGCGGAGGATTGATTCGGGGGGACGAGGCGGAGGCCGGGCCCAATAGAGCGGAGGAGGCTGCCTGGAAGCTTCGATTGTTTGGTGAAAATTAAGCGATTTTAAAAACTGTTTTTCTTTTACATTTGACCTTCTCCCCACCCCTCAAATTCTCTTGACATTTTCAGGGGGGTTTTTCAGGCTGGAAGGAATCAGGGGAGCTTGTATGTGTGTAAACAGTATTCTGTTGTTTTACGAGGAGGTGCCAGAATTGCTCTCATTTTATTGCTCGTATTTTACTGCTGATGATTTGAGTGTGAACGAGCGGTGTGGTGTTGTGCTGCAAAAAATTGTGCAATCTATTTACTGAAAATGCGGGTGGAAAAATCAAATCAATTACATGTTTTTAACCCCTCGTTTCCATGTTTTTTTTCCCCCTCCTTTATCTTTGTCCCAATTGTTGGCACAAATCCCCCTCCCAAATGTTTTTTAAAAATGAATAATCATTGCATTTAATACAATGTGGAATCCTGTAGCTCGCTATTTCGAGCACATGCCTTACAAGTGATAGACCTGGGTTCGATTCCAGGCAGGGTGAAACCTTGGGCAAGTTGTCCTACTCCACACTGTAAACACAATTTTTGCAGTCTGTCGGAGATCGGAATATAATGAAGCTTGAATTTTATTAACCACACAATTAGTAAGAAAAAACACCATAAGTAGAAAACAACCGATCAGTAATAGTCGCACATTAAAGGTTATTTTAGTATTACACTCGTATTATACTCTTGGATTAGAACAACCGAATCGCAACTCCCATAATCTCAAAACAATTTTATTAGAACAACCAAATAATATTATCCCGACGCAACTTACTTATAAAATCATTCATATAATGCACACAAGGTTAAAACATCAGTTAACTGTAATCAAAACTATCCATGATTTGCTGTGTGACAATTAGATGGGTGAGTATGGGGGCAGCCTGGAAGCCAGGAGACTCTGCCTATTATACTGTACTACCCATTCAGCTCTCGCTCTACCCTTTCAACCCCCTCGACTAGATAATATTTCTGTTGCTGTGGTGGTAGCTGCAGGACAGATTGTTCATTCTCTTTCTCTCACGTTCCCTCTGGACAGTGTCTCTGCTGCTGTAGGCGTACATTTAGGACACTCACTTTCTCTCTCCCTCTCCAGCCTCGGCACTGTTCTCTTTCCTCCCTTCACAAGGTGTTGGTAGACACCCTTTGTCAGGTGGTCGGTTAGTCTGCTTGACGGAAGTTCTCTGCCTCGTACCTTGCAACTCGTCAGATGATCGGCGTGGTCAACTGGGTTTGCGATTCAGCTGCTGGTCTCTGAATCCCATTTTGTAGCCTACACAGAGTGTCGCTTCTGTGCCCGAGCTCTCTTTTTCCTGTTCTCCTACTCTCCTACTGAAGAGTCGACCGACTTAAGGCGACCAACTTATTAGTCGACTGACTGGAAACCTATTCTTATACCTTTTAGCAGCGTTCAGACAATCACATGGTCCTTCCTACGTGTCCTGATTATCAGTACCTGATTGTGACCTTTTGGACTTCTTAATGGAATTAACAAGTCAGCATCTCTCATTCTCACTCGAGGACCTGTTCTGCTAATTCAATTAATCTTAGGAGGAATACCCTTGGCTTGGCATTCCTTATCCTCTCCTGCAAACAAACTGTTACTCTAACCTATCTCCCTGTACCAACCTCCCTTGTACTCTGTCCTTGAACTAGTCTATCTGTTATTTCCCTGATTACTTTCTCTCTGTTATATCATTCAGATATCAGGAGAGCAGGACAATTCCTGCTCTCCTGATATCGTCTGGTCTCAACCAGTCTGCTGAGATCTGATGAGATGTCCCTGGGTTTTACGGTTTGACCAAGGCTTTACTACTCATAATGCTTAGGACAATCATTATATACATTCAAATGTTACATTGAATGAAACCATCATTTTTAAGGTTCAATAACTACGATTACACCTTCTCAATAAAAGTTAGTAAACACATTTGTTTCACTGTTAACAGTACGTCTGATAATAATCCTTCAAAAAACAATGATAAATTGGTCATTTCAATCCACGACTGTTTGTGGGGACACTGCTGAGCGCAATTGGCTGCTGTGTTTCACCCACGAATGTACAGTCAATTCACATTGCAGTATATTCTGTGAAGCTCTTTGATCTGACTTGAAGATGTGAATAGCGCTATATCAAATGTGAGGATTATTATTATTATTATTATTATTTGCACCTCATCATATAGGTAAGACTTCTTAAAGCACTTCACAGGATATACTGTAAAGCAGTGTGACTGGGGATTTTGTGTTTCTCAGCTTAATGAATGCAAGTATATTTTTCCTTGTGAGTCCTTACTGGGTTGTGTATGATTGATGGTTTTCCCCCCACATCTACAGTTTTAAATTTTAAAATAGTTGTTTTAAAAAATGTTTAAAGAGTAATCAGGCATCTTATCTAGAGATTAATTCATGATTATGCTAGGAACTTGAATTAATCTACAAAACAGTTCTCTTAAATTGTGTTAATGCTTTATACCGTACTACTTATCAGGGAACATAGGGATAATGGGAGGTGGAGGCTCATATGGAGTATAAACTCCAGCACAGATTAGTTAATAATAATAATAATCATCCTTGCATTTGATATAGCGCCTTATCACATCTTCTAAATTTCTCAAAACGCTTCACAGAATATACTGTAAAGTGAGTTAACTATATATTTGTGGGCTAATGTGGCAGCCAATTGCAAACAGCAGCGTCCCACAAACTCGTGGATTGTAGTAATCAATTCATTATCGGGTTTTTTTCTTGGGGGATTATTATCAGGCATGTGTGTGTGTGTGGAGTAAGGAAACTTACAGGTGTCGCCCAGACCTGCCGGGAATCGAACCCAGGCCTCTCACTTGCAAGTACTCTAACCACTGTGCTACGTGATTCCAATTTATCCGCAAATTTGCAGCGTAGCAACACTCTCTGCAGAATCTTCCCATGAATAGGGGCCATGCTTACTGAATTAGTTGGTTTGAATGAGAGTATTTAACTCTAGGTCACTATTTGGGAGAGTCTTTGCCTGCTTTTCTGGGTCAGCCGGGTGTCTGACACATGCAGATCACCGTGCTTAAGAGTATCCAAATCTTCGAGCCAGCTCAGCCCTGAGGAAACCATTAAGTCTCCCCACCTCCACCCTCTACTCTCTGTTCCCTCATCCGTGTGATCTGTGTACTGAGTATTTTGGAGGGTTAATGCTTTCCTGATTGTGAGGGGGAAGAGAATAATCTCGCTGTGCCTAAAGTTAGCCTTCAGAGTTTCTCGAGATGTTAAATATAGAACGTCCGAATTCTTTTATGGGTGAGGGAGTGTACGGAAAAAATTGCCGATAATAAAAGCTCAACTGAGACAGTGACTCAAATAAGACATGTTCTGCCGGCATTTATAGCACAGCTGGATCAGAACACGATACCTTACACATGATGTTCCCACCAGAGGTCAAGAAGGGAGCGAACTAACTAGAAGGAAGTCTATCTAGTGATGTTTTTATTCTGTAATACTAGCATTTTTCCAGTAGACCTCACAAAGGCGCAACATTTTGACCTCGTCCTAGCCTATATCATCTTTTCTTTGTGTGTTTTTGTTTGGTCAACCGGGTGTCTGTTTCTCATGCGGAAACCCATCTCCGTGCTTTAAAGTATTCAAACTTTAGAGTGTAAAGATGGGTAAATTCAAAACAAATTTGCAGAAACACAATTTCATCTAAGGATTTTGCAATATTGTGTGTTCTGGATGCGGAAGGATGGACAGCTCATTCTGTGTGAATATATTTGTGGCTTATCAGATATTGTACCTCTTGTTGGTATACACAATGTTTTGGAACCACAGCTCAGCTGACCATTAAGGAATTCCTGTTAATGTGTTGTTATGCTTTCCGTTTGCCTTTGCTCCTCTGATGTGTAGTTGCAACTTTATTTTACTGTTGGGAGGAGAGAGAGAAAAAAATTAGTGGATTGGAATAAGGGAAACATGAGCCAGTAGTACTGTACATACTTAAGATCTTGCACAGTGTTGTGTTTCATTTGTTAAGCTTTAAAAAGGCTTGACACACAAATCTGCAACTCGTCCAACAGTAATATAACATAAAAATAATAATAATCCTTGCATTTGATATAGCACTTTATCACGTCTTTCAGACGTCTCAAAGTGCTTCACAGAATATACTGTAAAGTGAATTGACTATATTTTGCGGGTGAAACCCAGCAGCCAATCATGCGCAAACAGCCATGGATTAATTGATCAAATTATTATTACCCGTATTTGTTTTTGGTAGGGATTATTACCCCTGGAAAAGTCATCTGGCAATCAACTAACAACCAGGTTCTTATCTACGGATAGGTAAATAATAACAATATATAATAATAGTAATAAGGCAAACATT
Source organism: Hydrolagus colliei (assembly GCA_035084275.1). NCBI lineage: Eukaryota > Metazoa > Chordata > Chondrichthyes > Chimaeriformes > Chimaeridae > Hydrolagus > Hydrolagus colliei. The sequence goes on along the minus strand of CM068761.1, from coordinate 8,117,931 downwards.
TGATTTAGCACTTTTCACGTTTTCTATAAGTCTCAAAGCGCTTCACAGAATATACTGTAAAGTTAATTGACTGTATATTTGTGGGCAAAACGTGGCAGCCGATTGCGCACAGCAGTGTCCCACACACAGTGTGGATTGAAATTACTGATTTTTTTTGTGTGGAATAAGAAAACTTGCCCAATTTTTTGCCCTGCCCAGGAATCAGGCCATCTTGCTTGGGAGACGAGATGCTCTCTAACCATGAAGTTACAGGACAATAAACTACTGTAGAGCCTTGGACCACACAAACCTATTAGATTGAAGAGTCAACGGGTTTTATTTAGGAGTTGGTTTTATCTGAATAATTTATAATGTGCTAGGGATTCAAAAATAGATCAAATACAAGAATGAATGTTTTTACCTTGCTCTCGGTTGTGCAGATTTGGAAGATTGGAAGACTTGATGCTGCAGGCTGGATCAGCATGGATTGGTCCTCATCACTAAGGAATCCTCTTCAACACTCTCGTTAACAAGCTGCTGGACTTTACCATCCATGGCCGTCCCATTCCATCCTTCCCTCTGAGGAGTGACCAGATGTTGTGACTTGGAAAGTCCTTCCCCGTCGAGCAGCCGTAGCCATTGTGGTCCTTTGGTTTCTGTAGCAACAACACGCCGACCATTGAGCTTTGCTCAGCCATGGGAGGATGCTTCTCAAAGCCCAAACCAGGTGACTTGATCTTTCAAATCCTGTTACTAATCAGTCAATATCGTTTGAATAGCACTTACAAGAAGTAGGTCAAGCCACTGCATGAGGGAGCCAGGAGGAATTTTAAAGCTCTTTCATTCTTGCTCGACGCGGCTTAAGGGGCCTTTGAAAACCCGTTTATCCCTCATAGAGTACACCATTTTCACAAGAGTTTCCAATTCTCAGGCTTCACCATATTGAACATGACTTTTCCTCTCGAGTAGATAAGCAAGAACCCTAGTTAGATTAAGGTTGTAATATTCTGTCAATTCAACCACAACTTGTAGTTATATAGCGCTCTCCGTGCAGGGAAGCGTCTTGAAGTACTTAATTCCACATCAATAAGTTAGCTTGTGGAGCTCCTATAGCTCAGTGGTTAGAGCACCCGCCTTACAAGCGTGAGACCTGTGTTCGAATCCAGGCAGATCAGGGCGAAACCTTGGGCAAGTTTCCTTACTTCGCACGCCTAATAATAATTATTTTTAAAAAACCACAATAATAAAATTGGTAATTTCAATCCACTGTTTGTGGGACACTGCTGCACGCGATTAACTGCTGCGTTTCACCCACAAATATACAGTCAATTCACTTTACACTGCAGGTATCCCTCCCCAACCGCGGGCGATATGTTCCTAAAAACCGTGGTTAGTAAAATCGCAGTTGGCAAATACAAGACCTTATGGAAAACATGCGGACAGGGGGGAGTACGTCGCTTGTTCTTTTACTAAACATAAAAAATATACACTAACCTAACAAAAACAATAAATGTTCAAATAAAACAATCAAAAAGAATATAAAAAACAATAAATTCATGTTATTTACCTTACTGCTAAGAGAGAAGCGACATCGAGGCTGGTTGATGGCGACATTGCAACTGGATTCTAGCGCCAAACACGAGCGCGAAGTGACTTCGTGGCTGGTCCCAGCGCTGAACGCTACTGTTAGTGTTAAAACTCATGGATACGCAAAACTCACCGCCGTGCCCGGCATAGATTGTCGCCGAGAGGATGAGTGAAATCTGTGGTTGAAAAGACTGCGGTTGGGGCGGGGTACCTGTATATTCTATGAAGCGCTTTAAGACGTCTATATCTCCAGCAATATCTCGCCCCAAAAGCTGCTGAACTCCTCTGCACGCTCTTACCTCTCCGACCTCCTCTCTCCTCAAACCAGCTCCCGTTGCCTTCGCTCCACCAGGTCTGGCCTCCTCCATGTCCCCCCGAAACGTCCACTCCACACTCGGCGGCCGTGCCTTCAGCCACTATGCCCCGAGGCTCTGGAATTCCCTTCCTCACTCCCTTCGCCTCGCTCCCTCTCTTCCCAGTTTCAGGTTCCAGCTAAAGACCTTTCTCTTCAACTGCACCTTTGGTCACCTTTCTACCCCTGCCCCTGGCTCGGTCCCGGGATCCATTGTTGTGAAGCGCTCTGAGGCGCTGTTGGGCGTGGAGGACACTATATAAATCAAAGTTGTTGTTGTCTAGAAGACATGAAGAGCTCTATATCAAATGCAAGGATTATTATTATTTATTATTATTATATTTTGTGTGCGAAACACAGCATTGAATTGCGCACAGCTGTTTAAGGGGTGTCCCACAAACAGTCGCGGATTGAGTGACCAAATAAGTCTCACTCAGATAGCAGATAAACAGACAGAGTGGGAAAGGTTTGTGATATGATTATTAGCTGGATTTTAAAATGAAAATGTTTTCCTTTATCGGCCATTGATCGGACTGCAGCTGTTTTGAACTAAACAACACTTGAGAAGTAAAGAGGTGGCAGTGTGTAAATCATCAGACACTAATCTCATCCCTTCGATACATCCTGCTTTCCAAATCTCATCCAAAGGGAGACACACACACGCCCTCCAAATGTGCCTACGCTTTGCTCCACAGATCATTCCTGCAAGAGAAGTGTCCACATTTGGAGGGTAGAACATAGTAAATATCTAAAGGCTTCACAATGCTTGGCATGGTACTGACACATATTATCAACGCCTTATGCACTGCAAGAAATGGAAAACAAGACAGGATTTCGCTCCCCATTTTCACAGAATATAAGGTTCGGAAATGATTGACTCACAAACTGAATACGTTCCCAGTGACATTAATGTGGGACTATCTTTTGTCCCACGCTGTCTCCGTACATGATTAATGGGCCTGAGTGTAACAAACCACAGGGCATCTCCTTGCCCTAGTGGAAGGAAAAGGAATCATAGCCTTTTCAGGAGACGGGGAAGGAAGAAATTAGAGAAGAAGAATAATTAGTGGGAAAAAGAAACAGTGAAGAATTGTTTCCCTTATCCTCGCCTTGTACTTCATGACACACACAAGCTATCCAGATCCAGATGGCATTGTTCCACTTTTCCCAGTGTGTTCTGTACATGTCCTGTGAGATAATTCAATCTCTTTTACCTTGTCCTTGTTGCCTTCGAGTGTGTGGGGTCTGTCTAGGAACAAAGTGGCCCGTTGCCATGAGAAAAGTCAGAGCAGAAGGCAGCTCTTATGGGGAACTAGGCAAGAGCAGAAAGTCTGGTGCCTGGAGATTACAGTGAGGGATTATTGATCCTAATGTAGCTCAAAATTAAGATAAGGTTTTCACTGTACTTTCATTTCAAGCTTCTTAGTTTCCAAGGAGTGTTTACCACTGCTGAGCTCTGGGAGTAAACACAGCAGGAATGTTCCAAACATTCCTAGAAAAGCAAATGGGATTCCCAGATAATGCCAACTTACTGATGATATCTTGGTGACTGCTTTGCTGAAAATATTTTTCTTTGTATCCCCTACCCCTATTTTCCCCCAGCCTGCTATAGGCACCGATTAATGTTGGGCTACATTTTCACAATTGCTGCTGTGACTTATCCATTATTCTGTCTGTCTAATAATAATACTTGTTGCGTTCGATATAGTGCTTATCACGTCTTCAAGACATCTCAAATTTCTTTTCAGAATATACTGCAAAGTTAATTGACTCTATATTTTGTGGGTGAAATGCAGCAACCAGTTGTGCACAGCTGTGTCTCCCAAACAGTCGTGGATTGAGTGACCAAACTATTATTATTATTTTTGTCTAGTCTAAGGCTAGATAGTGAGTCTACAGTGACAATATCTACAGAATAACTAACTGGGCAATGTTGGGGAGAACTTCACAAACTAGTCTGCTCCTGCCCTCAACAACATCCACACATGTGTACTTTACAGTAGGTTTGCAAAATTACCTTTCTGAGTGAGAATCCTAGTTCATCTTTTCCTGACTCAACCAAAGGCATTGAGGCTTATTTCAACAACAAGAAACAATAACTTGTAGCACACCTCACACAAGGTTGGGTCCTGGATCGCTCAACAGTCGAGGAGTCTGACACTGAGCGGGGGTGGTGGGGGGGTAGGTGTAGTGGAAGAGGTGAAGAGGAAGGTCTTCAGGTATTTCATACCAATTTGTGCTTGATATTGGACAACTTTGTTTCGTTGCCCTGTATCATTAAGAAGTGCAAATTGACATAGTTCCCTTATGTAAAATTGGACTTTCACCGCATCAGCACAGATATGTGTCCCCTCAATGAGAACAGTGTCCTGTTTGGTTGTGAAGCTCTTAAGATGATGACTTTCACCCCTTCAAGGGACCAAGCCCGGCTGCAGGGGTGATGAAACACAAACAGAAGTTGCTGGGAAAACTCAGCAGGTCAGGCAGCATCCATGAAGAAAGGAAAGTGAGTCAACGTTTCGGGTCCACGACCTTCGTCAGTGTTTCAGATTTCCAGCATCTGTAGTATTTTGTGTTTTGCCCAGGGGTGATGAGATCACTGACTGATCATCCTCGGTGTCCTTTGATCTAATTTTAAGCGATTGGTTTTATTGCTTGAAGTGGATGTATGTTGTGACCATTGCTTGCTGGTGGCTGGCTGTTTAATGCAGTTATTTTCTTTGGCATTTCAGTGGAGCTGGTAGCCATCCAAATCTCTTTATTACTTTTGATGGATCTGGTCAACCGGTCCTATGTAATCTGATGCTCGGGGAGTGTTCCAAAACTTCAGACAGGAACGACAAGCTTTTGGCCGCGTGTATTCAGTGTTGGCGCTATGTCCAGGTTCTGGATGCTAGTTTAGGCACTGGTAGGTGACCAATCCATGGTGGAGACCGGGCACACCAGCTTCACTGTTGGTTTACACTAACATTCCGAGTGAGACTCGCCCTTGTCGAGTACACTGGGATGCTAGCCTGCATAAGGGGCGCTATATAAATACAACAACAACAAAATTACATTTATATAGAGCCTTTCACATTGGGAGGACGTCCCAAGGCGCTGAACAGACAGGTTAGGACCCGAGCAAGGGCAGTGTAGGGGGAGGGAGAGAGATAGATGGGGAGGGAGATAGATGGGAGGGCAGCGGAAGGTACGATCGAAGAGGAGGGTCTTGAGACAAGGAGACAAGGGAGGAAGTGAGGTGAAAGGACTGTGGGATAGAGTTCCGGAGAGTGAGAGTTGTTGTTGATCTAGTGAGTGTGGCCACATCCAGGTCAGCAGAGGATGTTGTCATGTAACCCTTTGGTCACCAGCGATCTCCCCCCTCGACTTTGAAGGACTCTGCAGGCCAAAGCCCGAATGGATACCCAGCATCAAATAGATGGGACCAAGGTTTGTCATTGCTAACTGCTTGGAACCCCCCGAGCTGGACATGCAGCGGCAAAGTTTGCCAAACAGTGTTTGAAATGACTTGGTTATATTCCCAACATTTACACTCTGGAGACCCCCTAACTCTGATTCTTGTCAAACTGCGCCCTAATACATTCTGGGATTCGGGATGTGGGGTGTATCCTTGTGGTAAGAGAGAGCGCGTTCCACTCCAGTCAAATGGGAATTTCCATTCATACATGGAGCACTCAGTCTGTTTGAGGATCTTGTTTGACCAAAAAACCATCCTCCTCTTCCCTTGTGCTTCTCACACTACATGGTGAGGTCAGCAGCTCTGAAACATTGTCCATGGAGAAGAATGTCTCAAGAGGTTGGGACGTAAGCTGGTGAGCCTGTAGCTGCTGATGAGGTGGAAATGAGTGCTGGTTCCATAAACGCACTCGATACAACTGCCTGACAACTATGGGACAATGTATGATGGCTCTTTGCTAACTGATGCAGCATTTAAATCCTCATCAATTGGCACAAATTAATTACCATCTAACTCTATAAAAGGTTGAGAGCGTTTGAAGTCCACGACTCGCCCTCTCATTTACGTTTCCTAATTATAATTTCGCTCAGCGGGTAATATCATGAGCAGGAGATTGCATTTCTGAAGGTCGGCAGATTTCTGTGAGTACAGCCTGCTCCTGCCTTTTCCCAGCTTAATAATAATGTATTTGATAAAGTATCTTATCACGGCGATGAGACTGTGTATTTTGTGGGCAAAAAGCAGCAGCCAGTCTTGCTCAGGCAGTGTCCCACACACAATCGTAGATTGAGCGACTACATTTCTATTTGAGAGACGAACTCCTGGAAAAATGATCTGCCAACTGATCAACAACTGGGTTCCTACACTCTTAGGTAAACAGAGGTATGTGGAGTGAGGAAACTTGGCTAAGGTTTCGCTCCAATCAGGAATCGAACCTGGGTTCTTTCATTTACCGGGCAAGTGCACTAACCACCACACTACAAGATTTCAACTTGCAGCCAGTGAAAGGAAAAAGAGTTATTGATTTCATCCGAATCAATTTTTGACCCGTCTTCTTCAACTTTCTAATTGTTACTCTCCGTGGGGGGTAAATCCCAAACTAATCTGCAGAAATAATATTTAAATGAGTGAGTGGTAAATTTATGGAACAGACTCCCAAGGGAGACAGTGGAACCAGAAAGTACTGTATTGATTTATTCAGGAGCAAATTAGGTAAAATTGTTTTAGAAAGTAATATTTGAGGATATAGTATATGTGTAATTTGAGACATGTGTTACATGACCTATAGCAAGTCTAATTTGCTGGGACAAACCAGGCAGCAGCAACAACAACAACTTGCATTTATATAGCGCCCTCCATGCTGGGCGGCGTCTCAGAGCGCTTCATGATGGTGGAGCCCGAGGCCGAGCCAGTGGGAGGGAGTAGGTGACCGCAAGCCCAATTGAAGAAAAAGTTCTTCAGGGGCGACCTGAAGATGGGAAAGGAGGAGGTGAGGTGAAGGGGTTGAGGGAGAGAGTTCCAAAGTTTCGGAGAGTAGTAGTTGAAAGCTGCTGATGGTGGAGCGGAGGATTCCGTAGGCAAGAAGGAGGTAGGAGCCAGTAGAGTGGAGGCAGCGGATATACTGTGAGGGGAGAGGAGGTTAGACAGGCGGGATGGGTGGGGGGCCGGGGAGTGGAGGTATTTAGACACGAGAGAGAGGATCTCGACAGGGAGCTAGTGGAGTTTGGCAAGGACTCGGGTAATCAGGATACAAAGTTTGGTGCGGGTGAGAATGCCGGTGGCGGAGATTTGGATGAATTTTGGATCCCAGTTTCCCAAAGCTTTCCACTGTGTTGTAGATTAATCCATTCAGAATTACTTACTATCAACATCTTGTATATTGTGGTTGCAACTACCACAATAGAAGGCAGAATAGATGGACCTTGGTCTTTGTTGGTCTAGCAATTCCTATGTTCGTATCTATAGGGGTCTCATCTGCATCGACTTAAAACCAGAATCTTTGGTAAGAAACACAGACTCCTATTAACAGCAAGTATAACGCATGTATCACCCAAACCCTCAGGAACTTCACTCCAAAACTAAATCTCAACAATGCGGAGTTCCATTGCTTTGCTAATATAGAGTTAATTTTGTGAAGCACTTTGGAGATTTGCTTATCAAATGCTATATCAAATGCAATAGTTATAATTTAGCACATTTTTCTTCTTATGGAAACACATCAGAAATTACCAAATTCTAATCAACACCAAATACAGTACTTATATTTTTGTGTGATATTTTCAAACTACAGTTGTCTGATTCAGTTGTTATCCTGATTGCCAATCAGACCAGCCCACCCCCGCCCTCCGCTTGCAAAAACGCGCAGTTGGGTAGCCAGCGAACACTCACTCTCCAGTCAAAATGTTTTATAGTTAGTCTGAACTTTGTTTTAAACTGCTTTTTTTTTTGTCACTGTCTTTTCCAGTTGAGGTCAAAGTTGAAGTGATGGTTCCCGACAAGGAGAAGGAGAGCCTTTCACCCAACGGCAAAGTCAGCCCCATAGCTGCGTGCAAGGCCAATGGCAGCACAAAGCATGTGGAGGACCGTCCCATCACGGTGGAACCCTATCAAAACCCAAAGGACATGGTGGAAGTCGCTGTGTGCCACATGAATGAACTTCAGGATGGGCAGTGAGTTCAGCGAAGCTTAGCAACAACAATGTGCATTTCTATATTTATGTTTCTGTAGCGTCCCAGAGAGCTTGACGGTGGCGGAGACCCACACCGAGCTGGGTGGGGGGTGTGTGTGTGTGTGTGAGACCTTAGGCATGCTCGAAGAGGACGGTGGTGCGCGACCTGGAAATGCGGAAGGATGGGGCAAGGTGGAGGGATTGAGGGAGAATGTTCCAGAGTGTCGGAGCATAGCGGCCACCGATGGTGGAACAGAGGGCACAAGGGACAAGCAGGAGGCAAAGGGTAATGGTTTGCGGAGCAAGTCGTTTGGAGAGGCAGGGACGTGCCAGGTTGTGGAGGGATAATATAAATCGTCAAGCACCTGCAATTGGGCCAGAGAATAGAAAACTAGGTCATTCTGATAAATGAGACGAAAAATTGAGATCCCATTAAAAAACAACTTCATATTAGTGGTACAGCACAGACACTGTACAGTGCTATAGCTTAGCAAACATCTGAGCTCCAACTGGAATAAAACTCTCCCGTGCTGCTGTACAGCAGATTTTTAGCTAATACATGACCAGTGAGCAGCATAATCGTCAGTGAATCTCACTAGAACACTACAACTGAATATTGGATATCATTCTGTAACATGAGGCCCTGGAGGTGGTGGGCATAGAAGAGCAATGCGGGTGATAATAATAATAATATAATAATCCTTTGATATAGCGCTTTTCTCGTCATCTAGACGCCCCCACCGCCCCCCCCTCCCCCCCCCCCCCACCACCCCCTTGTGAGACGAATGAACAATGGAGCAACAATTAGTCACGTCAGGGCTTTTGAGTGATGAAAGGAGATGTCTCGGAGGGAATGTTATGGTATTAAATTTGAAATGGAATTGAAACAATGAACCAGGAACAATACTTTAGGTTGCTTCAAGAGAAAGTAACAAGAGGACATATGTCTAGAGTTGCAAAGCGCAATTTCAGGACAGAAACCAGGAAGTATTTCTTTACGTAATTAGCGACTGGACCAGATTATTAAGATAATAACAATATTAATATTAATAATTAATAATATTAATAATTAATAATATTAATAAACATATTTCCCTCCCTCTCCCCCCTGACACTCTTTTCCCCCTTTGTCCCCTGGCCTCACGTCTGTGACTGTTGTGCGCAATTTGGCTGCCATGTTTCGCCCACAAATATACAGTCAATTCTCCTGCTCTCCTTCCCCCTAAACCGACCACTCCCCCCCGTGCTCTGGTCCCTACCTGCCTGTTCAGTGCCTTGGGACGTCTTCCCGACACGAAAGGTGTTATGTAAATGTAATTTGGATTGACTGATTGATAATTTCACGTTTTGTATTATTGCGTCTTTGAGACGTCACAAAGCGCTTCACAGAATATACTGTAAAGTGACTTGACAATTCACTTTTGTGAGCAAAAGACGGCAGCCAATTGCGGACAGCAGAATCCCACAAACAGTTATAGATTGAGTGCCCAAATTATTATTGACATTTTTATGTTTAAGGTTTAGGCCAATGGACTAATTTTATATAATCTCGCTCGAAAAAATAATAAAATAGGTCATTTTCAATCTATTTCAATCATTTTCAATCTATTTTCAATCTAGCTTGTGGGACACTGCTGTATGCAATTGGCTGCCGTGTTTCGCCCACAAATATACAGTCTAGTCACTTTACAGTATATTCTGTGAAGCGCTTTGAGGCGTCTATAAGATGTGAAAAGCTCTATGTCAAATGCAACGATGATTATTATTATATTTAAAAAAAAGTTCAACACTGCAGTGGGAGAATGGTAAGGTGGGGATTCCGAAAGGATGAGATCAAATGGGCCAGAGGACTGTCTTCATTCTAACCCGATTTTGTAATTGTTAAAACTGCTGGAGGTAAATGGGATGCAAGTCCTATATGGTGCTGGTGAGGGTAGTTCCACTGTATCCCTATTGATGGCCACTGTGACAAAAATACCCAGGCTACAAGAGCATCGCCAACAGGACTACAGCAATCATTTCATATCATTGTGAGATGCTGTTGTTATTATGATTATTATTATGAAGTGTGAATAATAATACTGTACTTGATAGAGCACCTGTAATGTCAAGAACATCTCAATGCACCCCACAGAGTTTCTTTGACGTGTAAGAAATCTGTCGATGTAAGTGGCAGCCAGTATCTCACCACCAGCCACTAGAGGTGATCTTATAGAAATCTATAAGATTATTTAGGGGCAGACAGAGTAGGTAGATAGTGGGAGACTGTTTCTCCTGGTTGGAGAAACTGTAACCAGGGGTCACAGTCTGAAGATTAGGGGTCAGCCCTTTTGCACTGAGTTGAGAAAAACATTCTTCACTCAGAGGGTAGTGAGTTTATGGAATTCTCTACCCCAAAGGGCTGTTGATGCTCAGTCCTTGAACATATTTAAGACTGAGATTGATAGATTTCTTATGCATAAGGGATTAAGGGATATGGTGATAATGCGGGCAGGTGGAGCTAGAATAGATCAGCCATGATCAAGGGGCCGAATGGCCTACTCCTGCTCCTAAACCTTATCTTCTTATGAAGTGAATGACCAACCGGAGATTGTTAGCCTGAACATCAGGAAAAATCCCCTTAACATCCACGTTAACAGGCAGAAGGACCTCAGGATAAAATTCCATCCCAAACGATGGCACTTCCAACAATACAGCACTTGGTCAAGCCTGGTCTATGGATTATTACTATTATTATTAGAAGTACTGTATTAGTATTGATGATGGTACACCCTTAATGACACTACTGCTAATATTTAAAGATACTACCATCAGCGGCAAGGACAGACTCTTGTTTGTCAGGCACAGCTGAACGTCCAGCACTGTCTGACAAGAGAAGGGAGTTCCTCCCAGGACCCGGGAGACAATCCTATGGGTATTATTGCTCATTCACTTCATGGCTGTTTGTGGGGGGCAACTGTTGTGTGCAAATTTGGCTGCTGCGTTCCAAAGTGTGTGCACTTTGCATTCAATCCTGTGAAGCTCTTTGCGACGTGAAAGGTAAGGATTAGGATTGTTGCTGACTGTGGACCCATGCGTGGATGTTATTCCAGCCAAGACGTGGTTGAGGGCTGTAGCTGTGCGCCCATCGGAGAGGCTCGATCTCAGTCGCTTGTAACCTCTGTGTAAAGTGCGAGGAGACCTCGCGACTGAGGGAAAAGCAGTAGTATGCAAGCTCACCTCGATTTAATGTGCTTCCGTTGTCATCTACAGGATGCGAGAAGTGGACGTGGGCTATGGGAAAGCTCTGCTGATCAAGGAGCGAGGAGAGTACTGTGCGATAGGTCATAAGTGTCCGCATTACGGAGCGCCTCTGGTGAAAGGTCAGTGTGCAGCCAGGCAGAGCAGCCGCTCGCTCAGCATAACAACAACAACAAACAAACACCAAAATTATATTTATAGACCGCCTTTCACGTCGGAAGGACGTCCCAAGGCGCTGAACGGTCAGGTCGGGACCCAAGCAAGGGAGAGGCGCAGGGTAGGGGGGGAGTGTCAGGAGAGAGTTAGGAGAGGAGGGAGAGAGTTGGGAGGGCAGCAGAAGGCACGGCCGAAGAGGAGGTTCTTGAGACCGGCCTGGAAGCGACAAGAGAGGGAGAGAGGTAAAGGGACTGTGGGATCGAGTTCCAGAGTGTGGAGGCAGAGAGGCTGAAAGCCTATCTACCAATGGTAGGGCAGGGGACATGGAGCAGACGGGAGCCCGCTAAAAGGTTGGGGCAGGCAGGTTTGTAGGGGGACAGCAGGTCAGAGAGATGGTGGGGTGGGGGGGGGGGGGGGGGGAGGTGGGCAAGACCATGAATGGCCTTGAAAGTGAGGACGAGGATCTTGAATTCGATCCTCTGGGGGATGGGGATCCAATGGAGCCGGGCGAGGGTGAGAGTGATTTGGTTACGGAGGTTGGTGCGGGTGAGGACAGGAGCTGCAGAGTTCTGGATGATCTGTAGCTTGTGAAGGGAAGAGCCAGGAAGGCCGACGAAGAGGGAGTTTCCATAGTCGAGTCTTGATGTGACGAATGCGTGGACTAGGGTTTCGACAGCCTGAGGGGGTGAGGCGGTGGGCGGAGTCTGGCGATGTTACTGCTTCAATTACCAACCAGTTATAAAGTGAATGAAACGAACTCAAGTTTAAATGAATAAACAGAACCCGGTTGATTGGTGGGGAGTTGCAGAACGACAGAATCTTTGGGCAGATGTGTGCGGCCTCTCCCTGAACAGCTAGTCCTTGTTTGCAGGAGTTCTCAACAACGGCCGAGTTCGGTGTCCCTGGCACGGGGCGTGTTTTAACGTGGCCACGGGTGACATCGAAGACTTTCCCGGATTAGACAGTCTACCAAAGTTTCAGGTAAACGATAATAATGATCCTTGCATTTTGATATAGCGTTTTTAACGTCTTTTAGATTTCTCAAAAGCGCTTCACAGGATATACTGTAAAGTGCATTGATTGTACTGTACATTTGTGGGCAAAACGAGGCAGCCAATTGCGCACAGCAGTGTCCCCGCAAACAGTCATGGATTGAGCGACCACATTATTTTTCGAGGGATTATCGTTAGGTGTGTGGAGTAAGGTTTCGCTCGGCCTGGAATCTAACCCAGGTCTCTCGCTTGCAAGGCGAGTGCTCTAAACACTTGAGCTACAGATACTCGCCTTTGCTTCCATGTTGAAGACATCTGAGTAATAATGAATCCGTGCATTTGGTACAGTGCTTTGTCAAGTCAGAGGGATGTATCAAAACGCTTGATGGGATTACTGTGAAATGGAGTCATTGTGTGTGTTAGGCAAACTCGGCAATACAATTATACACACTAATAATAATAATAATTCTATTTGATATAGCGCCTTATCGTGTCTTTGAGACACCAGGTCACCAGGAGAGAGAAACTCCCTTCTCTTTTCAAATAGTGCTGTGTGATCTCTCATGGGAAGGGGACTTACGGGAGACGTGAATTTTATAGCTGTTAGCAGATTTTAAACAACAGATATTTTAACAATGATTTTCTTCCGTACAGGTCAGAATAGAAAAGGAGAAAGTGATGGTACGAGCAAGCAAACAGGTAACATGCACTCTGAAATCCTAACCTCCCGGGATGTACTGAATAGGAGGGTTGGGGGGAACCACAGGGTCTGATCAACAACAACAAAAACAATTTGGATTTATATAGCGCCCTCCACGCCGGACGGCGTCTCAGAGCGCTTCTCAGTAACGGATCCCGGGTGAGGGGGGGAAAAAGGTGACCAAAAGTCCGGTCGAAAAGAAAAGTCTTCAGGCGCGACCTGAAAATAGGAAAGGAGGAGGCGAAGGGAGTGAGGAAAGGAGTTTCAGAGCCTCGGGGCGTAACGGTTGAAGACAGTAGAACGGAGGATTCGGGGGACGAGGAGGAAGCCAGACCAAATAGAGCGCAGGCAACAGGTGCTGTTGTATGACATTTGTACTGTATATGCCTTTCACATCCCAAGGAACTAATCATTGATTTGGACTCTCCTCTTAACTCTGGTGGGGGAGGAAGGGTGTGGGGGGGTTGAGTGTGGGGAATTGAGGCATTTCTACTCCTAGCTCCTTTTTAAAACAAATCAAGTAGAATTCCAATGTTTGGTGAGATACATGAGGAAAGGTCACTGGGTTTCCTGCCTGTCTCTTATTGCCATTCTCCCCCACAGTCACAATAAAACAAACAGTGTGTGTGTGACACAGAGCAAGCGTTCACAATGCAAAGTATTACAGTACAGTTTATAATACACTAACATTTATACATTTATTTAGCAGCCTTCAAGTCATCTCAAAGCACTTGATCAATTCATTCACATCAAGTGTGTGCAGAGTAATGTGTGCAGAGTAATGTGTGTAGAGTAATTCACAACAGGTGCATGTGAAGGAACTATCTTCCCTGGGGACAAACAAGAACCTCAGATTGTGAAAGGTTACATTCTGCCTTTCTCTCTGCCCCTGACTCGCCATTAATAATCCCGGCATTTGATATAGCGCTTTTCACGGCTTCTAGACGTCTCAAAGCGCTTCACAAAATATATTGTAAAGTGAATTGACTGTGTAGTTGTGGGTGAAACGCGGCAGGCAATTGCGCACAGCAGTGTCCCCACAAACAGTCATGGATTCACCGACACGGACACACCCACAGACGGAGACACCGAGGATTCTCCAGGACAATTTCTGAGAGCGTCAGGTTTGAGCCCGAACCAGTGTAGTTGTTGTTGTTGTGTGTTTTGTAGCGCTACTTCCAGAACAGAAATAGAGAGACATACACACAGAGACACACTCACAGACAAGGACACACTCACAGATAAAGAGAGAGAGACACTCACACAAACACACTGAGGATCTTCCAGAACAGAATTGGGAACAGAGCCCTAGGATCCTTGTATTTGGGACGTCCTCCCAACGTGAAAGGTGCTCTATAAAAGTAATTTTGTTGTTGTTGTTGGTGGTGGTCTCCTCTCCTAGACCAAACAGTACTCAGGCCAATTGCTGATGATCCCTGGCACTTCAGTGGCTGAAGTGAGCACAGACTTGAAGCTTGAACTTGGGATCTGTCTGTTTTTTTTCATGGTTCAGTTTGACTCTTTGTCTCCCGCCACTGATCAGGGAAACTTGCGTTAGTTAGACTTTTGGTGGCAACGGAGAGAGAAAAAGCTTCTTGAAAGAAAGAGAGACCAGAGATGTGCGGCGAACTGAAAGCTGGAATGTATTGCCTGAAAGGGTAGTGGAGGGCGATTCGATAACAGCTTTGAAAAGAGAGGTGGATGGTTATTTGGGGAGGACTAGTTTGCGGGGTAATGGGGTGAGAGCCCGGAAGTGGGATTGACTTTGAATAGCTCTTCAAAGAGCCTGCACAGACACAATAGGCCGAATGGCCTCCTTTTGTGCTGTAAAATTCTACGATGCTATAAACCTTGTCAGTCACATCATTCTCTGTCCTTCTTCCTCCCCCCCAACTCCTCCCCCCCCACTTCTCCCCCACTCTAGGCACTGCAGTCTCAGAAGAGGGTGAAGCGAATGGCACGGTGCGCATTGCTGAGCGACTGCAACAACAGCAATACCAACGTCCTCATCATCGGGGCGGGTAAGTGTCTGGCGGAGGCTGCCCAGCGACTTCACGGATACCCCTGGAGTTAATCCTGATCAGACTCCTGCACATTGGGAGTCTGGAGCAGATTCCCACCAGTATGGAGCTCACACGTGGTACGGTTTATGGAGCATAGACGACCACACAGTCATCGTAATATAATAATATAATAATCCTTGCATTTGATATAGCGCTTTTCACATCTTCCAGATGCCGCAAAACGCTTCACAGAATATACTGTAAAGTGAATTGACTACAGTATATGTGTGGGCAAAATGTGGCAGCCAATTGCACACATCAATGTCCCACAAACAGTCGTGAAAAGTGACTAATTAATTATTATTTTTGAGGGATTATTAGCAGACGTGTGGAGTAAGGAAATTTTGCCAAGGTACAATAAATTAGTCACTCAATCCACGACTGTTTCTGGGACATTACTGTGAGCAATTGGCTGCCGCGTTTCGCCCACAAAATATACAATCAATTCACTACACACTATATTCTGTGAAGGGCTTTGAAGCGTGTCAAAGATGATTGATCTCATCACCTGATCAGTTTGATAAATTCCACCATTAAGTGTCAGATCTGCTGGTCTGTTCCACCTGAGGCCTTCAGCTCTGACGGCCGCTGTTTCTTTGTCTGTAGGACCCGCGGGGCTGGTGTGCGCAGAAACGCTGAGACAGGAAGGCTTCACTGATCGTATTGTAATGTGCACCATGGAGACCCACCTGCCTTACGACCGACCTAAACTAAGTAAGGTTTGTATCGGTATCTAAAGCCAGCAAACTCCACCCACAGGTTCCCATGGCACGTGGCTGCCTTTTGTTAGGGACAAATGCAACTAACTGTGATCCCAATCTTCCCAAACAATAGCCTGTTCTAGCCATTGGCATTGAAGTGTAACTATTAAAACATCTGCATCATCTTTCAGTTGAGGTTTTCCCAGAGTTTTTTTTGGTGTAATTTACAACCTTTTATTCTCTGTGAGAGGAACAAATAATAATATAATAATAATCCTTGCATTTGATATAGCGCTTTTTAAATCTTATCGACGTCTCAAAGCGCTTCACAGAATATACTGCAAAGTGAATTGACTGTATATTTGTGGGTGAAATACCCAAATGATCTATGGGAACAAATGTCACCAGGGTCGAAGGTTTATAGTGTTGACTTGGCATTTCAAAGCATCCACAATTTGATGAATTCAGCATGGAGCTTGAGGTTAGTTTTCTGTAGTTATTAAAATGATTGTACAGTATTTAAGAATTTTTCCAAATTCTGATTGCTCTGAAATGCTAAGTCAACAGAGAAAATCTTGATCCAGATGGAATTTCTACATCAGTTGTTTTGAAGGCTGTTTTTATGCAATGTTCTGCGGAAGAGATCCCACCAGTGTCTTCACACCTTAGGCTCCAGCAATGCTTTTGTGTGATTAGGTTGCTGGGTTGTGTGTAGGCAGGCTGGACAGGGATGTCCTGGCTTCTGATTCCTCTCCCTATATGACAACACCTTGGGATGACCTCTTGATGTGAAAGGCGCTATATAAATGTAATTTATTGTATGTCACCAAGGTTCCACTTTGCACACATCCTCCCAGCTGACCTGGCTCCCAACCCCCTGATAGGGTTCTGCAACCCTCAAAAATGCTGTAGGTGCTGGATCCATTCAAATACTCAAGATTGAGATGGATATATTTTTATTAGGTAAAGGTATGGGGCAAAGGTAGCCAATTGGAGTTAAGGTATAGATCAAGGACATAACTGGAACCAATGGATGAGCCCTAACCAGCTTGGGTTAGAGTATTGAGAGGAGAACATTTGTAGGGGGATAAAAGCTTACCTGGGGTTGGAGATGAGGAGGAGGGCAGTGTTGATACCAGCAGTCCATGCCCACATTCCCTGTGGTTCCATCTCACTCTCAGCCACGCGGGAGTTGCTGAGGTAGAGGCTGGTGCTTCCCAACCCAAACAGGGAACAATCAGGATCCATTCCTGTCCAGACACCAGAGTTTAGAGGTGATATGTGCTCCCTCACGCCCCCTGCTGGAGGTGGCATGCATGGCAGGAACCAGAAAAGTGGACAGAAACAAACAGTTTGTATTTATATTACACCCCACACACAGGGTAGCGTCCCAGAGCGCTTGAACGTTAAACGTTGAATGTCAATTGCTAGAGCAGCTTCCTGCCACTTCCCTCCTTTACACAATGTGGAGTCCTGTAGCTCAGTGGTTAGAGCACTCGCCTTGCAAGCGTGGGACCTGCGTTCGAATCCAGGCAGATCAGGGTGAAAACTTGGGCAAGTTTCCTTATTCCACACTCCTAATAATAATCCCTCCAAAATAAACCCCACAATAATAAAAAAAATTGTTCATTTCAATCCACGACTGATTGTGGGACACTGCTGTGCGCAATTGGCTGCATTTCACCCACAAATATACAGTCAATTCACTCTGCAGTATATTCTGTGAAGCGATTTGAGACGTCGATAAGATGTGAAAAGCGCTATATCAAATGCAAGGATTATTATTATTAACAACAACATCGCACTTATATAGCACCCTCCACGCCAGGTAGCGTCTCAGAGCGTTTAACACAACGGATTTCTGTGCTTTGGACAGGACTTTCTGTGCATTGGATAGCCGCACAAGCGTGATCAGAGCACTCTCCTCCCAAAGAAAGAGGATCCGGGTTGAATACCCGGGTGGGATGAAACGTTGGGCTAATTTCCTTACTCCACATGTCTCTATTTACCTAGCAGTGCTTAGGAACCTAATTGTTAGTCGATTGGAGGATCCCGTTTCTGGTGGTAATAATCACTTCCAAAAAAAAATAGTTTGGTCACTCAGTCCACGACTGTTTGTGGCACACTGCTGTGCACAATTGTTTGCTGCGTTTCGCCCACAAAGTATACAGTGAATTCATTTTGAATGACGCGTCTTGAAGACAATGTGTTCTGTACATTGCGCCTAACCAGCTTTTGTGCTTGCAGTCTCTTGAATGTCAGGTCGAGCAGATCACACTGCGTTCCAAGGAATTCTTCTCCTCGTACGATATTGAAGTACAGACCGAGAGGGAGGTAAGAGACTCTAAGAATGCTCTTCAAAATCCGTTCAACGTCCTTTGCATGAATCTCCCAGGGTAAAGATCTCTCTATCTCCCACACTCAGTATCAGTATCAGTATCTCAATAATTCTGCTCCCTTTTTCTTTTATGACAATTGTGCAGCGCTCTCCTTGTGACTGCAGTGTTCTCTGTGTCCGAGTGTGTACTGTAATCACTGTGTGACGATATGTCATTCTTACTGTGTAACTATGTTTCATTCTCACTGTGTGATTGTGTGATACTCACTGACGTTTTGCGATCTGTGGCCTTTATACACCACGACCTTATCAGCCTGATGCTGATAAGATTCACCAGGTTAGTTCCTGGGATGAGGGGACTGACCTATGAGGATAAGTTGAATAAACTAGGGCTGTATTCTCTAGAGTACAGAAGAATTAGGGGGTATCTTATTGAAACAAATACTGTAAATACCCGTGTATAAGGCGCACTTTTTTTCACGTCGGAAGATCTCGAAAGTTGGGGGTGCGCCCTATACGCAGGTACAAGTAATTTTGAGCCTCGGAAATACAGTAAACAGGAGGGGCGGCCGGCGCGCTGTCAGCCGGGATTTGGACACTGTGTCCAGCGGGGGTTGGGGGGAGCGGGTGACGGGGCTTCTGCCTCGGCCGCCTGGACAGCGGCAGCGGACTTCAGTGCTGTGCCTGCTGCCTGCCTTCTGCCGAACCCAGTCTGCCTCCCTCCCTCCCTCTCCTGCCTCCCTCCCCCCCTCCCTGCCTGGCTGCCTGCCTGCCTCCCTCCCTTATACGCGGTTATTTACGGTAAGATTCTTAAAGGGCTAGATAAAGTAAGCACTGAGGGACTGTTTCCCCTGGTAGGAGAATCTATAACCAGGGGTCACAGTCTTAAAATTAAGGGTCAGCCTTTTAGAACAGAGTTGAGGAAACATTTCTTCACTCAGACGGTAGTGAATTTATGGAATTCACTACACCAGAAGGCTGTAGATGCTCGTCCTTGAACATTTTCAAGGTTGAGACTGATAGATTTTTGAAAAATAGAAGGATTAGGGGATATGGGGATAGGGCAGGTAATCAGAGTTAGGTGAGAAGGTCAGCCATGATCTTATTGAATGGCGGAGCAGGCTCGAAGGGCTGAATGGCCTACTCCTGCTCCTAATTCTTATGTTCTTATGCCCAACTCTCTCTTCTCCTGCAGGTAGTCTCGGTGGATGTGAAGAATAAGGTAGTTTGCTTCAAAGATGGTCTCAAGATGGAGTACAATAAGTTACTGATCGCCACAGGGAGCAGGTGATTAGCCAATGGGTTGGTGCCATTTTCCCTTTCATGTTACCGCAGTGAGTTGTATTCAGGGATGGGGGAGGGGAGAGTGTGAGAGAGAGGAACTTAAAGTGGCGGCGTGGGTGGGGGGAGGGGGCTAGTGGGTGGGTAAAGAAACAACCCAAGATAGCAAATCAAGAGTGTTCAGGCATGTCCCAATTTACTATCTTCAGCCTCCAAAAGTTGTGATATAGTTCCCTCATAATATCATATACATCTTATTAGGTCCCAGCTAAAGACCTTTCTCTTTGACATCGCCTTTGATCACCTTTCTACCCCTGCCCCTGGCTCGGTCCCAGGATCCACTATTGTGAAGCGCTGTGAGACGCCGTCCGGCGTGGAGGCGCTATTTAAATCCAAGTTGTTGTTATATATGGGCAGGCTGCCCTTCAATAAACATTAAAGCTTTGAAAGCTGAATAAATCCCCGTTAGAAAAAAAATAAATAATCCTTGCATTTGATGCAGCACCTTTTACATCAGGAGGACGTCTCAAAGCTTTCCACAAAGTTTGCGGTAAAGTGTAGTGACTGTGAATTTTGTAAGCTAATGCGGCAGCCGATTTTTCAAACAAAATTTCACCCACAAACAGCCATGGAGTAAAGTGAGCATTTTATTTGGATGATGGTTGACCAGGACAGTCGGAGAAATTCACTTCTCTTTTCAAACAGAGTCATTGGGGATGTTCAACATCCATCTGAACAGGCAGGCGAGAACTGGGTATAATGTCTCATACAAAGAGGAACACCCCTAACAATGTAATGCTTCCCAGCACTGGATGAGGTGTCAGCCCAGACCATGAGTTCAATGTCCTGACGTTGGACTTGAACCCACCATCTTCTGACTTGGAGGCGACAGAGAGTGTCACCAACTGAGCTGACGCCTGAGCCTGATTGAGATGGAACATGAAGCTGATCAGACAAGATGACTTAGACTTTAGGAATAGAATTAGGGTCAAAACTTTCAAATGTAAAGGGTTTCAAATGGGAACAGAAATTAGATATTTTTCCCCTCGCGCAGTCTTCAGAGAAGACAATTCAGAGGAGACTGCAGCGAGATATGTAACATTTTAAGTGGGATGCTAAACCTAGAACAATATTTTAGGATGAAGCAAGATAGCTGACTGTAACTTTAGAGTTATAAAGCGCAATTGCTTGACAAACACTAGGAAGTCCTTCATTCAGAAGGGAAAATTAACAACTAAAATAGGTTGCCAAGTATTGGAGGCCAGGACTCACTTAATAAAGCATTTTAATGATGTGTCGGTAATATGGTAGGGAGGGTGTATTAGATCAGGTAGACTTGAAGGGCCTTCTTCATCCAAACCAACCTTGTGATCTTGTTTCAGACCCAAACCGCTGCAGTGCCGCGGAGCAGATCTGGAGAATGTCTACCAGCTTCGCACACCTGAGGACGCCAGCCATATAGTGAAACTGGCCAGCAACAGGAACGCTGTCATAGTGGGAGCTTCCTTCATAGGTCAGAACCCTTTACACTATTTATTCTGCATGCACAGGTCATTGAAGCGCTCCGCTATTCACTTATTACCTGAAGAGTCATTAGTTAAACTCTGGGGCTGCAGAAAAGGGTACGGGAGTCTGGAGGAGAAACATGTTTAAGATTATTTCTGGCTTCAACCTTTCTTCTTGGCAACCTATTCCATTTGTTAATTACCATCAGAATAAAGAAAAACATAATAATTATAATGACTGCACTTGTTATTACTGATTCAGGTCTAGGTATACATCATCCCATAAATATACAGTATAGTCAATTTTCCTACTTTCCTTCCCCCAACCACGACCCCTCCGCCTCTGCTCTGGTCCCTACCTCTTCTCCCCCCACCCCCCCTTTCTTCCCTCTTGTCTTTTCCCTCGCCCCCTGCTCTGGTCCCAATCTTGGGACGTTGTTGCATTCTGCAAAGCCCTTTGAGATGTCGATAAGACGTGGAAATGCCTTACATATAAATGTAAGGATTATTATTATTATCCAATAATCCCAATGGCATTTTAGACACGGGTTAGTTACAGCGTAAAGCCCACTGTCCCCAAACAAGGTGATGTGTGGGTAGATTAGAGTAAGGCCCCCTCCGCACTGAGAATTCGGAGTTTGGACGATTGAGCAGTGCCTGTGAAAGAAAATCGATTGTAATTAAGAAATGCACAGCGATCGGCATTTTCAGGATGAAGGGTTGGTGCAGATGAGCAGCCAAATAACTGTACACGGACACTTTGCTTCTCATAGGGATGGAAGTAGCCGCCTACCTCACCGATAAAGCCCACTCAGTGTCCGTGATCGGGATTGAGAATATTCCCTTCAGGAAGGTACTTGGGGAGAAAGTCGGCCGATCTATCATGAAAGTAAGTCAGACAAAAATACTTTTTTTTGGTCTTGGTCTGACAACGTGCGGGAACACGTCACTGCGCTTTACGGTATCTGGGAAGCTTTCCCATTGCTTGTCTGGCTAGGATCAGTGTGACCATTATAATTTGGGTTTTGAAGGGTTAACAAGAGCTAAGTGGGATTACTCGCTGCCCCCAGAGATAAAACACCTGATTGTTGTTTACAGTCTTGGGTTCACATCACATGAATTGTTTCTGCTGTTTTATTCAAGTCAATTCCCCCAAGTACCATTGCTTGTAAACTGGGTCTGATGGGTCCCTCTGTTGATTGGCACCAATGTCCACTCCTTTACTGCCGACTGATCCCCCTCGTTTGTTCTTCTGTTTCCTTGTCCTTCCTTTCGGCAGATGTTTGAGACGAACCGGGTGAAGTTCTACATGCAGAATGAGGTGTCGGAGCTGCGGGGACAGGATGGAAAGGTACCTCTGCTTGTGCTTATACTCCTGTCGTGTGCATTACTTGACTGTCCAAAGGAAAATTCGGAGGAGTTACTCCATATGATTTTCCTGAACTTCCTGATGGCTGGAATATGAAGCGGGTTCTTTAGGTTTGATAGTTTGGAAATGTAGTGTGATTTTGCCAACTATCTTGGACTATTGGATGTCTACCACAGGATACCTTCTAACAAGAGTCTCTGGATAAAGAGCAGGAACCCTCTTGAACTAAAGGGCTGTTGAGGTTGCTTGTGGAGATGGGGGTGGCATGTGTGGGAGAACAATAATTGGAATTAGCAAACCACAACTCTTAAAATTGGGAATTTGTTCATCAAACAAAAGATTTCTGGACTCGAGGAGCAGATATTTAGTGCCACAAAAGCCTTCTGCTTAACACTTAATGTTTTAATCTTTTTCCCAACGAAGGTGAAAGAAGTTGTGCTGAAAAGTGGGAAGGTGCTTCGAGCGGACGTCTGTGTGGTAGGAGCCGGTAAGCGGAAACCTCCATCAACAATCAGCACCCAATACTAATTCCTTATTGGACTCTCTTTCCTTTAGTCCCATGCCCAACACTGTACACTATTCCCTGAGTGTCATGGGAAGGGAAGGGTAGTGTTTGGTAAGGCCTGGTAGCTGAGGAGGGATCTTGAATTATGTTGACTGAGAGACGGGAGGAACATTGGCTGGTAGGAATTGAGAAATGGGGAGAGCCACTTTATAGTGGTGCCTGGGAAATTGGCAGGGGTACGGTTAGTGAGAGGCATTTTATGGTGGTGAGATGGGGGAGGGACAGTGTGTGCTGATGACTGGGAGATGAGCTTGGGTACATTGGGTGGGGATGCCTGGGGGGATAGGGAGGCACATTTTTTGTGATGACTCGGAGAGGGGAAGGGGGCTTGTATGTTGTTGACTGGTAGATGGGGAGAGGCATTGTATGGTGGTGTTATAGGTAGAGGCAATGTCTAGTGATGGCTGGATGGTAGCAATGGGTATTGTCTTGGGAGACACTGGGAGATGGGTTGGGGCATTGTCCGCTGATTAGCAGATGGGACGCACTGTCGCATGGTGCTGGGGAGATGGGGAGGGATATTATTTGCTGGTGACTCGGAAATGAGGGAGGGCAGTGTATTTGTGTTAAGGAGACAGGCAGTGTTTGATGATGAATGGGGGGAACGGACATTGAATGATGATCACTTGGCGATGGAAGCAGGTGGTGTAGGGTGATGAGACGGGGAGGCCTATTGTCTGATGGTGACTAGGAGATAGAGAGGGACCTTGAATAGTGGTACTTTGGAATTGGGGAGCAGCATTGCATGATGTTGTTATGAGTATCAAACTTGTCGCTTGATGACTGGTACTTGGAGTGTGACTTTGGACTTTGGTGGCTGGTAGGTGCACTGCAGAGGCAGTGTGCACTGGTGATTTGAGGAGGTGAAATCAATGGCGGCGACTGATAGATCGGGAGAATGAGGTACGAATAGGCCTGGCAGATTGGTAAGGGTGGCGTCTGATGATGACTGGTGGCAGGAAGAGCATGAAATGGGAGTCACTGGTGGATGGGTAGGGACATTGCAGGTTGGTGTCTCAGAAACGGGGAGGAGGTGAGTTGAGTGGGATGATTGGGAGCGACTGGGAGGTGGGGAGAGAGATTCCATGGTGTTGAATGGGAGATGAGAGTCATCGTCTTGTGACTGTGAGATAGGGCGGGGAGTTAAATGGCAGGGAGTTGGGGAGAAATATCGCACGGCAGTGACATGGATATAAGAAGAGACGTTGTACTCTGGTGACTGGGAGATGGGGAGAGCAGTTGAATGACTTTGAATGGCAGATGGGGAGGTAAGTTGGGTGGTGTTGGGTGGGAGATGAGGAGGGATATTGGATGGTAGTGAAATGGGGAGGGAGAAGGTTCTCATGTTGGATTGATAGTTCAGTGGAGCGACGGGGTACAATGAGCCGACTGACTTTCTTCCTGTCTTGTCCATCTTCTGCACCTCTTCTGTTGTTTGTTCGATCTCTCCAATGCGCTGTGTTGCCTTTATCTTTCTCTTCCTACAGGCGTCGTTCCAGCCACATCATTTCTGAAACAGAGTGGCATCAACATGGACTCCAAGGGCTTCCTTCCTGTTAACAAGGTACTGTGATGACCACAGGAAGCGGAGGATCCATCAAGGTCCTGTCCTTCAGGCTAACACTTGTGCAGTGACTGTGGGTCAGATTGTGGTGCACTGGGCTCAGTACAATGACCTCATGTACAATTGAGTCAAAAATGACAAATATGTAGGTCATCAGAGGACCCATCCACAGTTTCCGTGGCAACCTAGGGTGTAGTGCACAGTTACGTCTAATGTTTCACCAAAGTGCTGCCAGTTCATATGTTACAGTATATTCTGTGAAGCGCTTTGAGACGTCTCAAAGATGTGATAAGGCACTATAGCAAATGCAAGGATTATTATTTTTAATTTTAAAAAATTATTGTCTGCTCCTGAGTTCTCTCCTCTCTGAACCACGTTGTCCCAATGTTACCAGGTTGCTTAAGTTTCTTTGCAACCTGTTCCAGTCGTTGGTTACCTTCTGCGTAAAGAAAACAATCCCTGGTATCAAGCTCCGCACGTTTCGCATGTCACCAATCGCTGATGCTAGGAAATAACTGAAGAGGTTTCCATTAATTGTGGCCATTAGTTAATGGTACAGGTAGAAGACGTAGCCCGTCCCTCCCCACTTATTGCCTGACCCTGTGGCAGAAGGTAACAAACGCACTCTGTTTCTCATGCCTCTCCCAGCTCATGCAGACCAACGTATCTGGCGTGTTTGCGGCTGGTGATGTGGTCACTTTCCCGCTGGCGTTTCGCAACAACAAGAAGGTGAACGTGGGACACTGGCAGATGGCACACATGCACGGTGAGTGAGAAAGGAAGGGCAAAGCGACCTTTACACTGAGCAGCAGCCGTACGTCAAGTTCACTTACGGTGAGATTCACAGTTGTCTCAGCTGATGAAGGCGTGCGTTTGTAAGTGAAGGCAGCCACTCGCTCCCGTTCCATTTCTGTGTGGATAAAGTTTCCATAAAGCCACACAATAAGGCAGTCGCAACGATTTGAGGACAGGCACACCAGGAACAATAACAACAACATTACATTTTTAGAGTAACTATTTCTGTACCCGGATGACAATTAGTGACAAGGACAGTTTCCTGTGTTGGGTGGTTGATTGAGGCCGGGAGATTGGACTTTTTTAAGAAACAACTTGTGTGGTGTGATATGAAGTTGAAAGTTGGAGTATTCTGGAAGGATGTGAATGGGTAGACCGGAGAGCTGATGTATTTTAAGAGAAAATATTACACGTGCATAAGATAGACAGGAGTAGAGGGTTATGGGAGGGGGAAATATCAGGGTCAGGGCCTTTAATGGAGCATAAAAACCACCACAGAATAGTTTAATTGTGATGTCTTTCTCTGGTGTAATACCTCATTTCGCCCACAAATATACAGTCAATTCACTTTACGGTATATTCTGTGTAACGCTTTGAGACGTCGAGAACACGTGAAAAGTGGTTTGTCAATTATTATTATAATGTAACTCCACGCGATTCCCAACTGATAAAATCCTTTTCTTACTTTTTCCCAGGTCGGATAGCTGCCCTCAACATGCTGGGAGGGGGAATCGAGATTAAGACAGTACCCTACTTTTGGACAGCCATGTTTGGGAAAAGCGTGCGATATGCAGGTGATGCCAACATAGTGGGGCAGGAGTGAGTGTGTGGACACACATGGCAAACGATCATAGCAATCCATAAATAATCCTTACATTTATATATAGACCCCTCGTGTACATATACATCCGTACATATACTAACCCAGGCATACATACATTCCAGTCACTCAAGGTTTAGGATTCTTTTGGAAT
Source organism: Hydrolagus colliei (assembly GCA_035084275.1). Lineage (NCBI taxonomy): Eukaryota > Metazoa > Chordata > Chondrichthyes > Chimaeriformes > Chimaeridae > Hydrolagus > Hydrolagus colliei. Next base: position 8,091,642 of record CM068761.1, on the reverse strand, counting down.
CCATTCCTTGATTAAATAATTCTGCGTGATTTTTTCTTCTTCTCAATAATCAGCATGATTTTTTTTAAGTCATTATAGGTGTCAGCCTGGCTGGCTCCCTTGATTTCGCTCTCATCTCCCAAGAGTCAGAAGGTTGTGCGTTCATTCAAGCTCCAAACCTGTGTGGCTTAAGCTCCTAACCAGCGCCTTAGGACGTCCTCCCAATGAAAATGGGGCTATACAAATATAATTTTACTTTGGCTGACACACCAATGCAGTGCTCTTGGAGTAATATGGTGTCAGAAATTACATCCTTCGGATGAGCCATAAACTAAGGTCCCATTTTGCCTGTTTAGGTGAATGTTAAAGATCCAATGGATAATCCAATGTTAAATCATCTGGATTATAGCAATTGGGGAATTGTGCACAGGTTGCACTCTCACCTTCTCAGTACAGGGCATTAGTATCCCTTGGAATGTTACTATGCTGAAGACTTCAGTAGTTTATTTCACTGTTTCTTTCAGGTCACGGGGAAGGGTTCGATGCTGTCATCATCCAGGGGGACTTGGATGAGCGAAAGTTTGTGGCATTTTACACCAAGTAGGTGCTTCTTGTGTCGACTGTTCATTTTCCAATGGGGTTTGTGATGCTCCTAGAGAAGAACGCTTGTCTAATGATGAGTGCAGACACACAGCGACCTCACAATGATAGGGTGGTCTCATGCAATGGACTGATACAAAAGGTGTCGCAGATCTGGGCCACATAGCAGTGGACAAGCAATTGCTTCTAAATGCTTCAAATACATTCAAGTTTCCACTGAACCCCCCGCCCAGCAAATAATAATAATACTAATAATACTCCTTGCATTTGATATAGTGCTTTTCACATCTTCTAAACGTCTCAAAGTGCTTTGCAGTGTAAGCTGCAAGGTGAATTGACTGTATATCTGGGGGTAAAACACGGCAGCCGAATGACAGATCACTGGGATGTCATCAGGTGTAGGGTGTGGTTAGAGATAAGTAACTGAAGCAACAGTCCCAGGTGAAAATACCTGATGGGGCTCAGTACAGATCGGTGACTAGAAGGTTCCCAGTTAGTCCCTCAAAGGGACGCACTAAACTTGTTTTTTTTAAGAAAAAAAATCTTACAAAAATAACCATGGATGATTTTTGGAACTCATGCATTGCAGAGGGTATCTATCTAACCTCACCAGAGAGTTACTTGATAGAGTGATATGGGCTTGTACTACACCTGAACTGGGATGGTTTTAATGCTAACTGTTTAATCATCCACAGACTCCAGCAGGAAGGACATCTTTAAGACAGTATAAATTACATTCCGCCTTTTAAAGTTTCTTTCAATGTAAAAAGCCTCAATGCCTCTGTGTTAAAACTGAAACACTATTTTGCAATCTAGGAAAGCTTCTGGAATGGCCAACTGCATTCAGCCCTGGAGGTAATACCAGAGCCATCACCTCTCCTGGGTGTCCCCTAACAATCCTTACAATACCTTCTTTCCCTTTCTCTCTCTCTAACTCGCCCCCCCTCTCTCAATCATGGTATATTGACAGCCATTTCTACCAATGCTTGTGGAGCTCATCTTAACTTCTCTGCCCCACTCCCATCCTACTGGTTGTCATTCCAGTTTCGTCAAAGTCTTGTAGCAACACAGCCATCCATTGTGGAGGCAAGGGTAGGAGAGAGTCTCGCTTTGCAAAACCCCAATTGCTGCTTTCTAAACAGGGTTGGATTGTATATAAAGAGATTAAGCTGTGGAAAATTCTGACACTAAAATGTGATAGAAACGTCCCCGATGTAAAAAAAAAACTGGAGGCTCACACACATTGTGATCAATAATAATAATACTTTCATTTGATATAGCGCTTTTCACATCTTCTAGACGTCTCAAAGCACTTCAAAGAACATATTGTAAAGTGAATTGACTGTACACATGTGGGCAAAACGCGGCAGCCAATTGCGCACAGCAGTGTCCCACAACAGTCGTGGATTGAAATGACCCATTTTTTTTTGAGCGATTAATACAATGATTGCCTTTGAGACCATGTGCGTCAACTTGATCCCAGCTTCCAGAAAAATGATTTCCACAGTGATCCCGTAGGATTTGTCTCCCAACCTCTACAACGCATTTGGAATCAAAAGTCAGGAGGGGACAAACTTGACAAAACTGAATCTTCGGGCTGATCTTTGGTGACGGTGACTCCCCTGGTTATAGCCTCTTTCCTGTCCTGTGTTAAGACAACTGTGATCTATGCTCAGCAATGTTTGATCTTGCCGTACAACATCTGCGAGTCCGTCCAGTTACACTCCCAGAAATTCAGAGGAGTCCACATCATACCGCTAAAATAAAGGTTGCTGCAATCCTGGTGGCTGCCACTAGATGTCAGTAGCACAGTTAGTCATCCTCTGCTTGCTGAAGATGCAGGCTGAATTCATTTAGGTACAAAACAACAACTTGTAGCGCCCTCCACCACCAGCGTGCGCTGATCCAGGTGCTGAAAATGGTGAAGGGATTTGCTAGGGTAGCTACAGGAGAAACTATTTCTTCTGGTGGGGAATCCAGAACAAGGTCGGGGGGGAAGGAGGGGGCATCATCTTAAAATTACAGCCAGGCTATTTAGGAGTGAAATTACAAGTGGAGTTTTCACACAATGGGTTGTGGAAATTTGATAGTCTTCCCCACAAAAGACTGTGGATGCTGGATCCATTCAAATTTTCAAGACCGAGTTGGAATGATTTTTGTCAGGTCAGGGTATCAAAAGATATGGAATAAAGTTTGGTAATTGGAGTTGAGGTACAGATCAGTCATGATCTATTAGAATGGTGGACCAGGCTTGATGGGCTGAATGGTCCAATGTTCCATTTTGACTTCTTCAGTACTATTGAACTCTTGAAAACCTATAGTCAGAGAAGCCAGATTACGATGTCAATATCTTGTTAACAGCTGTCTCACCATGTGTTTGGAAATTTGATCTCTTATGGATACATTTCAAAGTGAGGGTCCAACAACAGAAGATGCTTTAATATTTTGTCTCTTTGTTTTTAAAAAAAATAAAATTTTCACAGAAATAACTATTGGTTGTTTCTTTCGCAGTAAATTTCATCAGCCACACACAGGTGCTCCGTAACACCCGTAGTACTTGTCGTTCACACAGCTTTTACAAGATATTAAACTGCCTTTCTGTCCACCAGGAGCGATGAAGTCATTGCTGTGTCCAGCATGAACTATGACCCTATTGTCTCCAAAGTAGCGGAGGTCATGGCCTCTGGAAGGACAATCAAGAAGAGAGACGTGGAGTAAGTATCAAAAATCTATCCACCTCAAGACTGAGGTGGGTCGATCTTTGCGAGGTCAGTGTATCAAGGGATCTGGGGAAAAGGTGAGTAATTGCAGTTGAGATACAGATCAACCCATGATCTGATAGAATAGCGGAACAGGTTTGAGGGGCTGAATGGCCTCCTCCTGTATCTATGTTCTATTTCTGGACTTGAGTGGGTGCTGTCATTTGTGCAAATATCTTGGCTGATTTCTGAGTCTTTATCACAGAAAAAAAAACATATTCATGTGAGGCTGAGATGGCCTCAGCAGGTACTTAGGAACTTGATGCTGTGCAGTGACATTACAGTGCCCTTTGCATGTCAACCAAGGTAATGCTCCTCTCAAACAATTGTGATGTTGTGGTCACTCGATGCTCAGGTATAACCTCAAAGCGTTTCTCTTTTTCCCCCTTTTGCTTTCAAACCTAAGGATGTTTGTGCCTCGTGGTGGGTATGTACCTTGAGCTTGTTATTCCGTGAACAGTAGTACGCGTCTGACAACTGAGAACTTTTCATCTTGTCTCCTTTGAAATTGCTTATTGAGTGAGACTGGGACCTGAATTGCCTTCTAGACTGTAAATCCAATCACAGGAGCTACTGATGATGTCCCATATCCGCTTGGTATCCCTAGCTGGACAAGCAGCAGAACACTTTTTTGGACAACTTTTATCAATGGCAAGCTAAGCAGTTTTAGCTGGTTAGACTCCAGCAGTTACCCCAACACACACTCCCCGAAGCCTTGACTGTTGCCAACATGTGCCTAATACTTTCCGAAATTAAGCAAGTGTCCCTCCAGGGGCATTCCATTTCCAACAAACATTTCTGGGATTTCCATGTGTAGGTGGGATGCATGTAAATCTCAGTTTGGTTTGGATACTCTTAACCTCAGTGATGGGTTTTCACATGTGTGTTTTTAAAAAATAATTTGGGGAGAAATGCCTGATAGGTTGTGGGTCATCTGGACAATCAATGACCATGAGGTTGTTGGGAGATCTGAACTCCGACAATTGTAAATTGCTTTGCATTAAAACAAATAACTGATGAGCAAAGTCATTGAGTAGAAATGCAGGAGAGCTGGAATTGTTGGAAAATGTCACAGTCTGATGTGAGGCAGTCACATAGTTGGGGTAAAGTGCAAAGCCCCAAATTCAACAATGCGCACTCCAGCACCCCACACAAAAAGTAATCCTCTTTATTTGTGAACAGTCTTCTATAATATCCTCAGGAGAATCCACATTCCTCGCTAAACACCAGTGTGATTTGGGAAAATCCCTAGTGATTCGCTAAGAATACAATGAAACTTGCGTAAATCAGATCTTCATAATCACACAAGTCATACATCTGCCCAAGTCCTGTTTGAGCATTTATATTGGATGCAAGTTTGACCATAACTCGTACTTAGCGTAAGTCATTAAATGAATGGTGCAAACTGATACAGCTTAATGTGAGATTTACTGAATGTGAGATTTACCATCACAATCCATAAAATCCAACCCATCCAAAACTCTGCCGCCCGCATACTCACCCGCACCAGACTTCGCTCCCCATTACCCCAGTCCTTGCCAGACTTCACTGGCTCCTATCCCCGAGAGGATCGACTTCAAGATCCTCACCTTTGTTTTCAAATCCCTCCACCCCTCTGCACCCCCCTATCTCTCTGATCTCCTCTCTCCCAAACCAGTACCCGCTGCCTTCGCTCCTCTGGGTCTGGCCTCCTCCATGTACCCCAAATCTTCCGCTCCACCCTCAGCAGCCATGCCTTCAGCCACTACGCCCCGAGGCTCTAGAACTCCCTTCCTCACTCACTTCGCCTCTCCCCCTCTCTTCCCAGTTTCAGGTCACAGTTCAGGATCTTTCTCTTTGACCGCACCTTTGGTCAACTTTCTACCCCTGCCCCTGGCTCAGTCCCGGGATCCGCTATTGTGAAGCGCTCTGAGACGCCGTCCGGCATGGAGGGCGCTATATAAATCAAAGTTGTTGTTATTTGGGTTAATTATTTTGCCCCGTGGCATTGGTAATTGAGAAAAGAGAAACTGTATAATAATCTGCTTGTTCTCTTGGTTTCAGGACTGGAGATATGGCCTGGTTGTTTGGCAAAGGCACATAGCGCAGGCCGCTCGTGCCCCCTCAGTCAGTTACGCATGGAGCTTTGGTGTGATGGAGACAACAGCTCAATCAAGCAATCCTTTCGGAGACAAGAGATCTTCAACACTCAGCCCCGTTGAGGGTTGGGAAAGGGTGGAATGCACTTCAAAGTGGACAACCGCTCACGACTTCTTTGCTGTCCACCGGAGTCATTAAGGCATTCAGTTCCTCTTCTAAGAAGCCAGAGGCGTGATTTTGTTTTGCAGCCTGTAGTTTTATTGTCCAGGTGGACCCAGAATATATATTTTAATTAGAAGATGAAACTGCTAGATATACAAATATACCAACTCGCAGAGAAAGAGGGAGATGACCTTTTGAACCCTGGTATTAATACTCCACGCACCCAGTACTGAATGCCGAGACTGCATGCTTACCCACCGTGTCATACAGCTGGGAACAAATGAATCTTTTATGTCTCTCGCATACTTATTGCATGACTGAATATATCGACCACCATATTGAGGGTGTGGTTATTAAGGAATGACCAAGACATGACTCTAAAACTCTTCTACTTTTTTCATGCGACGCCGTTCTTTTAACTCTTAACAACAACAAAATGACATTTATAGAGCGCCTTTCACGCCGGGAGGACGTCCCAAGGCGCGGAAGAGTCAGGGGTCGGGTTCCGACTTAAGCAATAACGAGAAAAATTTACCTTTTAATCCAGTCTTTTTACGAAGCATTCGAACCAAATGTTGACCAAAGAATTGTGCTTTGTGGCTGATGTTACATAGGAACTTGACAATCTGTACCTCAAGTTGGCAAGGGTTTGTGTATTAGGCTCTTGCCAACGTGCGCCGAGTACTTTTTGGAATTAATTACGCAGGTTGTGTCCCTCCAGAGAGAGAGAGAGACAGAGAGTCTGCGCATTCCATTCCAACAATCTATCTAAAACTCCCATGTCTAGGTGGGATGCATGGAATTCTCAGTTTGGTTTGGTTACTCGTAAGCATGGTGATAGGTTTCCGCATGTGTCAGACACTTGGCTGTTATACTGTATATCACTCTGGCTGGTCATGTTGTCCTGATGTGAAGGTTACGGTAACCAGCCATACTCACATTGATCAAGAATTAAGCAAACGGTTAGCAACAATTTACAGCAATTTGACTGTATATTGCACTCTTCCGAGTAAAATAACGTCTTGGAGCACATCACAAAGGCAGGGGCAGGGGCAGGGGGATGGGGAGGTGACTGTATGCAATGGGTGAAGAAGTAGGTTTTCAATTGCAAGTGAAAAATCTTCACGTTACGTTGAATGTATGAGGCTCAGGTAAATTTTGATTTCGAGGCAGGAGTAAAGTTAACCAAGAAAAATCAAAGGTCTGTGAAAATGAGAGGTTCCCAAGGTGACTCTGGGTTCTGCAAACTCTGTTTTGAGTTGTGTGCTTCATGAGGTTTCATGAAGAGCAGAGGATGTTGCTGACATTTCTCCCAGTGATGTGCTCACTGAACCCAACTGGAGAAGATAAATTGCACATCAGGAATGCTGGATTCAAGCTTTAAAAACATCGGGCCCATCGAAGGCCTTTGCCAGGAATGCAAGCGGTGAAATTTTGGTTTTAAAACCACATCATGCCGACGTTTTATGTTTGTTTTTTAAAGTTCAAAATGTATCCACCTGTTGAGGTACAGAGCTGAACACATTGAGTAGCGTACCACAACTGTGCCATATTAGGGAGGCAAAGAAAGGGGATTAGGGCCTAAGGCGGAGAGTATGACCCTAATAAACAGGCGGAGGTATAATTTGATGTTTATCAACTGCTGCAATTACTGGTTTGTGAAATAATTATACTGGTATGATTATAAAATAAAAAAGGATTAAAAAAACATACACGGTGTGCCGAATGTCCCACTAAGAATATTCTGGGTGTATTCGGGCATTCAATAATGTCTACTGAGCTCACATATCTATACAAGCAATTTTGTCCACAAAATATACAGTCAATTCACTTTGCAGTATACAGTACTCTGTGAAGTGCTTTGAGGCATCTCACATATACGATAGGGTGCCTCTGAGATACATCGAAGAGAGACAATATCAAATGCATAGATCATTATTAAATCGGGATCTATGCCCTACATTTTGTAGCCCTGGAGTCTAAAAGGTCTAAAAACACCCTGGAAATCAGAACACCTCAAGGGCTCCTATCATTCTCGTCATAGCACTTCCCCATTAATGATTTAATATCCCTGTACTGTATAATGCATTGTCACATCTATATTAGTTTATGCATCCAGCTGTTCACTTCTTTGACTTGGTTTAATCACCTTTGTGGAGACCTGTAGCTCAGTGGTTGGAGCACTCGCCTTACAATTGTGAGACCTGTATTCGAATGCAGGCAGGGCAAATCCTTGGGCAAGATTCTTTACACCTAATAATAATCCCTCAAATAAAACAATACTAAATTGGGCATTTCAATCCACAGCTGTTTGTGGGAGACTGCTGGGCGCAATTGGCTGGTGTGTTTCGCCCGCAAATATACAATCAATTCACTTTGCAGTATATTCTGTGAAGCACTTTGAGACGTCTAGAACACGTGAAAAGCGCTATATCAAATACAAGGATTATTATGAAATCTGCTGTGCACAACTGTGCTGCCACATTTGTCCACAAATACAGTCACTCCATTTTGCAGTAATCACTGTGAAGCACTTTTGAGAGTAATTCCTGCGAAGCGCTTTCCTCAAGACCCTCCTCTTCAACCACTCATTTTGCCACCCTCATACCCTACCCCACCCCCTGATCCCAACCCCCAGCTCAGATCCAAATCCCTGAATGTCAAGCAACTCATCACCTCCTCCAGATGTGGAAGGTGCCGTACAAATGTATCCTTCTGAGGTGCTAAGATGTTATATCAAATGCAAGGATTATTATTATTCACCAGCTTTCCCTAAAATTACAGGATTTCCTGCTGGGAATTTCTGAGCTTTGTTTTTCTAGTATGATGTCTGCCAGTATTTTGAGGCAAGTAGCACATTTTATAACTCACATCCTAAAAACGCACCAACCACAAATTTACACAATTATTTGTAGAGAATCTGGTACAATAGGTTGCAAGTCAAGAACCTAGGTTATCTTGTTTGATCCTCAGTTGTCTTTCCTCCCCCACATTCAAGCAATGACTAGCTCTGCCTTCCCTCACCTCCGCAATATCGCCATTACCTTACCCCCAAGGCCACTGAAACCCTCATTCATGTCTTCATTACATCTCGGCTTGACTAAGCAAACAAACGCCCTGCTTGTCAGCCGTCCCAATTCCTCCCTCCACAGGTTGCAGATAATCCAAAACTCTGCAGCCCACATCCTCTACCACTCCAAGCTTCGTGACCCCATCCTCGCCCGCCTCCATTAGCTCCCCATCATCCAGAGGATACAATTCAAGATCCTGTTCCTCATATTCAAAGTCCTCCATGGTCTTGCCCCGCCCTACATCCGTGACCTCCTAACCCCCAACCTGCCCGCCCCCTCCGCTCAGCAGGCTCTGGCTTGGCGAGGTGGAGGCCAGACCCATTGACGGGCGAGCAGATCCATCCCAAAGTCCCTCCACCTTGCCCCCTCCCTAGTCTCCTTCAAGTCCTGCCTCAAGAAGTTCCTCTACGACGGTCCCATTGGTCACTCCAAATATAATTTCCCTCCATCCTCCCCGTCTCCAGTTCGGGTCTGAAACAATGACTGTCCAGCGCCTGGGATGTGAAAGGCGCTATACAAGTGTAATTTTGTTGTTGTTATTCAATACCCCATATTTGCTGTAAATTTTTTTTATTATTACCTTTGTAACTCATAGATACTCTGCTGGGAGTGGTGACTGAAGCAGAATCTATATTAGCTTTCAAAATGGAATCTAGATAACTAAAAAGGAGTAAATCCCAAGGTTATTGAGAAAGGTCAAGTAAATGGGACTGACAGGATTGCTATTTATAAGAGCAAGCACAGACATAATGGGCCAATTGACCTTTTTCTGTGCAGTAACTTTCTATGGCTCGATGATTCCTGTGAATTACTCATGCAAACGTGGTCTCTATATAAAGGAAATGTGCCACTTGTTATGCCTGTACCTTCGGTATCTAATACACGTTTCAGAAATATCACACGATATACAATATAAATTTCTGTCTCTTTTAATGAAACTGATAGCATAAAGTTCAATTATAAATAATATAAATTTAACTGCGTTGGTTGCCACATATCCAACTAGAATTTCTTCATGGGGAATAGATGTAGAGATCACCATGTATTGGTGTTTACTGACCAGCCATTAGTTTAACCTCCAGTCAATCAGATTCACAAGCAATACTGAAATGAGTATCATTGTATTATCAGATGGAGCTCAGCTAATGAAAGTGTGTGTTTGTAACTGAAGACAGCCAGTTATCCTCCCTTCCCATTTCTGAATGTATAAAGTTTCCGTAAACCCACACAACAAGGCAATTACAACACTTTTTAGGAGAGGCACCAGGAAGCATTTGAAATACCCAGAGGGTAATTCATGTGACTATGACAGGTTGCTGGTTGTTTAAGGTCAGGACAATGGACTTGTTTAAGAAACAACTCGTTGCTGTGATGAAAAGGAAGGTTGGATAATCTGGGGATGTGGGCGGGGGGTGGGGGGTGCAATAGGTTTTCTTCATCCAAGCCAATCTTGTGACCTTGAAAAAACTATTCATATAAATCTATAACGAGCATTTGAGGAATCAGTTCCCAGCAGTACCTCCCAGGGCAACGCATGACCACACATCAGTAATAGGTCATATTCACCCCCTCCCCAGCCCGGCCACCCAGCACAGACTATAACTGGATTTATTTACAGGTAAAAGCCAACTGCAAGGAATACACGTTAACATTGACATCTGTGGAGGTTGAGACTTGAGGACGTCCATTGGTAAATTTTGGTGCTTTGTTGGTACAATGGACGAACTGACCAAGTGTGTGACAGAAGTAACTTGAAAGTGCAGTGTCCAGAGATGACATCCCCCCGCTGAGCTCAATACTGTTGTTTGATCCGTTTAGTATTAATTGTTAACTGATGGCTTCAGAGCTGAGTAATGTTTTTGCATCTGAACCTGTTAATGGACAGACACAAAGATTTGATTTATAGCAATTCAAAAGTTACAAGCAGAATGTGACAAACACAGTAAATGGCCATTTTGCCCATGAAATCTGCATTTAGATTTTACTCCATGTGCCTCCCTGTCAAGCCAAAGCAATTGTTCAGGTCTGGCTGGTGCTGATAATCAGACTTGAAAGAGACAAATACAAAACTAGTTCTATAATTTAGAACGAATGAATCCCTGGCTCACACATTCTCTTACCGTCCCCGCCCTCCAACTTCTTGATTCCAATCCCCCTGCTCGGGTCCAAATTCCTGACTATCCAAGTATTTGGGATGTCCTCCCAACATGAAAGGAGCTGTACAAATGTAATTTTGTATTTGTTTTGTACACAGCAGTAACTCAGGGTAACACTCTTTGTAAAATTTGAGCAGCAGTCAGACAGTGATAGTCACTTTGCACAATCAAGGATGTACAGCCACTATCTTATGGTTTATCTGGCATGTCAAAACAACACAGCAACAACAAAATTACACTTGTATAGCGCCTTTCATGTCAGGAGGACGTCCCAAGGTTCTGGTCAAGGCTTCAGACCCGAGCTTAGGACAAGGGGTGGGGAGGGAAGGGGGAATTAGGAGGTGCCGATGGGTGCATCGAATAGGAGAGTCTTGAGGTGGGACTTGAAGGAGACCAGGGAGGGGGTGAGGCAGAGGGACTGTGGAATGGAGTTCCAGAGGTTGGGGGCAGAGTGGCTCGTCTGCCAATAGTTGGGCGGGTGGGTCGGAGGACATGGAGCAGGTCAGAACCTGCTGAGCGGAGGGAGGGGCTGGGTACGTTGGTAAGGGGATAGGAGGTCACGGATGTAGGGTGGGGCGAGGTTGTGGAGGACTTCAATTGTGAGGACCAGGATCTTGAATTGGATCCTCTGGATGATGGGGAGCCAGTGGAGTCAGGCGAGGATGAATGTATTGGAGGAGGAATGGGGAATTATCCTGGGATTGGACTCAATGAGTTTCTGGGCTTTCTTCTGCTCTTTCTATCCTGTGTATCTTGGCTGTGATCTGGAGGTGATGGGGATATACGTTCACATATTTTATGTGCAGCTGTGTGACTTCAAAATATTTGGTACAAGTTGCTAATCCGCTAAGAGCTCAAACCCAGTTGTTTGATGTATTATTTGCAGATTTTAGATTTTACCTGTTTAGGTTTGGCAACATCCTTGACAAACTTAACCCAGAGCTGCATCTTTTGCTTTGATTTTTTAGATAGTGTTGGTTTCAACCTAGGAAATGGGAAAAACAGAAACAATGACACATTGGCTTGACCCAGCTACTTTAAAATGTCCTCTTTACAGCTCAGAGATCTCCTAATATTCTATTTATCTATCTATATATATATATATATGTTTATATATAAAAACACATTAGCACCAACTGTGTTTTTTTCTACCGCTAATTTCACGTATCCACGGTTGGCTCGCTGTGACAATCCTTGCTGACCATGGCAATGGGATTTGCTTATTCCACGGGTTTTAACACTAACACTAGGGAACGGCGATTAATCGGTTTTTCGATTAAACCCAATATGATTTTCAGATCGGTATGCCGATATGGTGATTCTAAAAAAACTGTTATATCGAGAGGTTCGATTTTAAAAATATACATCGATATATTTTTAATATCGTTCCTGGCAATATATCAATATTGTTGGTATTATCAGTGTAATGCGATCTTTTCCAGCTTACCTTGTCGCCGGCATTGCAACCTCCTAGACCTAGAGCATGGAATGCGCGTACATTCGGTGCGCGCGCACAATTAACGGGCGCCCACATCCGATGCGCACGCACACTTTACTGTGTATACTCGACGTGAGTCGTGGCGTCTTAACAAAGTCGCATCGCTGAAAATTGTAGTTTGAAAATTTACCTTTCTCATCATGGGGAAAAGAAGCCCCGTATGGGACTACTTTGAAAACAATGCAGTCAGTAATGGTGTGTATAGATGTACAGTTTGCAAGGTCTTGGTTAAGACATCTGATTCAAGCACGAGCAACCTGCGACAACACATTAAGCAGCACCACCCCGCCCAGCACGCTGCCCTCAGAGCGAAATCATTGTCGACAACAGCAGGAAGTCGAACCAGCGCTTCGGAGAAAGCGACAGGTAGTGGGGCCAGTGCAGCTCAAACAATTCCTGCTTTATTTAAGAGGAGAACATTGTACCAGAGAGGGGACAAAAAGTGGCAAAGTATCACGAACGCTGTCAATTTTTGCATAGCAAAGGAGAGCTTGCCAATGGCGATTGTTGAGACGCTTGGGTTTAAGCAACTCCTAAACGAACTGGACCCTAGGTACAAACCACATAGCGAAGGACATTAATTCAGACTTCAGACTACATAAAAATAAGTGGCATTTTGTGGCTGTAAGTGTTATTTTTGTGTGTGAGAGAGTTAGAAGCCAGATTATCACTGCTGTGTGTGTCTAGTCAGACACACACATAGAAGCAGTGATAATCTGGCTTCTAACTCTAACAGTCAGACTGTCTGTCTCTCTCTTTTCTATTGTGATAGATCTCATTTACACGTGGACATTACATGCTACTTTCAAGCAAGAAATGGAGGAGAATAAATCTCCAGATTTTGTTTTTGGTGTGTGTGTGTTCTATTTTGTGTTTAGAGATGGAGGGAGAGAAGGAGAGGGGGAAAGTTGGGAGAGAAGGAGAGAGGAAGAGAGGAGAGGGAGGGAGAGAAGGAGAGGGGGAAAGGAGGGAGAGGAGACAGGGAGGAGGGAGAGGAGAGAGGGAGGAGGGAGAGGAGAGAGGGAGAGTGGAGGGGGAGGGAGAGAAGGAGAGAGGAGAGGAGGGAGAGAAGGAGAGGGGGAGGTAGGGAGCAAACAACATCGTATAATTCAACAGACCTTGACACCAACATTACAAACTTTCTGGACCTAGAGCACGCATTTCGAAATGTGCGTGCATCGCGACTGCGCGCGCATCGTCAGTGCGGACGCACCGTCAATGCGCGTGCACCGCGACTGAGCGCGCACCATAAATGCGCGCGAGCCATCAATGCACGCGCACTTCGAATGCACGCGCATGCGCAGTATAAAAACTCGATAGATCGGTTTAAGCAGGTATGAGCAAACCGATATATCCATATCCGGAAAAATCCCATATCGCCGTTCCCTAACTAACACTAGTTGGTGCTAGGACCCAGTTGCATAAACAGCCACGATGTCGCTTTGCGCCAGCGTTTAGCGCTAGCGCCAGTTGCGATGTCGCAATCACCCATCCACGATGTCGCTTCCCTTTTAGGATTAAGATAAATAATATGAATTTATTGTTGCTTTTCTGCATCCCCCCCCCACCCTCGGTGTCAACCACCACACCACCTTCTCCACATCTCATCGCCCTGTGTCACCCACTACACCACCTTCTCCGTTGATTTCTCTCTCTCTCTCTGTCTGTGTGTAGATCAGTCAGTCAGACAGCCTCGCGGATTGCTGCAGATCCTGGCAGCCAATGCTCCCAAACATACTCCCCCTGTCCCCATGATTCCCATAGGGCCCTGTATTTTTCAACCATGGTTTTACTAGCCGTGGAGGTTTTCAGAAAGGCATCCCCCGCTGTTGGGGAGGGATACCTGTATTATATAGAGGGGTCCTATGTCTCAGAAGTTAAGAGTACTTGCTCGCAAGCGAAAGACCTGGATTCGATTCCCAGGCAGGCTAAAATGTTGGGCAAGTTTCCTTACTCCATATGCCCCTGTTTACCCAGCAGTAAGTAGGAACCCTGTTATTAGTCAATGCGGATCACTTTTCTGGGAGGCTGATAACTCCTTCAAAAATCTAGTAATAATAAATTGGATCACTCAATCCACTATTTGTGGGGACGCTGCTGTGCGCAATTGGCTGCCACGTTTCGCCTACAATTCATTTTGCAGTATATTCCGTGAAGCGCTTTGAGATGTTTCTAAGATGTGATAAAGTGCTACATCAAATGCAAGGATTATTATTGAACGCATCCTATTCTACCATACAAACCACACAAAACTCAATTGATGGACTTAAACCCACCTGAAGTGAGCCAGCAGAGTGAATCTTTCAATGTGAAGTTGCTGTTAGCGTTGTTAACAGTTTTGCATTGAAACCATCTGTTAATGACCATCTTAATAATGATTCTCTGCTTCTGCTAATCTGCATTTTGTACACACTTATTGTAACTTTATTCTAACATCCCCCGGCTTGCACTTCTATAGATTAAAAATCTACCTGGCAATCCTTAATTTAACTGTTTAGTATTCAGACAGCTGAAACAGACCTATATGATCTATCATACCTTGAAATGCATCGAGGCATCGTGATATATACACAGCATATTCCTAACAAGGCTAACAGCGTAATGAACTGGTTTTCAATTGGTATCCAATCCCACATAGCCATTGTATAACTCTGTGAAGTAAAGAACAGTCAGTCACAGAAGCTTTCAGCTAGTAACAATAATAAATAATAATATTTGCACTCAGTATAGGATCTTTCATCATCCGGAAAAAGTATTAAAGTAGTTCACAGCATTTACTGTACAATGTAAAGAAATAACTATGTTGTAGGTAAGCTTGGCAGCCAATTACTGCATAACAATATCCCACAAACATCTATGAAGTAAATGATCAATTTTATTTGAGGGATTATTGGCCAGGACACTGAACCAAATTGCTTCTCTTCTCAAAAAGTGCCATGGGATCTTTGACGTCCACTTGAACAGGCAGATTGGATCTCAGTTTAACATCTCATCCGAAGGACAGCTTGTTTGTACACTAAGGCTTCAGAAAAGTTGATGTCAGGATCAGTGTGAGGAATACCATGCATACTCACCCCAACAATACTACTTTGGTGTCAGGCAAGACTTTATACTACAAATAAGAACTGATGTAATTTATTTGGTACTGAACCAGCTCCATCATTATTTTTACTTTTTGGAAGCTTATCATCTCTCTAATCTCTTTCCTCCACCAAGCTTTTCTTCACCTCCCTTTTAAACAACAACAACAACAAAATTACACCTGTATAGCTCCTTACACATAAGGAGGACATCACAAGACGTTGGAGAGTCATTGTTTCAGACGGAGCTGGGGATAGGGAGGGTGGAAGGAAAGGGGGGGATTTGAAGTGGCCAATCAGGCCGTTGAAGAGGAGGGCCTCGAGGCGGGACTTGAAGGAGGCCAGGGAGGGGGCAAGGCGGAGGGACTGTGGGATGGAGTTCCAGAGATTGGGGGCAGAGTGAGTGAAGGCTTGCCCGCCAATGGTGCGGCGGGTGGCTCTGCTGAGCGGAGGGGTGGCCGGGTTGGTAGGGCGTTAGGAGGTCGTGGATGTAGGGCATGAAGGGCTTTGAATAAGTTGATTTCTGCTTAGTGACAGTCTGCATTCCACCGTCACCTTTAATCTTCCATTTTAATTTTAAGATATCTATAAATGAAGCTTTGTAAATAATGCAACAGTGCACTAAATGGTTTAAATGCTAAGTAACTAAATGGATCGATAACAAATAACACAGAAGACAATGTTTCCTACCCAAAAGGCACAAAGCTTAAATTGTTGCCTTTGGATTCTTACTGAAACAAATGACAGTAAACAACATAAAGAGCCATATGTACCGAAAAAGATAGGAGAAAATCCAGAAGTTCCTCATTGAAGATGTTCAGGAGAAATGTTCTGGAAACGATGCTTAGTATAAAGCTCATTGAAAACAGTACAGGCAGCAAAAAGGCAAATAGCTTCAACATGTAACACTTCAGATAAATCTTCAGATTTAACATTGAATTCTCTCTGTAACAGGATGGGAACAATTAGTATAGAATACTAGACATTTTGATTCTTCCTCCGCCCCTGCCCTCCCCACGTTTGTTGCCTTCCTCTCATGGAGGTGATTTATCAATCTGGAATACAGTGCCAGAGGGTACCAGGAACAATGACTTGTTTCCACTTTGAGATTCTTCATATGTGAGCAATATCAGAATACCTTGGCCATATCTGATTCTGTACTGAACCCACACCCACACAAACGCCCTCTCAGAATCTGAGACTGTATTGATCTGATGGTTCAGCAGGTCAGTGTGTGATGTCTGCAAGCTAACATTTCAAAATGAAATGAATCACACAACGTTGGAAGTCCAACATGTGGCTGCCATGAAGTGGTAGGATTTTCCCACACTTACCCCCATCACAAAGGGTGGTGGTGCAAGGAAGTGTTGGTACTAATTCATCCTCAGGGAGAGGAACAATGAAAGAGTGCCAACCTAGGGCAAATACTTGACGCCTTCGGATGTCCTCTCGATGTGAAAGGTGCTATACAAATGTAACATTGTATTGTGTTGTACTTGGGCACACTTGATTCAAAAGATAGGAGATTTGCTGCTTACGTAGAGTATTTTAGGCCAGGGATAGTATGTGGCCCAAGAAGATATAATGGCCTTTCTACGAGAAGATCCTAGATTTCTACATCCTACCAGAAGGCTAAAATACTAAAAATCGGGTGGAAATAGGGTGGAGATTGTTTCATGTAGGCAGATGACATTTCTGGACTTTTTAACTGGACTTTAGAAGACGTAGAGTGACAGGTAAAAGCTGCAGAATGTCTAGTGGAGGAAACCTACTTGCTTTGTCTGAATTGGTCCATGATTATCTCAATGATCTGGTCACAGTCCATTTCCAGTTGTTTGAGAGCATGGTCCACAGTCTGGTCCACCTTCTGTTCAATAGTGCTACATAGTTTGTTGATCTCATTCACACTGCGAGAGCTCTGCAGAAGATCAAACTGATGGCGTTACAAACTGATAAAAGGTACAAAACTGCGGAAATTTACCTTGTCAATTTTGGAAACTATCTTCCTGGAGCAGGCTTTCAGATACAAGTAAATAATAGTTTGGTCAATCCACGATTGAATGTAGGACATGGTATGAGCAATTGACCCCCATGTTTGGCCCACAAATATACAGTCAATTCACTTTACAGTATCTTCTGTGCATCACTTTGAGACATTTCAAAGACATGAAAAGCGCTATATCAAATGTAAGAATTATAATTTTATTATTTATCTTTCTTGATTTACCCCAAAACAAATCACCTGTAGTGACCTCTAATACAATACAGTCAGTCTGGAGCTAAGCTTGCTCTGCACTAAATATATGCTTCTTCTGCTTTGATCAAACATTACTATCATATATATATATTTATAACATCAATCTTCTTGAGAGAATGAAACTACGAAAGCTGCTCCATATAGGCCAAATCATATCTATCTTGCATCAGTTAAATAAGATCCACATCCATGATAAGACAGGAGGATTTATAATGAAGAAGGCCAGTTCCCTGTGGACAGGTGAAGACTGATGAGCTGGTGACTAGTCACTTTTAGTCCCCCCAAATACCGACCAACCAATACACGCTGCTGTTCGGTCACTCTTTCTGTTACTTTGTCCCTAATCTCTGGAACTCCATGACTGTATCCCTCTGGCTTGCTAACCTTCTGTCGGCCATGAACTCCCAACTTAAAAGTTAGCTCTTTGTCCATGTCTAGTGTCACTTCTGCCACCCCCCACTACCCTCTCTCCCACTCTCAGCCATGCGAAGATCTCCAAGACCCTACTCTATGTGCAGAGCACCATATAAATACAAGTAGTTAGAGTTTTTGAAGAGTTTGTACGTACACGTAAGCACTCGTCCTACCTACCAGTGCACATGGAGTTTCCACTATGTCTGGGCAGTCTGTTGTAATAAAAATAATAGTAATAATAATCCTTGCATTTGATATAGCGTTTTTCACATCTTATTGATGTCTCAAAGCGCTTCACAGAATATACTGTAAAGTGAATTGACTATATTTGTGGGCGAAATGCGGCAGCGAATGGCGCACAGCAGTGTCCCACAAACAGTCATGGATTGAAATGACCAATTTTTATTATTGGGGTCTTTTTGGAACGGATTATTATTAAGCATGTGGAGTAAGGAAACTTGCCCAAGGTTTTGCCCTGATCTGCCTGGATTCGAACACAGGTCACATGCTTGTAAAGCGAGTATTCTAACCACTGAGCTACAGGAGCTCCACTGTTATAAGGTGTTAGCTGGTGTCATATTTGTTCAAAACCTGAAGCAGGTTGTGTTGTGTATATAGATTATCACCTTGATCAGTACAAGGTGCTGACTTTCTGTCCCTGGAGAGCAGACAAAATGCTTGCTTACCTTCTTTGGGTTTGGGATGTAGATAGCCTGAATGTTAGAAGCATAATTGCTGAGCCCAGGGTAACGGCCCAACTCCTGAATTATATTCAGCATCATTTTCTGAAATCAAAGATAAATAAATAATCTTTTGAAAAATAATCAGGAAGCAACACAAAAAAGCATGAATAGAAATAATAATAATTGTCCTTGTATTCGAGTGCTTTATCACTGTAAAGTGGATTGACTGTATATTTGTGGGGTGAAACGTAACAGTGAAATTTTATGTTCCAATATTTTGCAATGGATTCAGCTTAAGTGTTGTAAATTTGAAGCTGGATTTAGTGCATAGCAGCCAAGGCTTTTATGACAACTGAATGTTGTATAAAATGACATACACACATATACATAATCCTTCATCTTTTTCACAAGACAGAAATAAACACTCATCTTTCGAACAGGGCATAATCAGAACAAAATCATTGTAATAGACTTGTGCATAGTAAAATAAAAAGACATTTCTTTACTCAAGAGTTATGGTACTGAGTTCCTTGAAGGACTTAATGAAGAGTCGGTAGAAATATTTCAGGGGGAAGGAGATAAATACTTGGCTAGTTAGTGTCAGAGGTTATAGAGATAGGGCAGGCAAATGGAATTGAGTTACCGCCATGATTTAAGAAAATAGCAGAGCAAGTTCTTTGAGCCAAATGATCCTGTTCATATATTCATTCAAATGATCCTAGGACAGTCATCCATTGTGAAAGATGAACTAGCACAATTTGTGACTCATCTGACATAATGGGGGTCAAAAAACTGCGGTTTCCAATGAGATTCATTAGTAGTGACTCAGAGGCACTGCAACAAACACAATAAATTGCATTTATACAGCGCTTTTCCCATTGGGAGGTCGTCCCAAGTTGCTGGGCAGATTTTACCTGAACTGCGAGCTGATGTTAAGAGGGGTGGAGGACAAGGGAAATGGTAGTGAGAAATAATAATAATTGTTGCATTTGATATAGCACCATATCATGTCTTCAAGACGTCTCAAAGCGCTTCACAGCATATACTGTAAAGTGAATTGACAGTATATTTTGTGAGAAATAATAATAATGACTCCACAAACAGTCATAGATTAAGTAACCAAATTATTATTGTTATTGTCGGGGAATAACCAAAAGCGCAGTCGAAGAGGAAGGTCTTGAAATGGGCCTCGAAGGAGGCAAGGGAGAAGGCGAGACCAGTGCGATGTCGCCATGATCAAAGCTTGACAGTGGAGAGATACTGGTGGATGTACAAGTATACGTGGCTTGAGTCAACATTGCCCTTGAGGAGAGGAGGGAAAAGGGGAAAGAGTAGTGAGGGAAAAAAAATGGAAAGGTCACAAACCTGTCTGTCATTTGAATTCCCTATCATGTTGGCTTTGCTCAAGTAGAAGTGCAGCTTATTTTCATTTGTGTCTTTCATCTTGGATATAATATCCAGCAACCGCTTGCAATCGGCCTTACCCGCGGGGTCAAAGAAAACAAGGATGAGGTCAGCTTGTTCACCTTGGCAAACAACAAAAGCAGGCTGGGGTGAATACAGATCCATAGACACACTCAACAATGAATTGGTAAAATCCCAAACGCGGACACGGATTTACAGACAACAACAACTTGCGTTTATTTATATAGCGCCTTCCATGCCGTGCTGCTTCTCAGAAGGCTTCACAATGGCCCGAGGCCAAGCTAGGGGGATGGGGATGGTGACTGTATGTGGGGTCGCACAGAAAGGTCTTCAGGCGCGACCTGAAGATGTAAAATGAAGGGGTGAAGTATAAGGTTTGGGGGAGAGTTCCAAAGTTTCGGGGCGTATTGACTGAAAGCACGGCCGCCGATGGTGGAGCGGAGGTTTTGGGGACAAGGAGGAGGCCGGACCCAGTAGAGTGGAGGCAGCGGGTACTGCTGTGAGGAGAGGGGAGGTTAGAGAGATAGAGGGGTATAGAGGGATTTGAACACAATGGTGAGGATCTTGAAGTCTACAGTGTTTGGATCACAGGGGCCTCCAGCACAGTAACTGGGTTTTGAAATTGAACACAGACAAAGCATAAATCATTTACTTCTACTCCACTTCTTCATGTGCATTTGTATGTTTTGTGGAACGTACTTGTAAAACTGCACACAACGTCCACAACAAGGGTGGACGGTGGCAAACATGTTACATGTTTTGTAACATATTATGGATGGATTGCAGCAGCCTAGTCTCGCACATCATACAACAGACTAGATGTTATCATCCATAGCCACTTCCTTTCTCATCATAGACTAGATCTTTCCCAACTCCTGTTCCCCCAAACTAGGCCACTGTTGACTGGGCTGCCAATCCCACCTGAGTGTGTGTGTGTGTGGGAGGGTGGTGGGGGATGGTAAAGTGGAAGGGAGGGGAACGTGGGTAGGTTGCAAAAGCAAATAAGATTGCAAAGTAGATTCGCTAACCCGACAAAATCAGAGACCCTTCAACACTTCAGGCAGATGCGATCGAGATGATCCAATTGCAAGCTTGAGCAGGTATTTTCAACAAGATTCACAAGAGCCTGAGCTGAGTGGGCATTAATGTGACCAACATTTGCTCAGTGACCTGCTGTCTGCTGCGTGAGTGAGCAAGAGTGAGTCAGTGAGTGAGCAAGCAAGGAAGTGAGTGAGTGAATGGAATTGAGTGACTGAATAGGACTGGGTAGTGAGTGGTTACTGAAATAAATCTATGTAATTTCTTGGCTTCAAACCACCCCTGGAATTAATCAGCTCAATCACTGCATTGTTACTCACTATTTTCTGACGTCTCTACCGCAACACAGTGGAACTTACCCAGCCAGATCAGCACCTCATTCAAATCAAATGGGTAGAGTCCTTCCCCGTCCACCAGCCCGGGAGTGTCTATGAATGTTAATAGTTGGAATTTCCTCGCTTTGGACATGGAGATCTCAGCAGTGATGTAGAGAGCCATTGCTATGAAGTCAAAAAGGACATAGAGAGAATATACTAGAAAAGTATATTTAGAGGGGGTGCAGCGTAGATTCACTAGGTTGGTTCCTGGGATGAGGAGGTAGAGCTATGAGAATAGGTGGAGTAAACTGGCCTATATTCTCTAGAATATAAAAGAATTAGAGGTGATCTTATACAAACTATACGATTATTAAGGGGCATGACAGAGTAGACAGTGGGAGCCTGTTTCCCTTGGTAGAAGTAACTATAACTAGGGGTCACAGTCTTAAGATTAGGGGTCAGCCTAATTAGGGGTCAGAGTTGAGGAAGCACTTCTTCACTCAGAGGGTAGTGAATTTATGGAATTCTCTACCCCAAAAGGCTGTAGATGCTCAGTCCTCGAACATATGCAAGACTGAAATTAATAGATTTCTTATGCTTAAAGGGATTAAGGGATATAGGGATAAGGCGGGGCAGGTGGAATTAGATTAGAAGAACAGCCATGGTCTTATTGAATGGTGGGGCAGGCTCGAGGGGCCGAATGGCCTACTCCTGCTAACTTATTCTTATGTTCTTATGTTCTAAAATGAGAGTCAGAGGTCACAGAGTGTGGATCAGTTGCTGCTGACTAACAAGATGGCCACAAACCAAACTAGACACTCTATATTCTTTTTTTAATTGGTATGTAATGTTTGTGTATCAGTCTCTAACACTGAATAAAATGAACAAGTAAATATGACGAGTAAAGCCACAGCCAGGCCAAGATATTCACAATCTTTGTAGATTTGAACCACGCAAAAAAGTGACCGACATCAGTATCAATAAACACCAAATATTCAGCCCAAATTCCACATCACCAGAACATTTAAATAGCTACAGCAATAGCATTAATAACCACCATCACACGGGCTCTGCCATATTTCCACTAAGAAAGCCAGTCACAACAACAATCACCAAAACACCAGAACTGGTAATCTCCACCATACTGGCACCAACAACTTCCACAATAACCAACATACTCCATCCATCGCATTGATGCCAACAAACACAATAACTTTCAATGTTGAATCTGCAGAAAGATTGCCAGCTTTCTTCATTTAAAACTAAAAGAACAAGGTTACCTACCTGATAGACTGAGGCGCTTGAGGTTTGAGATTGCCCTTCAAGCCAATTTTGATGCTCTGATGCCATGATGTTTGGCGACAGCTTCCATATTGGCTCTGAGACTTCTCCCTTGCTGTGATGTGTATATAGGACAGCCATCTTCAGTGGATCTTCACTTCATTTGAACCTACTGTATTCTACTTTAGTCTTGTCACTCAGCCACAAGGTCCTGTAGATGTTTTCTGGATGAAGATCGGAGTCCGTAGGTTTTCTGATTCAAAGAAATAATAAATCCCTACAAAGGTGGATAATCTTACTTTCTTGGGCATTCTAATTAGCGGTCTAGCCTTTTAGCAGTCATGCATTATCTTGTGTAATTCACCCCAAAACAGATTTGCTGTTGGAAATGATAACAATCAGTTCCAATGTGTAGATCAGCTAAGGCACATTTTGGACTGATCTTATAGAATGGCAGAATAGGCGCAAGAGGCTGAGTGGCCTACTCCTGTTTCTATGTTTCTAAGCTTCCAGTTTGGAAATCCATCTCAATCACTTTGCGGAACGAATAAGGTCTTTTTTAAAAAAAAGTTATTCAATCACATAGAAATCATCAAATCAATCTTGAAAACAAATGGACCATATTTAGCAAAATTAATGCAAGAGCCATCTTTACACAGTGCAGATCTCTAGACCCAGTTCCATATGTCGAGGGAATACAATCTGTGCTCAGTGGATTTTGGTGTGTGGAGGATGTAAAAAATACCGAATGAATATTAATTAATCTCTCCATCAAAGCAAGTAGACAATGTAAACTGAGAGATGTACTAAAGGTGGGATGGAAGCTTGGCACAACAGGTTCATTATGAAATTAAAGGCCCATGGCGTAAAAGGGACAGTGGCAGCGTGGATCCACAACTGGCTGCGAGACAGAAAGCAGAGAGTTGTAGTGAGCGGCTGTTTTTCAGATTGGAGGGAAGTGAGCAGTGGTGTGCCACAGGGATCGGTTTTGGGACCATTGCTGTTTGTAATCTACATCAATGATCTGGACTTGGGTGTACGGAGTACAGTTTCCAAGTTTGCAGATGACACTAAGTTAGGGAGAATAGTAAACAGTGAGGAGGATAGTAGCCATCTGCAAGAGGATATAGACAAATTGGTAAAGTGGGCAGACACATGGCAGATGAAGTTTAATGCAGAGAAGTGTGAGGTGATGCATTTTGGGAGAAGAAATGAAGGGAGGCAATATAGGCTAGATAGTACAATTTTAAATGGTGTAAAGGAACAGAGAGACCTGGGGATTTGTGTTAGTGACTCGTTGAAGGTGGCAGGACAGGTAGACAAGGCTGTTAAGAAGGCATATGGGATACTAGGCTTTATAAATAGGGGTATAGAGTACAAAAGTCAGGAAGTGCTGACTAACCTCTATAGGACTTTGGTGAGGCCTCAGCTGGAATACTGTGTTCAATTCTGGTCACCACACTACAGAAAGGATGTGAAGGCATTGGAAAGGGTACAACGAAGATTTACCACGATGGTGCCAGGATTGAGGGACTTCAGCTATGAGGAGAGGCTAGATAGGCTAGGGTTATTCTCTCTGGAGCAGAGAAGATTGAGGGGAGACCTAATAGAGGTTTATAAGATCATGAGGGGTTTCGACAGGGCAAATAGAGAAAAACTATTTCCACTCGTGGGTGAATCTGTGACTCGTGGTCACAGATTTAAAATAGTTTCAAGGCGCAGTAGAGGGGAGCTGAGGAGAAATTTTTTCACTCAGCGAGTTGTTCGAATCTGGAATGCATTGCCTGAAAAGGTGGTGGAGGCTGATTCGATAACAACTTTTAAAAGGGAATTAGATCTTTATTTAGGGAGAACGGGTCTATTAGGCTATGGGGAGCGGGCAGGGCAGTGGGATTGAATCGCTCTTTTCAAAGAGCCGGCACAGACTAGATGGGCCGAATGGCCTCCTTTTGTGCCGTAAAATTCTATGATTCTATGATTATATCAACCCACAACATCACTGAACCTCTGTTCTTAGTGACATCATCAGGAAGCAACAAACAAAACCCAGGCCCTCCCTCCCACTTAGACATTGTTGCTAATGGGCTGGTCTTATCGGCATCCTTGTGACAGTGTTAGACTGACGCAGGCAGAAGCTGGGAGCAGGCTGCACATTGACCCTCTGGTTGGCTGCAAAAGGTAAATGACCTAGAGAGAGACCACGAAAAAAAAGCAGAAGACTTACAAACATATTAACGGAACCAGGATCGAAATGTGGAGATGACTTCATCCTCCTGCAGTCACACTATGCCATTGAAGTACTGAGTATTCATGGAGAATCTACAGTGGATAATGTTTAGCTCAGCAAATGAATGGAATCCGCTACACATCACCCTCTTGCCTTCCCCCCACTCCCCCAAGCTCCTCTAATCAGCTGCTGAAGTACTTGAACTATGTTTGACACATTCCATGGGAGAATGTAATGGATGTTAGTTCTGCATTGATCCTTTGCGATTACCTGACCTAGTTGTGTTAATGGAGCAGTGTAGCTTTCCTCTGCATCTAATCTGTGCTCCACCAGAGCTGATTGATACTGTAGGGGAACAAGATGGATTCCTCACCTTGATGTGCATAAAAACTGATTTCTTGACCTATCCCCCAAATAGCTCATATTCTGGTTCAAACGCCAGTACACTTAATAAAAGGCTCAATGCCAGGAATGTTGAACTCTGAAACAATGCAATCCAATAAGGAATCACGTCTGCAAAATAAGCTTTGATTGGTGGAATAATGGACCGGAAAGACCAAGCTGTGAGTTTCCAATGGAACAGAGCGCCTTGGGATATCCTCCCGACGTGAAAGGCTCTATACAAATGTAATTCTGTTGTTGTTGTTGCTGTAGTGGCTCAGATAGTGTCACCAAACTTATGGTTAAATTTTGAATGGGAACAGAGATGTGAATTGCTGGCTGAAAATTGCTCCCATCAGTCATTTCTCACTCTTAAATAATATCTCTCACTCTTTGTCCATTCTGCAGCTCTTGGCTAATGTGCCAGCTCTTCTGTGTAGTCCATCATCTGCTATCCCTGTGCCAAAGTACACAGAGGATCTTCAATAACTCCTGGGCATAGCTAGAGCCATCAACACCTCACTGGTATTTGTAGAGTATAAAGCGTTCAACAAAAATGGGTTCTCAATGCCGTGAGAATATGTTCTATATAAACTAATAGGGTAACTAATGATCGTAACTGATTTGAAATGCTCGATTACCCTGGTGGCAGTCGCCTCCCAAAAATAGTCTTGTAGTTGAATGCATCTGTAAAATTGGTAGTGTCCTGATGGCTTCCTTTTCCTTTTACCCACAGCCTGATTTGATGTAGCTGGTGAACTTCCAATGCTTCTGAATTGTAACGAGGAACAAAACGGTCGTCCACAACAGCTCTTCAACTGGCAGCTTTACCCGAGTGAAGCACTAAAGCTAGCCAGTGAAGAACGACTGTGACACGGCAAGTTCGCGGCAAGGCCAGGGCGAAACGCAATCCATCAACAACATCTGGCTAGAGACATTCTTCTTGATGAGATGAGTGCTGGCAACTTCAATTCTTCTTTCAAAGTGAATATGTTCAATTTTTAGCTTTGTGGGTGTGACACAGATGGAAACTAATTGCCATACTTAAATCACATCCAAACCAGACACAGCTGCACGTATGAATGCCACCTATGCATAGAAATTTCTTTGTATCTGGAAATGGAGGGCGTATTCTTTCTCTCACTGCTAGAGGTTCCAGCTGTTTGTTCACTTAGTTACCACCTTTACCTATGAAGGATTTTCATTAAGGTTAACAAGATTTGAGTTTGAAGAAACCCTGCTTTCATTGAACCTGCTGCTGCAATTCCTGTCTAGTTGACATGTTATCAATAGTGTCTTGGAGTTCTGCAGACCTGACTGCTGAGGCCAGCACAGTGAACTGACTTGATTTCAAAATTATGGAGTCAGTGGAGTCTGAACGAGACCCTGCTTACTTTCCACCAGGTGAATAGAAACCATTTGGATGTTAGTCATCCAACAAACAGGTTTGTTACAGTAGGTAACACAAAATACGTTTAACATTACAGGTACATACTATCTGAAAATAAAGATTACTCCCAAATCTGCTGTCACATTGCAACAAACGGAACCTGTGAAGCCAATGTTATAGTGAAATACTAGACTGAGAATATTAGGTCCTGCCCAGGGATTATCCTGATTTGAACCTGTTTGATGGAATAATACAAAGGAAGTTCTGCCGTCCAGGCTCAGAGTAAAAGTGGAAAATATTCAGTCTGGAACACTGGTAATACTTATCCTTATCTCAAAGAGCATTAAACAACACAAAACAAACTAACTCCTAGGCAGTATCACATCATGCCCAATGTACAAACTGATATTTATCATAACTTCATCCTTTCAAAACTCGAACAGAATTTCAAACTGCAGCAAACTGGAACTATGTATTATCATCATATTAATTTTCAAAAGACAGAGAACACACAGATTTAAATCCACAGGAGAGATCTTAATGATGCTATTATAACAATAATAATAATCCTTGCATTTAATATAACACTTTTCACATCTTCTAAACGTCTCAAAATGTCTCATAGAATATACCGTAAAGTAAATTGACTGTATATTTGTGGGCGAAACGTTGCAGCCCATTGCGCACAGCAGTGTCCACAAACAGTCGTGGATTGAAATGACCAATTTATTATAGGATTTTTTTTGGGATGGATTATTATTCTATAATAATCCTTGCATTTGATATAGCGCTTTTCGTGTATTCTAGACGTCTCAAACTACTTCACAGAATATCCTGTAAAGTGAATTGCTGTATATTTTGTCGGCAAAAGGCGGCAGTCAATTATGCACAAACAGTGTTTCTAAAACAGTCATGGATTGGTGATCAAATTATTAATATTTTTATTTTGAAGGATTTATTACCTCCAATCAACTAACATGTGGTCAACACGAGCCCTAATTTTCCATTATCAATTGACAGATGCACTCATGGTAAACTGGGACTGTAGGATTGCGCTAAATAATGGATTTTAAAATCAATAAAGGGAAAGTATTGCAGTCAGAAATTGAAACTCTTTACTTGAAATGTATTAAGAAAATAGTTTAATTGCATTAATATATATAATTAAAACCATGTTTCAAACCCATCTGGAAAATATTACGTGTTAAACCTTCATTGGTCAATAATCACTACGATTTAATGCAAGCTAAAAATAAAATACATCATCTAGTTAATACAGGCTAATGCATTATTGTTCACTTTGATTTAGCATGGGTTCACTTCACTTTGGATATCGCTTCCTGTGCTTACTTTTCAAAGCATGCAATAATAATAATCCTTGTATAATCCTGGTATTTGATATAGTGCTTCTCACGTCTTCTAGACGTCTCAAAGTGCTTCACAGAATATATTGTGAAGTGAATTGACTATATATTTTGTGGGCGAAATGCGGCAGTCAATTGTGCACAGCAACGTCCCACAAACATTAATGGATTGAAAATGACCGATTTTTTTTTGAGGATTATTATTAGCAGGTGTATGGAGTGAGGAAACTCTGCCTAGAATCAAACCCAGGTTTCTCGCCTGCAAGGCGAATGCTCTAACCACTGGGCTACAGGACTCAAGAATTTATGTTAAATTTATGGAGCCAACGTATCTCATTACAAAGGGGTACATGCTCTACAGTGTTTGATATATTAATATTCACTGAGTTGTATTTTTAGTTTGGTTTCTGAAAATTAAAGATGCATTGTGGTGGAAAAATCCTGTTTGTATAACAAACAAAAGGAGTGTGTTTGTACTGGCTGTTTAGTCAACAGACAATGAGTGAAATGGTAATCTGACCAAACTGGTCCTCAATCGATCTAAAGTTACAGCACTGACTGGATTTCTTCATCAAAGCATGTAACATTTTTAATATTTAACATTCATATGAAGATTCAAATGTCTGTATGAATGCACGTTTTTATATTAATGTTCTATAGCTCAGTGGTTAGAGTACTTCCCTTACAAGCGTGAGACTTGTGTTTGAATCCAGGCAGGTCAGGGCAAAACTGTGGGTCAGTTTCCTTACTCCACACGCCTAATAATAATTCCTCCCAAAAAACCATACAATAATAAAATTGGTCATTTCAATCCAGGATTGTTTGTGGGACACTGCTGTGTGCAATTGGCAGCCGCATTTTGCCCACAAATATACAGTCAATTCACTTTACAGTATATTCTGTGAAGTGCTTTGAGACGGCTAGAATACGTGAAAAACACTATATCAAATGTAAGGATTATTATTATTAATCAGAAGTTTGCATAGATTAGTAATAGATTTTATTACCAATAGATTATGGATTGTAATTTGCTATTAATAATATAAAAATCTGTGGCATACTTCAATGATAATATGTGTCTTTACTGCTCTTCAAACGTAGCCCACAAACTTCCAGACTCCACACATTAATCGACTTCCCTTATTGAGACATAGGTAATTGTTCTTGCAGCATTTCCAATAAGGGGATTCAAAGCACTGTAATATTCCATCACAATGTTTATGGTCAATACAAAGGAAGTATGACTCAACTGTAACTTTATTGGAACGTAAACCACCATGGATAGGATTGCATTTCTTTAGCACAGCTATTAGCCTCTATTCCAGTCACAATGTCAACAGTCAGCCTACCTCCGGAAGCTCGTCTCGAATGAATGGATTATGAACAATGTCATTAGGAGGTAGAGTAAAGGCTAGGGATTCAGTGCTACATGTTGCCGTTTGTCTCTACTACCGCTGACAATAGGCACAATGGTTAGCATTGTGGAGGGAGACAAAGCTACATCTTGATCTCTTGGCCGTCAAAAAATGGTCACAGGTATAACAAATGCCTGATAACTCATCACTCCAAGGGGAAAGGGCTGTGCGACCAGTTATCCAGAGTGACGAGTTTGGCATGGGTCCTCTTATGTCCTTTCAACCTCTCTGCCCCACACGCTGTTGTCCTACCATAGGTCCACAAGGGGCGCTGTGAATGGTGTGGAGGCTGGGCAGAGGTTGGCCATGTACGCTGACTGTCCAGCACTTTGGGACATCCTCCAGACATGAAAAGCGCTATATAAATATATCTGTGTACTGTGTCGTGTATCAGGATAGAGTGAGAGATAGGGCAGGAGGCCCTCACCAAACACAGGATAGGGTAGGAGGCCTCTGTGATGCAAGACGCCAACTGCTCTCCTTCCCCCTACCCCAACACCTCCCCTTGCCATCATTCCCCCCTTTCTCCCCTAATCCCACTTCCAAGACTGTTTGTGGGACCCTGCTGTGCACAATTTGGCTGCCACGTTTCACCCACAAATATACAGTCAATTCTCCTGCTCTCCTTCATCCGGCCCCGACCCCTCCCCCCTTGCTTTTATCCCTACCTGACTGTACAGTGTCTTGGGACGTCCTCTCGATGCAAGTTTTGATTGATTGATTGATTGATTGATTGATTGATTGATTGATTATAAGACTAGTTGTCCGACCCATCTTACAGTGGATATGACAAGAATTTCTACGAGTTCCAGATTAGTAAAATGGGATTTTGTCAGTATTGCTACTTATGTGATAGTGACAAGTTAAACAAGGGTCTTGTCATAGGAGTTTATTGTCTATACTGAGGACAATTATATGATGTTCTGTATTCACAGCAGCCTATATCAAGCCAAACTTGGCCAGCGACGGAGGACCTCCTGGTTTCAAATAACTGCTCAAGAAAGGTCAGCCTAGGAAAGAACAGACTCTATTTTATCCACCCAGTTAGAATTCCTTGTTTCCAAAATAATTAGCACAGGGATGAGGGTTCATTTTGTTTTTTTTTCAGATGGGATTTAATCATTATAGCGATAGCAAGAGGTTTTCCTATCTGATCATGTGATGTCACCCAAAGAGTGTAGATGGCATAACATGGATTAGAACTACTTACTAACCTCCCACAGCAATGCTGCGCTTGCTGCACATTTCTAAACAACGGCCAGAGATAAACTGATAAAATAGCAGTTTCTAACTGTGACCTGGTTCCATTCCTTCGGTTCACAATTCAGAAAAAATAAAACGACAGTGACACATGCATGTACGCACGCAGTAGGGAGACCGAGAGAACAAGGGCATGCAACATAGAAGCAATGAAATTTGCAGCACAGAAGGAGGCCATTTGGAAGAAGACTGGGCTGCTATACAACAATTGGAGCAAACACCTGGATAATACACACATGCGGGAGATCTGCATCTTACTGAATGGTCCCTAATTCTAAATGCTAAACTTGTACATCTTCCAGTCTCTCTCAGTCACCCCACACTGCACTGTTTTATGAATTAGTAATGTTGATTAAAAATATTTGAAATGTCTTAAATGTTTGGGAGAAAATATTTTGTTTAGCGCTCTCTCTCTTATACGTCAACATTGAATTCCAAAGTAGTGATAGGAATGGGATTGCTGGGCATTTTCCCCCTTAATTACATAAGAATTTGCTGGCGAAAGAAGACCAAGGTCCATCTAGTTTGCCTTCCATCATCCTGGTGGTCGTTTATTATAATAATAATATTCCTTGCATTTGATATAGTGCTTTTCACGTCTTCCAGACGTCTCAAAGCACCTCACAGAATATACTGTAAAGTGAATTGACTGTATATTTGTGGGTGAAACGCGGCAGCCAATTGCGCACAGCAGCGGCCCACAAACAGTCGTGGATTGAAATGACTAATTTTATTATTGTGTGTTTTTTTGGGGAGGGATTATTATTAGGCTTGTGGAGTAAGGAAACTTGTCCAAGATTTCGCCCTAACCTGCCTGGGTTCGAACACAGGTCTCACGCTTGTAAAGCGAGTGCTCTAACCACTGAGCTACAGGAAGGAGCTCCACATTGCTTGACATGTAAAGTCACCAAAGGCACAGTGTCTGTCTTCCGCACAAAATGTTTGCTCTGGAAGTGCCAGCTGAAGTAGACATGATTGGGGTTGATATCTACTCATCTTTGTCATGCTTTCCATGTCACAT
Source organism: Hydrolagus colliei (assembly GCA_035084275.1). Taxonomy (NCBI): domain Eukaryota; kingdom Metazoa; phylum Chordata; class Chondrichthyes; order Chimaeriformes; family Chimaeridae; genus Hydrolagus; species Hydrolagus colliei. Next base: position 8,059,785 of record CM068761.1, on the reverse strand, counting down.
GCATTTCGTGGATGGCTCACAATTTGGGTGACAATCATGTGTTCAGCCACAGTGCTTTCCAAGTCCATGACCTTTCTTTCAATTCAAAGGGACCAAAGCAACCAACAGTTCAGTTGTCAGCCTGGTTCAGTTGGTAGCTCAATTGCCTCTGACTCAGAAGATTGTAAGATCAAGCCTCATGTGAGGGATTTGAACTCACACAGTGTACACTGACATTTCAACAAACAGTGCTGGACGAGCTTTGCATTGCTGGGGGCGTCAGCAATCCAGCAATGCAAAGGAGGCATTAAACTGAGGTCCTGACTGGCTGTCCAGGAGGACATTAAGGATCCCATGGCAAGATTCAAAAAGAGAAAAGAGCGTCTCTCAGTGTCTAAAATAAAACTGGTCATTCACTTCATGGGTATTGCTTTGCACAAATAGGCTGCCCACATTCACAAACAAAAATCACCAGAGTTTACAGTATATCCTGTGAAGCACTTTGAGACGTCCTCCCAATGCAATGCTATATCAAATGCAATGATTATTTTATTCTTAATTAACCATTAATTAATTAATTAATTAATTAATTCTTAATAAAATATCACACATACTGACTGGCGGAGAATTAGAGGCCAACTAGTGCTGAAAAACAGAGGATGTGACATCAACTGGAAAACTCCAAAGGAAACCCACAGGCGATGAAACCCGCTTGCGACGAAGCATCCTTTTTATTAAGTATCACAAAGACGAGAAGCCCCTCTTCCCCATTTTCATAGCTGCAAGCCAGAAAGTAAATGACAAAAGTACAGTAAAGGTCTTGGATAGTAAGTAAGCAAAATTCCTCTTTCCAGATGTCCAACAGAGTGTTTCTTTGCAGAGGTGACAAGACATTGCCAAGAAGGTCTGAGCTGGCAGAAGGTAGCACACACCTGCCCATTGACAGCCGGCCAGAGAAAAGGGGTCTTTAATTCTATTGGAAAGAGTGGATCGACAGTCACAGCTGGGATTGATCACTGCATGAGAGTCAACAATCTAAGCACCCTTCAAATAGGGGCTATTTTGGCCTCACAAGCGCAATATTTCTTATTGCAAGTGTATCACGTTTAAATCAGTATCATCCTTTAATGCACTGCCCCCTCTGCCCTTGAAGCCATGCACACTTAACTCTTTAAATCACACAACAGTCAGTCTCAATGTACAACTCTGTCTCACGCCTATTGAACACTTTATTTTATGCTATGGAGACATACATCTCTGCGATAAATCGATGCTTATCAAAGGGATCACATCCACTGAATCCAGAATCTTACCTCGGATCTCCAGGAGAGGTTTATAATGTGGAAAGACTTGCAGCGAGGTCTGGCCCTGAAAGAGATGGGGGAAAAGGGGAAGAAGAAACAAAAAGCTTTTTTTTAAAAAAAATCAGCAGAGCTACCCATTAAAATAAAACTTCTACCAAATACATTCAGCAGACGGTGGTAAGGGCGACTGGAATCAATCAGTTTTGCTTCTGTTGGTAACCAGTCTTCTAGCAATCCCGGAAATTATGGTTTTAAAAATTGTCAAAAATGTTAACCAGTTTTAGCAGGCTCTTTGCTCGCCTCAAGTGTGCTACTGGAGGAAACTGGAGTGTGGAGCGGTTTCTGTACTGTATATAGCAACTAATCCTGCATCACGGCGCTCGTCAGCAATATAATTACATTACACAGAGACTGCTTCTTTTAGCTGTCTCGAGGCCTCGCTATCGGATTGCACATCAGCAGCAATACATAGTCACAACATCATTCTGCTAATCTGTCAGCTAAAAAAAAACTCATCCGTGGGGAGATGCTTTTTGGCAGCGATCAGGCATGACTCAGGATATTATCCCCTCTTCAGTGATCTAGGACCCACTACGGCACAGCCTGTTCCAGTCAGGAAAGATCAAGACATTCCCTCAGCCCCTCACAGCTTCAGAGAACCAATGGACAGACACGCTGTTTCCAGAAGAAGGGGATTAACCCTTTCACCTAAAACAGCTAGCTTCGGCACCCTTTGTTCAAAGAAACTAGACTTAAATTTAGCATGTCATTTTTTAAAAGTGATTAACCCTTTCAAACATATCTTCCTGGTTCCAGGTAGACCGTTCATCTACTGTATACTACTTTATACAGAGGATTAACTCTTGTGTGTACTTTGACATTTACCAATGCATGAGGAAATTAATTCTTTCACTCAACTCTTTCTATTCAGTTATTTATCACATCCTGCTCCCTGACGCAAATCTTTTTTTTGCCCCACAGCTAGTCACAATACAATAAGATCTTAGTAGAAAAGAGTTAAACATTTGAAACCCTAACCACCCCACCATTCTGCTTCCACAATAAATTAGATACTTAATCAGATAAACTCACATACCCATGGGAATTAACTCTGTCACAAACAACTTTTTTTCGATCACATTGATCAAACAACTCATTCCAGGAGATCTGAGTATGGCATTAAAATACAACATCAAAGTTGATGGCATCTCTGAAGTTTTCACATTCTGGATTTTAATTTAGCGATAATTCTTTCTTCTTCCAGATGCATTCCTTTCCCCCTACATCAGGGGATGTTGCCACAAGCCATGTATGCCCAGCCATGTATGCTGTTCAGGTGGCTATTTTTCATGTGAGAGCCTCGACAGTGATTTTGGCAAGCTGTTCGATCGCGGGAGACGTCGAGGCCTGCATTGTTCGAGTTCCAGGTCTTTAACATAAGTGAGGCTGAGATTCTGGATAGGATCAAGGGGCTTAACACCAACAAATCTCGTGAGATTTGTACCCCAAGGCACTCAGGGAGACCAGGCAGGATAGCTGTGCAGCACTGACAACAACAATTAAATTATACTTGTATAGCGCCTTTCACACCAGGAGGATGTCCCAAGGTGCTGGACAGTCATTGTTTCAGACCCAAGCTGGGGACAGGGAGGGTGGAAGGAAAGGGAGGGATTTGGAGTGGCCGATGGGGACAGGGAGGGTGGAAGGAAAGGGAGGGATTTGGAGTGGCCGATGGGACCGTCGAAGAGGAAGGCCTTGAGACGGGACTTGAAGGAGGCCAGGAAGTGGGGGAGGTGGAGGGACTGGGGATGAGTTCCAGAGGTTGGGGGCAGAGTGGCTGAAGGATCCCCGCCAATGGTGGGGCGGGGGACATGGAGCAAATAGGAGCCAGCTGAACAGAGGGGCTGGGTAGATTGGTAGGGGGTTAGGAGATCACGGATGTAGGGTGGGGTGAGGCTGTGGAGGGCTTTGAATATGAGAACCAGGATTTTGAATTAGATCCTCTGGATGATGGGGAGCCAATGGAGTCAGGCGAGGATGGGGGAGATGGGGTCACGGAGCTTAGAGCGGTAGAGGACATGGGTTATCTGCAACCTGTGGAAGAAGCAATTGGGAAGGCTGAAAAGCAGGGCGTTTGCGTAGTCAAGCCGGGATGTATAATGAAGGCATGAATGAGGGTTTTCAGCGGCCTTGGGGATAAGGTAATGGCGGAGTCGGGGAATATTGCGGAGGTGAGGGAAGGCAGAGCGAGTCATTGCTTGGATGTGGGGGAGGAAAGACAGTTGAGGATCGAACAAGACACCTAGGTTCCTGACTGGCTTGGTGAGGTCGAGTGAGAAACCATGAAGGTTGATGCTGCCAGCGCCTGATATGTGAAGGCACTGATGTGAGACAATCAGAAGGCCCTCTGTCTTGTTGACATTTAAGATAGTTACATTTGCAGGTGACACCAAGTTTGGGAGTGAGGGCAATTGTGAAATCTGAGAACGCAGCGAGGCCCCTACAATGAGAGCTTGATAGGATATACGCATGGGCTGATATTTGGGAAATTAATTTTACTAGTTACTGCAAGATACAGTAAAATGTCCTCAGGATCTGGCCAATGCCAGTTAAAGCGCGTGCCGGATATTCGACCGAAAACACACACAAAAAAAATGTAATTAAAAAAAAATGCATTGTGCTGGATAAACTCCGGTTAATTGAATGCAGATTTTTTTTGAGGTGCCGGTCATAGGGAAGTTGCGATTGATCGGGTCACAGATGAACAGGCTTGTACATATAGGATGCAATAGGAATCACAAATATTCCATAGATGGGATAGTCTGCCAAGAGAGAAGTTGAAAGATATCGAGAGGTCTATTTCAAACAGCGTGAAGCAGCAATAAAACAAGGCAAAGAGAAAGCTGGTTTATATTGTTAAATCAGTTAAGTTTGGATCCCCAGACATCATACTCAGGCTGTGGAGTTCTTCAGTCACACCACACTTGAGTACTGTATTTCCGGTCACCACTTACTAATTAAGGGGCTGCCTAAAGGCAGATAGTGCAGAGGACAGCAACAAGGTTGATCCCAGTTTAAGACAAATTAGCTAAGAGTAACGCACTTCCGACTTGAGAGAAAACGTCAGAGGGGACAGCTGAGGTTATACGTTGAGAGTTGTAAAGGGTAATTTCTGGACACATATCAGTGAGCTTTTATTTATGCCAAGAGTAATCAACTAATGCAGCAAGTTGCCAGGAAAAGTGCTGGAGAACAGGGCAATGGAGTCATTGAAAAAGCAGCTTGAAGCTTGATGCTGTGATGGGGCGAACAACAACAACAAAATTACATTTGAATAGAGCCTTTCAGAATCAGGAGGATGTCCCAGAATCAGGATGTTCTTGAAAGACGAGATCAAATGGAAGGACCTTCTTCATCCCGATCGATGTAGTGAGAGCCTTGCCGTACGTACCAGTCCGTACCAGTCGAGGTCTTTGAACAGCAATCAGGAGCAGGATCCTAGGTTACACATAGTGCCCAGGCCAACTCTACAGCCTGGGACAACTGATGACCAGAATTTCAATCTGCAATCCAGATGCATGCATTTCAAAATTCAAACACAAATATACTGTAAAGGTCATAATTTTGGGAACAAGAGGCTATACAAATAGCATAGATCCAATGTGCAAAAGGGCAAGACGTCTGGCTTCTTCAGATTCACTGAAATTAATGAATCAAATAATTCTTACTACAGTATAAGGATTCTTATACAAGGTGACTGAAAATTTGTGATACCATTACAATGTCTAATATGTTAATATGATATTTTTTAGATTAGTAGGGTAGATATCACAAATTTTTAGTCATATTATATAACTCAGTGAGGGCAAATAAACCTTAAATTGGAAGGTACATTTATGAAACAAAAAGGCTTTGTGGCAATAAAAGAGAGCATTAAAAGTTATTTTAGGCAGAATTTGAAATAGGTATAATTCTCTAGACCAGAAGGCTCCTATTCCTATCCCAAGAACTATTGCAAGGAAGTTAAGAAATTATGGTTTGAATGTGTTTGAATTTTGGTCAGCAATATCCTCTCAAGAGTTTACGCGAGACAAATTCCTGAATGTAATCCCAATTTCAAAAACATTGTTACCATGATTTTGGTAATTTTAATCCAGTTAAGTAACAATGGCGGTAGAGATAATACTCAAGATCATTTTACAGGATCCTCTCAATATTCATCAAGAAGCACAAAGACCATAGGCGGTATGTTTTTGAATGTTTTAAAAACAAATGTTAATCCTTTATAATTCTACTAGAATTTGCTTAAGAGGTAACTAAATATGTGGCTGACGCAATTCAGTGGATGTAATATCCTTATATCCTCAAAAAGCTTTTTGTTTAGCTCCGCATTCAAACTTCTTAACAACATTAAGGCTAACCGGAATTAATGGCAAGTTAGCTTGCTGGATTGGAAACTGATCCGACATTAGGAAGCAGAAATGGAAAAAGCTATCAGTGGAGATTTCTTCTAGCACTTAGAATATTCTTGAACCATATAGGGGGAAGATACTTCCATACAGTATGTCGATGGCAGCAAGCTGTGTGACCAGGCAGTTATTAATATTGATCTATGTGTTTAGTATAGATAGGGCCTTTCATTGTTTTGCCAATTGAGGTTTCTGCCACTTTTGCATTTTCTGAAACTTTTCATGGATGGAAATGCCTATTGTTGGATGTTTTGTACGTAATCTGAAAGACCTTGTCATTTACTTTGATCATCGCCAACACTTCCATTACTCGCTTTCAATATCTGCTCTGCTCACAGCCCAATAGTGAAAGGGAATTATTCCTGTGCTGTCAGTCTGTGCTTAGTCCACCAGTAATCTTACTTGAAGACCAATAACAGAGAATTTCAAGCAATGTTCATAAACTGATTTAATTCACATCATATATCATACATCATATACTGTTTGATTACAGAAATAAATCTGACACATCATTTTCACTGGAAAATAATCACTGGAAAATTAACAATAGTTTTGCTACATCTTGATAACTGCATTTCTCTTTGACAGGATTATTGACTTTAGCACAGCATGAAATAGGACACCATTTTATCGTCAAAGATGCTTTTACCAAGGATACAATAGGGTTGTCTCACCTGAACAGTTGTCATAAACATGGCTGAATATCTCTGAATGTGACATTTACAGAATCAAATCTACTGATTAATCTACTGATTTCTCTTCATTGTCTTGAAAACAGTTGGGAGGATTAAAGATGGAGAGGGGTGTAATCTGTACTCCAGGGAAAGACCGATTCACTGCAGACTGGCAGAGTTGAGAACAAATCTTGTAATCTGTTCTCTCCAACGTGAACACAGTTTAAATAAGTGGACACAAAAGAAGAATATGTAGAACACAACCTTTCAACAAAATGGAATTCATCACGTCCGCTGATCCCAACTCTCTCTCCCAGATGGGTGCGATACATACATTCAATACACTATATAGTAAATCCTGTGAAGCATTTGAGATGTTCTCACCATGCGAAAGGACCTTGACCAGATTCAAGGATGATCATCATTAATATTATAAATTAGTTAATTGCTGAGATGTACGTAAAACATTCACCTGCTCTTCTCTCCTCAGTGGGACACAATCCGCTGATTTACACCCTCCCACTTCCCCCCACCTTCCAAAGATAAGTCTCTAGTTGCCATTCGACTTAGAACTGTTTTGCGTCTAGCTGCACAGCAGGTATCGCAAGCATCTTCGCGAGCGGCACATCTCAGCATGAAATGCGTAAGAACATTGCTACCATACCCTTCACCCACATCTCCGACTCACACCCTTTGCCACCGAGTGATGGCTCCGCCAGTTGGATGTGCAGTTGGAAGAAGGTTCGAGCACAATCTGCCGTGTAACTTTTGTCTGTAATTTCCTAGCATCCACAAATTTCTATTTGGAGCATACACAGTCTAACTGGGACAAGCGAACATTTTCCAGTCAGGGTAACATTACTGGGCGCAAGTGATGCATCTGTGAAAATGTCAATCCCATGAGATAAAGCTATACATAGTTTTAAACAACATTCCTCCAGGATTAGTCACCTACATTCACTGCTCTACTCTGCACTGCCATTATCCAGGATTACAATCAGCGACATTCAGGGTTGCACTTCTGTTGCTAATGTTGCTATAATCTAAATAAATATTTGATTTGACCTTCTTGTAGGAAGCACGATAAAACCTTCACTTAAATATATATAGATTTTTAAAATAGTCAATAATTGATCTATATTTTCTTCCTACCTACTTTTGGCAGGAAGACTTAAAATCCGAGACTAAAATTTCAAAATCAAAATTCTTGTGACAAATGTTTTATGGCACAATCCACCCTCAATCTATCACATTTCGATCGAGGCTGACATTCCGGTACAGTGTTTGAAGTGTGTTGCATTATTAGATGTTCCCACGCTTTGAATAAGATTTTAAATCTGTGTCTTGTCTGCCTCTTCAGGTGGATGTTAAAGATCCTAAAAGAGAACAGAGTTCCTCCCAATGCCCTGAACAATAATCCACCAGGAGAACATTGCTCATTCATTTAATGGCTGAATGTGGATCATTGTTGAGACCAAATTGGCTGTGATGTTCACTAACAAAATACACTTACACTTTACAGTAAATCATGTAAAGCACTTTTGAGAAATCCTCCTAGTAAGAAAATCTATACTGAATGGAACAATTATTTCGAAAACATTTTTTTTAATGGGTTGTGGTTTCACAGACACTGGATGCTTTAGTTGCTTCACTTAAGTGACTATTGTTCCTGTGTGAGCCTGAGCAGTGAGTGTCAGCAGGCCACTCAACTGTATAGTATATCACAACCAAGCCTGACTTCTCCCCATCCAGCTGCCACACATGCACACAACCAGTAAAAGGTGCTGCAAAAAGACTAGGAGATGGAAACCAACCATTTTGCCACCACTCCAAAGTTGGGTAGCCATAGGCCAACTCAGTCTCTACACACAGTTCCATTTTAGACCAATAAACGCAACACTCATCCATAAACTCTAGTTCTACATACTACATCGTCTGTGCTGTTGATCATATTTATAACAAATATTGAACAGAAGAAAAGGAAAAAAACTTAATATTGGCTGCTTAACTTTGACTGAACCAAATTTCTCAGTTTTAGGCTTTAGATCATTGTCTTAAAATTAAGTTTGTGTGAATGTTTGGAAAATTCTTAAATTGAATCTTAATTTTGAATCAGGTTTTCTGCTATTTTATGAATTGAAGAGAGTACTGCCAGTAATTCAGTAATTAAGGAGAACAACAGAGGCAATTAAAAAAAACAAAAAGAAAAATTGTACCAAATGGAAAAGGATCAAATAATAAAAAGGCAGATAAACCCACTGAATGGGTGAGTGCAGTGGTAATCATAAAGAAACCAAACAAATCATAATATGTTTGGATCCACAACAGTTAAATAGGACTATAAAAAGGTAACATTATGCAATTCCCACATTAGAAGATGAATGCCTGCTTTACTACATGGAGCTAGTTACTTCTCAATATTTGATATGGTTCCTCGGGGCATTGGCAAGTCAAATTGTCAAAGGATATATGTATTTGATAACATTTATGACATCATATGGGAGGTATCTATGTGGTAGCTTTGGTATAGCTACCAAAGAATGCCCTCTGGTATCAAGACAGCACAAGAGGTGTTTCATAAAACATTGTCAAAAATATTGGAAGAAATACCAGGGGTGAAATGGAAAGAACATAATGAAGGGTTGGATAAGGGTTGGACATATTAAAAAAATGTTTGGAAGAAAATATAAAGCTAAACAAAGAAAAACACAGGATAGGAGTGAAAAAGTAAAACACTTGGGACATATAATTACCCAACAAGGGGTAAAAATCAATCAGCGAAAGGTAATAGCAATAACAACTGATAGATTAAAAAAAGGAGTAAAACTGATCATCGCAATGTTCAATTGGGTGGCAAGATTTCTTCCCAAACTAACAGAAATAATGGAGCCAATAGGGAGCTGATAAAAGGAAAAAGGGAGATCATGTGGGGAAAAAGAACAGAAAAAAGCATTTCGGCAGAAAAGAGGCTTATAACAAGAATAACAAAATTACATTTGTAATTTGCGCTGGACAATCTTTTTTCAGACCCGAGCTGGGGTCGGAATTGTGGAGGGTGGAGGGAAGGGGAGGTGACCAATGGCACAGTCGAAGAAGAAGGTCTTGAGATGGGACTTGAAGGAGGATAGAGAGGAGGTGAGGTGGAGGGACTGCGGAATGGAATTCCAAAGGTATGCAGGGTGGCTGAAGATTTGTCCGCTGATGGTGGGGTGGGGGACGTGGAGCAGGCTGGAGCCTGCTGAGTGGAGGGAGCAGACAGGTTGGTAGGGGATTATGAGGTCACAGTGGTCTCCAAGGCCATGGAGAGCTTTGACGGTGAGGATCAGGATCTTGAACTGAATCCTCTGTGATGGGAAGCCAAGGGAATTGGGCGAGGATGAGGGTGACAGGTTCGCGCAGCCTAGCGCAGGAGAGGACATGGGCTGCAGAGTTCTGGATGAGCTGCCAGGGATGGAGGGAGGAGTTGGGAAGGCCAACAACCATGGCATTGGAATAGTCAAGCCTGGATGTAATGAAGTCATGAATGAGAGTTTCAGCAACCTGAAGGGTGAGGTAGTGGTGGAGTCAGACAATGTTGCGGAGGAGAGTGAAGGCAGACAGGGTCATGGCATGGATGTGGGGCAAAAGTTTCAGTGTTAAAATTTTATGATGTATATGTGCCACTTAAAATATCTGTACAAGCAAGTAAAACATGGTCAGGAGCAACATTAACTCAAGAATAAAAATCTGTAGCATATACATCGGGGTATAATCTAGAGTTTAGATAAAGCCAGGAAAATCTTATACATGACAGATACACTAAATAACAAAATGGGACCATATGTCAAAATGGAAATAAAGAGGATACATAATTAGAAAGGGAATTGGAGTTCCAAGTGTGGAAAATTATAAATGCAACAAGACTTGAGAATGCAATAATAAAAGCAAACAAAAAAGATAAAGTGAGTAAGGAAATTTAATCAACGGTTGAACAAAGTTTGGCCAGAAAATAAAAAAGAATGCACCAGAGGAGGCAGAAACATATTGGCAGAATAGAAATTAAATATATCAGAGAAAAAGGAATAATATATAGAGGACGTGAGATAATAATTTCAAGACAGTCAAGATATTATTTTTGAGAATCTTACATGAAGGCCATTGGGCAGTCAAAGAGTGAAGAGAAGAGCAAGAGAAGTAGCATTTTGGCCAGGCATAAGCAAACAAATCGAGGACTACATTGGAAAGTGTGAGACATGCGCAAGACATCAAAATAGAGAAAGGCATAATAATAATAATAATAATCCTTGCATTTGATATAGCGCTTTCCACATCTTATCAACGTCCCAAAGCGCTTCACAGAATATACTGTAAAGTGAATTGACTGTACATTTGTGGGCGAATTGTGGCAGCCAATTGCGCACAGCAGTGCCCCACACACAGTTGTGGATTGAAATGACCAATTTTATTATTGTGTTTTTTTGGAGGGATTATTATTATGTGGAGTAAGGAAACTTGCCCAAGGTTTCGCCCTGACCTGCCTGGATTCGAACACAGGTCTCCCCAGCTTGGTTTCCCCAGCTTGCAAGACAAGTGCTCTAACCACTGAGCCACAGGAGCTCCATTGAGGCATGAACCTCAATGGAACATCGGAGACCAAACAAGGCATGTGCAAAAATAGGAACAACAACAAACAACAACAAAACTTACATTTATATAGCGCCTTTCACGTCGAGAGGACATCCCAAGGCGCTGAACAGATTTGTTCTGTTATAATGGGAAAGATTATTTATTGGTAGTACACTATCAACTAAGGTACAGTGAATACACAGAATTAAATGATACAACTGCAGAAACCATGATAGACAAGACTAAAGAAATAAAAGCCAGGCATCGAATACCTAACAAATTCAGAGGTAATAATTGGTCATAATTTGCAAGTGAATATAAATAGTTCACAAAACAGTGGGATATAAACCACAGAACATCATCACCAGGATATCCATGAAGCAATGGGATGGTGGAAGGAATACAAACAATAGAGAAAATATTAAAGAAGGAAACTAAACATTTGGCATTACTAGCCTACAGAAATACACCAAAAGATGACCAAGGACAGTCACCAGCACAGATGTTGATATCCAGAAGATTATGAGATGGGTTAATATGAGAGGAAATAAAACTGAGACCACAGGTACAGAGGCAAAGAAATTGGAAGAAATAAGGGCAAGAGCCACAGAAGGAAAAAAAACTTTCAAAAAAGCAGCCATATGGTTTCAGAGGAAAAACTTAAAAACGGAAGGCTGGATCAAAGGAATAATTGGAGGAAAGATACAAATTCCAGATACTATTGGTTAAAAGAAGATATATAGGAGTACATCATGGGAGATCAAACAAAGAACAATAAAGAAAATACGGGAGAAAAAGGAAAAGCAGGGAGTGGCACAAACTGTGAGAACAACCAGATGCGGAAGAGAAATGAAAAGACCACAAAGAGTGGTAGAACAAGATTAAAAAAAGGAAAAAAACAAAAAGAAGGAAGATGTTGCCTATTGCTTTAAGGACATAAGTGGCAATTGAATATAGATGATTAAAGGATTCTGGGAAAGTGACAGGGCAGATTTTGAAATAGTTTGATTTGTAAAATTGAAATTAAAGGACAAAGTGAATCTACATTTTGTTTTGGATTAAATAACATTACAACACTGAAGAAAACTATTTTCAAAATTAATGCTTTCCACCCCCACCAACCCCCCACTCCCACCCCCACCCAAAAAATTGAACAATCAAAATTTAAGAGAAATAAATTCTGCATATTAGTTATAATATTCTGTGAAGCGCTTTGAGATGTTGATAAGATGTGAAAAGCGCAAGGATTATTATAATCAATTTAATATGCTTGCAATTTCCATTTCTTGAAAATCTCCTCATCTATAAAAATCTCCTAGTTTGACAAGCTCCATGCCTGTCATGACAAAGGGCAGTCTAGTTAATAACATAGCACACATTGGAGCTTTTCATCAGTCCCTTACACTCAACTAAAAATGTTACAATGGAGAAATGAGTGATTTCTCAAAATCAAAAAATAATTTATCATATCAAAACCATTGCTTATGCGTCTGCAAATCCATTGCATTACCGCTATTTAGCCTTGTGTATCCTTGCTAAGATCCACAAAACTGAAGTATACATATCACAAGACGGTAAATCAACTGCCTCGGTGATATTCTATCGAGTCAGCAAAGCATTTCTCCATGGGGAAAACTGGGAGAATAAATCATCCAGAGCCACGCATCAGCAGTCTAGATCAGAAGATGTTTGCCTCCCAGCCTCCATGTGGCATATGTTAAAATAGAGGCAAGATGGGATGGGTACCTGATATTAAATCCAGAGCAGAAATTGAATTGCAGTTGTCTCTCGCTGAACACATATTGAAGAAGAACTCTCTTCCTCTCTTCCCTCAAGTCAATCTCGCTTGATCTCACTGCAGTGCATCCATAACTCAGGTAATTATTTTCTTTCTTCACCATCCCCCAGTACCTCAATGCACAATGCTGATCTAAAGCAATGCTAATGTGATGCAGTGTTGAGCTAAAGGACTGTCATCCAATGCACAATGCAGGTACAGTGAGGCTCATCCAATGCAGAGCAGTTGTAGGGACAACTACACCCCTACACCTGATGCACAGTGTAGAGTTACAGGAGGTCCATCCAAAGCATAATACAACGTGTAGTTTTACCCTCATATTAAACTTAAAAATTACTTTATTCTCAAGAAGATCCAATTTAATTGGAACCACATTCAATGTGTCTAACGAATAACTGGCTCCCCATGATTAATTCCTCTCACAATTGCTTTCTTCCAATGTCTTTCATCTTCAGATCAATCTAATGAATGCCATTAGATTCCGCAGCTGACATTAAGGAGTCTTTGGATTTGGCAACTCCAAGCCAAAAGAAGCTTCCGGGGTATCTTCATTTCTGCTCCTCAGTTGGTTGTTTTGACCCTCCTCTGGAAGTGAAAGTATGCTGAATGACAGACACAGCATGCAGTAGGAAGATTTTAAGGCACTTAGTTGAAAACATTCCAGAAAGTGTTCCCGTATATTATTCAATGCAGAGATCAGGCCTCTTAAGAGTCTCTTAGTGCTCTGAGATGCTGCCCTGTCTGAAGGGCGCTATATAAATGCAAGTTGTTGTTCTATTAGGCCCATCTCAAGACACTTCTCTTGTTGTTCATAGAATCATAGAATCTTAAGGCACAAAAGGAGGCTATTCGGCCCATCAAGTCTGTGCCGGCTCTTTAAAAAGAGCAATTTAATCCCACTCCCCAGCTCTCTTCCCATAACCATGCAAACCCATTCTCCCCAAATAAATGTCTACTTCTCTTTTATCCCTCTCTTGTTGTGTTAGGACTACAATAAATTGAATCTTGACAACTGGTTTCCCCTTATAAATCTCTAATTTTGCTTGGGTGTGACTTGTGCACTCTTTTTATGGTGAATCTTTCGGACATAAAAGACCTAGCGGATACTGTGAGGTGAGGAAGATTTAAGGAAGTTGGTTGAAAACATTCCTGAAAGTTTTCCATTCATCACCCAATACAGACTTCAGGCATATAAACACATTATATTCTCTGTAAGCCATGGGTGTAAATAATTGATTTGAAGGATGACATTTATAGATTATTACAGCAATGTAATGAATTATATCCAGTTGTATTTTTCTTCTCATCCGTTTAAAACTGTGCTATAAGATTTCTACATTCTGCAAGTACAAATTTGGTGCATGCTGCAAACACAGTTATTCAGGAGTGATTTAAGGGTTATAATGCAATTGAGAACTTCAAATGGTTTACATACAACATATTGAACAGTGTGTACCAGTGTGGAATCTAATCAAGGCATTCTGATGATTGCACATAGAATAATGGATTGCTGAGAGTGAGTTGCAGGCTGCAATCCACACAGAGAATTCCGATTTTTATGTATAAATAGATGCTTAGGAAGAGTTACAAACTGTGATCTGATCACAGGGGAGAGAATAATAAGTACAGCACATAGGATCACGTTACAAGCTGAAATTTTATTCAAGTGCTCATACATTTTATTTACTGGATAGGCTAACATGGAGTGAGTTTAAGGTTGCAATCTAAACAATGGGCTCAATGAAACACTTTTATGCAGGTTATCAATAACTAGGACTAAACTACTGACTGAAGGGTTTGGACATGTTAACAAGACTAAAACTCGAGTCATTTGGATTCCAAGATGAGACTGAAGATGATTCCAAGATGAGCCATGAAATTATTTGTATGTAGTATATCGGTTATATCAGTATAATTTTTCATATCGGTATGCCGATATTGGAAATTTAAATCTATCGATATATCGAAAAATTCAGTATATAAAAAAAAGATATATCGCAAATATCGGTATATAGTGTCCGGCGATATATCGATACATCGGTTACATTGGTATAATGCAAACTTTTTCAACTTACCTTGTCGCCGGCATTGCAAACCTCCTGGGCCTAGAGCACGGAATGCGCGCGCACACCTGAATGCACGTGCACCCCGAATGCGTGCGCATGCGCAGTTCAAAAAAACCTGGCGATATCGATATATATCGATATGAGCCCACTGATATATCGATATCGGAAAATTTCCATATCAATGGACCCTAGTATGTAGGTTACTTGTATAACAACAACAAAACTGCACTTTCACGTCGGGAGGATGTCCCAAAGCACTGAACAGTCAGGTCGGGACCCGAGTGGGGGAGGAGTGTCATGGTAGGGGGAAGGAGAGGGGGAAGAGTTACTGGGGGCACAGTCAAAGAGGAAGGTCTGGAAGGAGAAAAGGGAGGAAGCAAAGCAGAGGAGTTGTGGGATGGAAGGTTGTGGCTATGCAAGGTAGCGCCACACTATTTTTCCAAAAATGTTTAACCTGAAAACAGCAACTTCAGCTTTTCTATGTTCTTGACGTTACTAGTCAGCTGCTTTGGAAGTCCATCCCACATTCCCTTTACCTCACTCTGTCCCTTGCCTGCTTCAAGGCCCCCCTCTCCCACCGCCACCCAGGTCCAAATCCTTAACTGTCCAGCTCCTTGGGACGTCTCCCACTGAAGTGAAAGGAGCTATACAAACGTAATTTTGTATTGTAAGGCTGTGATTCACAACCAAACCCACCCACTTACAAGTGAGGTAGCACTATAATGAAGAGCACTGTAACTGGGCTCCTTTGTACTTTGGCATTGGGTGGGACAGATTCCAGAATTCTGTCATTTTAAGTTTACCTGCAGCACTTCCATGGCGATATGAAATACAGTAATAGTACTGTCAGTGATTGTACTGTCAGTAATAGTACTGTCATACTAAACTGACAGCAAGCCGTTACATTTAAGTGTTAAATACAAATGTCTACCCCAACTCGGTGTCACAAGCAAGGCTATCTTTCATGGCTTTCAATATTCTTCCCAAAATTCACTCATAACCCGGTGACATGCCTTCTTTTAAAACCTTTTATCTTACAAATATTCTAAAGCTTCCCATTCAAGGTATAAACCGCAATAATGCCACAAGGCTAAAAAGGAACAGTTGACATCCTATCAGTACAGAATCTGTACCTCCGTGAGATACACACACTCCATTTCTCACATTTTCTAAAATGCTCAACTATTCCTAGGGACAACTTGCGTAGGCTGAACTATCAAAGAGACAAGCGTCATCCATGACAGAGATTGCATGAGTTATTATCAGTAGCTATCTATAGCTTATTGTCTGAGTGCTGCAGTTTATGCAAGAATAAGCAGAACGGGAATGGATAATATGAATCAGCAGAAGAAAAATCCTGCATAAACGTCAAGTTATCACACGGCAGAGTGTAACATTAGCCAGTCAATGTCATGGCAACACAACTGAGAATGAACCATCCTTCCCCTTATGTTGTGGGGAGATGCTGGTGAACAGCGCAGATTACAATCACCCTTTTGTTTCCCATTGGAGACAATTTTATGAATAGCTGTTCAAAGGGGGCTTCCAGTTGAAAGGGAGAACTATGGTTTACTGGAGTTCGAACACCATCACCACACAGATTGCATGGGATCGTCATACAATCGAGCCCTGTAGCTCAGTGGTTAGACCACTCGCCTCACAAACGAGAGACCTAGGTTCGATTCCTTAGCAGGGCAAACCGTTGGGCAAGTTTCCTTACTCCATTTGCCACTGTTTACCTAGCAGTAAGTAGGAACCCGGCTATTAGTCTATTGGCGGATTGTTTTTCTGGGGTAATGATGCCTTAAATAAAAAGATAATAATCATACGTTAATCACTCAATCCATGACTGTTGGTGGGATACTGCTGTGTGCAATTGGTTGCCGTGATTTGCCAACAGAATATACACCTTACTTTATAATCACTATATTCATATATATAGTGATTATATAATATATATATTATATATATAGTGATTATATAATCACTATATAATCACCTGGTTAAGGTCACAAATGACATCCTAACCGCTTGTGACCAGGGCTCCCTCTGCCTCCTCGTCCTCTTTGACCTGTCTCTGCTGCGTTCGACACAGTCGATCACACCATCCTCCTTCAACGTCTTTCCTCCCACCTCAACCTTCGAAGCACAGTCCTTGACTGGTTCCATTCTTATTTGACCCACCGTTTACATTTTGTTTCTTCCAACGGTTTTTCTTCAAACCCCCGCACAGTTTCTCACGGCGTCCCTCAGGGCTCTGTTTTGGGCCCTCTCCTTTTCACCCTTTACACGCTCCCTCTGAGCGACGTCATCCGTAAACATGGGGTACATTTCCACATGTATGCGGACGACACCCAGTTGTACCTTTCTGCCTCATCCCTCAACCCCCAGACGATCGATGTTCTGACAGCATGTCTGTCCGACATCGAGTCCTGGACGAGGGACAACTTTTTGCAATTGAACGTGAGTAAGACCGAGGCCCTCCTGATTGGCTCAAGCCAGCGCCTCTGCACATCGGGCGCTGCCAGCCTCAATATCCCAGGCTGCACTCTCCACTTCACAAAGCCAATCAGGAACCTCGGCATCATGTTCGATCAAAACCTTTCCTTCCTCCCTCACATCCGCGCCTTGACCGGCACCGCTTATTTCCACCTGCGCAACATTGCCAGGCTCCACAACTATCTCACCCCCTGCGCTGCCGAAACACTCGTGCACGCATACATCACTTCACGGCTGGACTACGGAAACTCTCTCCTCATCCGCCTCCCCAGTTCCTCCATTCACAGGCTGCAGGCCATCCAAAACTCTGCAACCCGTGTACTATCCCGCACCCGCCTCCGCGACCATATAACCCCCACCCTCGCCCGTCTCCACTGGCTCCCCATCCTCCAGAGGATCGAGTTCAAGATCCTCGTCCTCACCTACAAGGCCTTACACGGCCTTGCCCCGCCCTATTTAACCGATCTACTCTCCCCCTACACGCCCACCCGGACCCTCCATTCAACAGGACTTGGCCTGCTCCAAGCCCCCCGCCCGAACCGCCCCACCATCGGAGGCCGGGCCTTCAGTTTCTCCGCTCCCACCCTATGGAATGCCATCCCTCAATCCCTCCGTTTTGTTTCTTCCCTTTCCTCTTTCAAGGCCGGTTTGAACACTTTCCTCTTCGATCGTGCCTTTTGTTCCACCCCGAACTCTTTTACCTCCCCTTCGTGCTTCACCCCTTCCCAAACACTCCCCTCTCAGCTCGGGTCACACGCCTCCTGTGCAGCGCCTTGGGACATCCTCCCGACGTGAAAGGCGCTCTATAAATGTAATTTGTTGTTGTTTGTTGTATATAAAGTGAAGTCAATTCACTTTATAATATATTATGTGAAGTGCTTTCAGGCATCTCGGAAGACATGTTAAAGCGCTATATCAAATGCAAGCATTATTATTAGTATTAAACGAAAATAAGAAATCTGTGATAAAGTAAAGTAAAATTGATAATGGTATCAATAATCGGAAACTTAATGGAAAAATACCTGCAGAAAAGAATCTAATAAATAACAGCAGGCAGGGGGATTCAGAGGGTAGATCTTGCCTGATTAACCTCATGGTGAAATAACATTTGAATCCGGGGCATTGACATTTAATTAAAAACACAATCTTTTTTCAGTTCTAAGTGGGTGTTGACGTCTGTCTTGCCGGTTGGTTTCAGAAGAGAAATAGATATAGCACCTGGTCTGTGGACTGTATAATTACACTATTTGAACTACCATTGAAAGTTATGGACAAAAAGACTTCAGCAGATCTCCTTATATCTTATTTTGCAGAAAATCTATTGCATTTTGAAGTTTTGAGCAAACCACCCTCTTAAGATTCTCCAGACTTGGGGGAATAAGCATTTGAGGGAAATTCTCTGAGATCTGCTAGTTTTTGTCAGCTGTTTTATAAACAGTGCAAAGTGCAGACTTTGTTCCTCTATTTGGTATTCAATCAGAAACAAGAACTCTTTGGACACACGATTCATTTAATCCATCAATAGAGTGTTTATTGTTTTTCGAATGCTTTTGAATATTTACCTGATACAGTTTTTAATACATGTTCTTTTGTAATTTCATTTGTGAAAAAAATGTTAATTTTGACCATTACTGTGGTGTAAATTTCACCCTCAACCCATACTAATCCAGTAGCAAGTCACTATAAACACCTTTTGGTTTTCCAGCTTCACATGGGAAGAATCGATAAAGAGTACAACATCTGAATTGTAGTTGTTTAGGAGTTGCCTTTTCACATTTCAGCTGTGCATTTCATTATACAGTACAATTTAACTTATTCTAAAATTCTGTAACTGTGCTAATGCTTTAATGTACAACAAAAACTGATAAACCTCTGTCAAACTATCTTTTCATACTTACTCGAAGTGTTGCTCTCTTCCGGCCACCTGTGAGGAAAGTAATTCCTTGCGTCTCAAGAGAAACTCCTGTTTTTTGAATTTTCTCTTCCATGTACCTGGAAGGTGAGCAATGAGGCACCATCTGAAAAGACTCATTAGAACACGCCAGGAGAAGAAAATCACATCACTGACAAATCTGTTGCCACTAAGTAAGAACGCAGTGGAAAGCCATGTCCCAAAGCACCCATTTATCTAAATGAACAGTTATACTGAATAAATAAACAAACAGGATGTCTCAGGATGCCAGCTCAGAGGTATTTTGATTAAAAAAAACATGTAAACACAACAATTTTAGCTTACAAAATTATCTGTAAAGAAAAACTGATGCCTCGATTATGGAAATAAAAATGCATGTACAGTATAGTACTGTACTATATTTCAATGGTTTTGCACGACTTGTAAAGGGAGCGGGCGTAATTGGCCAAATGACGACTTTCTTACTCTATATTTTCTTATGCTACCATGTTTCCTTACCAATTGATGAATGTGCTCTTGCCAGCAGAGCGGTTTCCAATCACCATAATAGTGATCTTTCTGGCGGGAACAACGGTGTGTAGGCCTAGGATCTTTCCAATCCTTGCCAGCCCTAAAGTGGGGACTAAGGCAGAAAACAGCAATGATATAACCAACAGTCCAACATAGCAAATTCAGTTCTACTCTTCTACTTGTTATCTGGACCGAATCTTTCTCTTCTCCATACATCTCCAGTGTTGAAAAAGATATTACTGTAATAATACTTACATTTGAAATACCAATTTTATGTCATTGAGATGTCTCAAAGTGCTTTATAAAATATACTGCAAAGTAACTTGACTGTATATTTTGTAGGAGAAAATTCAATATGCTATATTTATTCTTTCCCAGAATCTTAAGAGTGAGACACCAGCCTCCATTTTGCATTTCTCCTACAAACTAGATTATAAAAAGCAGTTGAGCCTACAACTACTCCAATGCTTTGGAAGAAGTTGGGCAATGATAAAGGTATGTGGAAATCTTAGAGCTACACAAGATTTTAATACACAACATTAGAACATAAGAACATAAGAATTAGGAGCAGGAGTAGGCCATTTGGCCCTTCGAGCCTGCTCCGCCATTCAACAAGAGCATGGCTGATCTTCTCACCTAACTTTGATTACCTGCCCTATCCCCATATCCCCTAAACCCTCTATTTTTCAAAAATCTATCATTCTCAGCCTTGAAAATGTTCAAGGACTGAGCATCTACAGCCTTCTGGGGTAGTAAATTCCATAAATTCACTACCCCCTGAGTGAAGAAATGTTTCCTCAACTCTGTTCTAAAAGGCTGACCCTTGATTTTAAGATTGTGACCCCTGGTTATAGATTCTCCTACCAGGGGAAACAGTCCCTCAGTGCTTACTTTATCTAGCCCTTTAAGAATCTTATATGTTTCAATAAGATCCCCCCTAATTCTTTTATGATTTGGCCACAAAACATATAGTCACTACATTTTACAATATATTCTACGAACCACTTTGAGTCATCTCAAAGACCTGATAAGGCACTAAAACAAATACAAGGATTGTTATTATTATAAGATTGATTTGACCCCATTGTTTTCATCTCTCCTGCTCGATTTCTTGATCTTAGCCCTTTCATCGAGGGACGAGATCAAGCAGATGAAGATTAGTGTTGTCCACAGAGAAGAAACATCTCTATGTTCCAAAAATCAGCTGCATGCGTCTCCATGTGCTACAAGTGAAAATGTCACCTTGGCAACATCAATGAAACCAACACTGGACCACTGACTGGCAACTAAAAGCAAACCAGTGAATTTGGTTCCTGGAAGTGAGCCTGATCAATAATTTCCAACCAAAAATGATTGCCCTTGAGATCACACCCTCTTTGATGTCACCAAACATAGAGAACTCCCTGCAGTTCAATCCATTTTAACAACAACAAATTACATTGGTAGAGCGCCTTTCGGGTCAGGAGGACATCCCAAGGGACTGGACAGTCAGGGATGATCGGGATCAGGAGGGGTATTAATCGATCGATCGATCGATCAATCCGTCGGTCGGTCGGTCAATCAATCAAAACTTACATTTATATAACCCTTTCACATCAAGAGGACGCCCCAAGGCGCTGTACAGTTAGGTAGGGACAAGAGCAATGGGGGAGGGGTCGGGGCAGGATGAAGAAGAGTAGGAAAATTGACTGTATATTTGTGGGCGAAATGCAGCAGCCAAATTCTGCACAGCAGTGTCCCACAAACGGTTATAGAAGTGGGATTAGGGGAAAAGGGGGGGAAAGATGATAACGGGAGGGGTCGGGGTAGAGGGAGGAGAGGGGTATGTGGGTGACCGAAGGCACGATCAAAGAGGAAGGTAACTTAAAACTGAATAGAGTTTTCAAAAGGAATGAGACAAATTTCTTTCAACCGAAATGGTTGAGGGGAAATGAGATGGGTCTTAAAGGAAGGTATGATTTTTAATATCAGATAGAAACTAAAATCACAAACAAATGCTATTCAGGTGATGTGTTGTAAGATCAAGTTTCAGCATCAGTCGTATGTTTGTTGGTTTCAGTGAGTTGGGACGTACTCTCAACATGAAAGGCACTATACTTCTATATTCTTCTTCCCACTCTTTCCCCACTTCCTCTTCCCCTTTTCCCCTTCTCCCCCTCTTCCCTCTTGTCCCCTTTGTCCCTGATTTTGCCCTCCACTCACCTTTCCCTCCCTCTCTCCTTTGCCCCCCCCTTTCTCCCCCCTCTTCCTCCCTGAACTTGCTTTACACCACCTTTCCCTCCCTCGCCCTCCCCCACCACTTTCTCCCCTGGCCCCATTTCTGTTTGTCGGACACTGCTGTGCACAATTTGGCTGCCGCGTTTCGCCCACAAGTATACAGTCAATTTTCCTACTCTTCTTCATCCTGCCCCGACTCCTCCTCCCCTGCTCTTGTCCCTACCTAAATTTACAGCGCCTTCGGACGTCCTCGCGACACAAAAGGCGCTATATAAATGTAAGTTTTGATTGATTTGATTGATATACGAATGCGATTTGGATCCAGGAAAACTAACGTCCCAAATTTATCAATAATAATTCTTGCATTTGATATAGCGCTTTTCATGTCTTCTAGACGTCTCAAAGCACTTCACAGAATATACTGTAAAGTGAATTGACTCTATATTTGCAGGTGAAATTTTCAAGTGTAGGGCTCAGCCAGCCTTGAATAAACATTCTCCAAAACCTCCATTGTGTACCTCATGTTATTAATTTTTAACTTGATGAAAGAACAGCAGAGAAATCTGGCATATTCAATAGCTATGCCGAGGGTGCTTTTCTTAATCATTCCCATGACCCCGTTACCAGGAATGCATGGACAAGATGGGACAGATGCAAGAGAATCCCTAGCATATTTGTCGCTGCCATAAGTGACTCACAGATGGAAATTATTTTGTCAGTCCTTCTCAAGATCCCTCCTCTTCAAACCATCCTACCTCTACCCTCTCCACCATCCACCTCTCCTGGTCCCAACCACGAGCTCGGGTGCGGATCCCTGACTGTCCAGTGCCATGGGATGTCCTCCTACGTGGAAGGCACTATACAAATGAAATTTGTTGTTGTCTGTGAGGAATCACAATCAGCCACTTTCAGATCTAAGATGGAGTGACTGCCAGATGGGTTAGAAATGCTATCTTGATTCCAATCAGAAGACAAGATGGAGATGGGATTCCATGAAGTAATGAAATACTTTGATATGAGGAAGAGATCACATCACAACTTTTAAAAATTGGCTTAACTACGAACTAGTCATCAACTGAGAGTTGACTGTTGGTTCACGTGCACTTGTCAGCACAGGTTGTTGACTGGTGATCAGTAGCAAACAAATTTTCCTCTCCGCTTTACCCGAACCACATCTTTTAAAACAATTATGGAATAGAAATGCAATTTTATCTTCAGTTAGTGTTGATTTAACAGATCCCAACCCTTGCAGCAATGTGATGCAAGGTAGAGGCAAAAACAAATCTGTTTGCTGCTGATCACCAGCCAGCAATCTGTGCTGACAAGTGCACGTGAGCGGATATTGGGTCACGACACACTCAGCTGTGAGCCTTAGGCTTGCCCCCACTGTCGAACCGGCTAACCTTAAATTCCTGCATTCGCATATGAAGAATGATCCTTTGGCCAGCTGGCTTCCATCATAATGTTATCTCAGCAAGAGAGTCAGCACATTCATGAATGGCAGGTAAAAATATCAAAAGATCAACTTGTCATCACCAAGAATTCTATTTTTTCCCCTACAAACAACTCTAAATATATTGCTACGAGCAGATGTGTTTGATTCAGTCTTGCTTCCTACTCAGCAGAATGCAATGGTTTGGGCATTTACCATGGGGGCATTGCACGTTACCCATGCATACACTTTCTTTTACAATTTTCATGCATTTAGCTGCATGTCACTTTATCCATAAATTCTCCATCCAGCGCGTGTTAAACAGATCAAGTGAATTTAATCCAGCATTCCCCACCCTGGAATTGTTGTAAACAACAACAACAACTTCAATTTATATAGCGCCCTCCACGCCGGATGGCGTCTGAGCGCTTCACAATAACAGATCCCAGGCCCAATCCAGGGGGCGGTGGAAAAAGGTAACCGAAGGGGCGGTCAAAAAGAAAGGTCTTCAGCTGAGACCTGAAACTAGGAAGAGCAGGGGGCAAGGCGAAGGGAGTGAGGAAGGGAGTTCCAGAGCTTCGGGGCGTAGTAGCTGGAGGCCGCCTATAGTGGAGCGGAGGATTCGGGGGACAAGGACGAGACCAGAACTAGAGGAGCGAAGGCAACAGGTGCCATGTTGGGGAGAGAGGAGGTAAGAGAGGTTGGGGGTTGTAGAGGAGTGGAGAGATTTGAAAACAAGATGAGGATCTTAAAATTGATCCTTTGTGGGACAGGTTGCCTGTGAAGTCTGGCAAACACTGCGGTAATCGGGGAGCGAAGTTTGGAGCGAATGAGAATGCGGGTGGCAGAGTTCTGAAGGAGCTGGATTTTATGGATTGTGGTGAAGGGGATCATAGTTTTAACTTTGCTTTAAAGCAGCACAGATACATTTTTAACAGATAACCTTGAAGTGCATTGCACCAACAACAAAATTACATTTGTATAGAGCCTTTCCCATCAGGAGGACAACCCAAGGCGCTGGACAGACAGTATTCCGGATCCAAACTGGGAATAGGGAATGGGGATGTTGTTGGGCAAGGGGGGGGGGGGGGGGGGGGTGAGTGGCACAACTCTCAGCCAATATCACCTAGGTATTGGTGACAAGTGAATCGTCACTTGCAAGTTAACCACATGGGATGCTTTATAATAATAATTCTTCCATTTGACACAGTCGATCACACCATCCTCCTTCAACGTCTTTCCTCCCACCTCAACCTTCAAGGCACAGTCCTTGACTGGTTCCACTCTTATTTGACCCACCATTTACATTTTGTTTCTTCCAATGGTTTTTCTTCAAACCCCCGCAGTTTCTCACGGCGTCCCTCAGGGCTCTGTTCTCGGTCCCCTCCTTTTCACCCTTTACACGCTCCCTCTGGGCGACGTCATCCGCAAACATGGGGTAAATTTCCACATGTATGCGGATGACACCCAGTTGTACCTTTCTGCCTCATCCCTCAACCCCCAGACGATCGATGTTCTGACAGCATATCTGTCCGACATCGAGTCGTGGACGAGGGACAACTTTTTGCAATTGAACGTGAGTAAGACCGAGGCCCTCCTGATTGGCTCAAGCCAGCGCCTCCGCACATCGGGCGCTGCCAGCCTCAACATCCAAGGCTGCACTCTCCACCTCACAAAGCCAATCAGGAACCTCGGCATCATGTTCGATCAAAAACTTTCCTTCCTCCCCCACATCCGCGCCTTGACCCGCACTGCTTATTTCCACCTGCGCAACATTGCCAGGCTCCGCAACTATCTTACCCCCCGCGCTGCCGAAACACTCGTGCACGCATACATCACCTCACGGCTGGATTACGGAAATTCTCTCCTCGTCGGCCTCCCCAGTTCCTCCATTCACAGGCTGCAGGCCATCCAAAACTCTGCAGCCCGTGTACTATCCCGCACCCGCGACCACATAACCCCCACCCTCGCCCGTCTCCACTGGCTCCCCATCCTCCAGAGGATCGAGTTCAAGATCCTCGTCCTCACCTACAAGGCCTTACACGGCCTTGCCCCGCCCTATTTAACCGATTTACTCTCCCCCTACATGCCCACCCGGACCCTCCGTTCAACAGGACTTGGCCTGCTCCAAGCCCCCCGCCCAAACCGCCCCACCATCGGAGGCCGGGCCTTCAGTTTCTCCGCTCCCACCTTATGGAATGCCATCCCTCAATCCCTCCGTTTCGTCTCTTCCCTTTCCTCTTTCAAGGCCGGTTTGAACACTTTCCTCTTCGATCGTGCCTTTTGTTCCACCCCGAACTCTTTTACCTCCCCTTCGTGTTTCACCCCTTCCCAAACACTCCCCTCCCAGCTCGGGTCACACGCCCCCTGTGCAGCGCTTTGGGACGTCCTCCCGACATGAAAGGCGCTCTATAAATCTAATTTGTTGTTGTTGTTGTTGTTGTTGGTGCCTTACCATACCATTGAGACGTCTCAAATTATTATACTGTAATTTGTGAAAATATACTCAAAAAAACCCTGTAAAGTGAATTGACCACAAAGGTATTTTGTGGGTGAAACAGTAACTTTAAAAACACACAGACACAAAAAAAAACCACAAAAGGAGATTGTATACATCAGGAGCAATGTTACAAACCAATATTTGCTTCTTACAGACCTATGGCTCAGACAACCTTCATCCAAGCTGCCTCTCTTGTCAACGTTTCCTCCCTCGATGCCCCACAACCTTCCAACCCCCCCACCACCCTACCCTACCACCTGCCAGACCCTTCCCAACTCTGCCATACCCTTCCCTGCCCTAACCTGTCCTGCCATACACTGTCCCCATTCCTCTCGCCCCCACCACCTCCCCCTCAAGGCCCCCACCACCTCCCCCTCAAGGCCCCCACCACCTCCCCCTCAAGGCCCCCACCACCTCCCCCTCAAGGCCCCCACCACCTCCCCCTCAAGGCCCCCACCACCTCCCCCTCAAGGCCCCCCCCACCTCCCCCTCAAGGCCCCCCCCACCTCCCCCTCAAGGCCCCTAAGTGGCGCTGTCCGCCAGGGGACACTAGCAGTTCGGTTGCCCTCCCTCGGGGCTGAGGGAGTTAGTTACCTTGCCGGCGTTTGTTGTACAGCTCCGCGCACTGCCGCAGGACCCGCTCCTGGGCGACCACCAGGTCTTCTGGTTCCGAGACCGCCGGTTGGCCCCTCCAGCTGAACATGGCTGTGGAGGGCGGAGTGTGTGGGGAGGGCGGGGGGGGGGGGCGGGTGAGGTGTTGAGGGCTGGGGTTGCCAGGAGGGCCACCCCCAACCGCGCAGCGTCGCACTCGACTCAGGGAGCGGGGAGGGAGGCACGTAACACGCACGCACGCAGGTACGTACGCACGCACACCTACACGCGGCGGCGTCACACTGCCGCCGGGAGGGGGTTGTGCGCATGCGCAGCACCGCCCCAGGCTGGTGCCCAGGTAAGGGATGGGTTGGGTGTGTGACACAAGCACAACATCACCATGTCCCCCCCCCTACTCCCTCCCCACTCAGTCCCCGCCTGCTCATTTTGATATCAATGTCAATACATCATTGTATAATAATCCTTGTATCTGCAGCTCAGCGATTAGAGTGTTCGCTTCGCAAGCGAGAGCACCTGGGTTCAATTCCCGGGCAGGGCAAAATGTTGGCTAAATTTCCTTTACTCCATCCGCCTGTTTACTCAGCGGTAACCGATTGTTAGTCGATTGGCAGATCACTTTTCCCAGGGGAGTAATAATTCCTTCAAAAACAAATAATAATAGTAAATTGGTCATTCAACCCATGACTGGCTGCCAGGTTCATCCACAAATATATAGTCAATTCACCTTACAGGATATTCCGTGAAGCACTTTGTGACAACTCAAAAGACATGATAAGCCTTAGCTCTCGCCAACCTGCGCCTAATCTTTCCGGGATAAGGTAAGCAAGATGTATCCCTCCAGGAGAGAGTGTGCATTACCATTCCAACAATCTACCCTGGGATTTCTATGTGTAGGATGGATGCATGGAAATTCAGGTTGATTTGGACTCTTGGTGATGGGTTTCTGCATGTCTCAAGATACCCGGCTGACCAAAACAAAAAAGTGCACAGCACTCAGCTTTCACCCACTCAACAAACCATGACCCACCACCCAAGTTCTTGCCTGCTTGCTGCTATCAGCATTAATACAGCATCTTCATTCCCATCGTTCCAATTCCTTCCCTGTTGTCCCAACACTTTTTATTGCCCGGGTAATCTCCATTTGGTTTATTCACTTCTCTCTTTTGAACAGTGTGCCACTTGCATTGTAACACATATGTATACTAACAGGGTTGAGACATGCTCCCTATGTAAAAGGTGCCATATCAAATGGCATCAATGGTCCCCCAGTAAAATGGGTCATTCATTTCATGGCTGTGTTTGGACATTGCTATGTGCACTGCTATTGTCTGTCCATGGTGACACTCCAAATATATCATCGCAAGAATGCTACACTATCTGAGGTGAAGTCCTTTGGATGAGATGGAAACTGAGGCACCATCTGCCTGGACAGGTAGAATTTAAAGAACCCATGACACTACCCAAAAAGTGAGTTGAGTTTCTCCTAGTGTTCTGGTCAACATTAGTTAATCACTTAATAGTTATTTATGGGATATTGTTATGTGCAAATTGGTTGTCTACTTTTGCCCACAAATAAGTGTACAGTCACTGCAATCCTGTGTAAATCCTGTGAAGCGCTTTGAGACACATTTTCAATGTAAAAGGCGTTATATCAAATGAAATCATTACATTCAAATGGGGAGGGGGGAGGGAATTACACATACACATTGGCAGCTTGTGCCAAATTGACAAGGATGTGAGCTGCACATCCATTTGAACGAGCTGTACCGAAAGTGTAGGGACATGAAGACTTAGATGGTTGGCAACACATTAAATACAGACACAAGTTGGGATGCAGGTTGACAAAGACACAAAGCAACATCGACAACTTCATTCATTCAGTATCACATATTTCTGATGGAAGATGGAGTTACAGCACTGAATACCTGTAAAAGATTACACGCAATACAAATGCACACCTATTGTTTGGCCAGCAACAGAAATAAAGAATAACTTGCTTCAGGTTAAACGAAAATGAAAAGACAACTTTTTAAAGGAATAAAATGATCACCTTTAACTTCTCCAACTCCCCTGGATAACAAAATATACACAGAGCAACATAACCGATTCAATAGCACACGTTTATTTGAAACTCAATTGTTTCAGTTGAGACACACTTTACAATATATATACACAGAATGAGAACTGGGGCAAATTCCTTCTCTTTATTAGATGAAGAGATGGTTTGTAAAATAAATGCTTCAGGGAAGAACATGTTGTTTGGAGTGTGGCGACATTAAATTTACTGCATTACTGAAAATTCTTGTTATATTACATTGCTCAACTGTAATCCTTGCACACTGGACATGCAGTAAAACACATGGATTATTATTATTATATGATGGATTATTCTATGTCTACGGCCCATCATTCACAAGTCATTCAATCAGCTTTGATGTTTAGCGGTATTGATCCGCTGATACAGAACACGGAAAGTAATTATTTTGAGGGTTTCCAGTGTGCAAATGCATTTTTAGAATGTGCACACGTAGTTTTGAACAAAAAAAAACTGATTTGCATCATTATTGGATTAAGACATACTTTCCGGCAATTGTTTTGAAGTGATTTTGCATCAGTAAATTATACCTGAATGGGGAGATGGGATTTTAGTTTTCATACCACATTTCGCCACATTGACAGCAAACAGCATTAAACATTCCTTTTCTCTACAGGCCAGACTGTGGCTGTGTGCTACTGCCCCCTGCGGTGCTTTTCCCAGTACTGCTGCCCTTGGGAGCTCTTGTGGCGCTGGGCTGACGAGGCACTCGTTGGCTGGATCCCTCGCGGCTGCTGCTTCTCTCGGTCTGCAACTGAGACCCACTGATGGCAGTGTTGGACTTGTTTCGCACTGGGAAGTAAAGAAGCAAGGAAAGGGAGAGGAAAAAAAAGAGCAGTCAGATTTATAATCGGGGTGTTTCAAAGCAAATACAGCATCACACACACACCCAAAAAGGTATGGTAACCCATTGCTGGTGTTCCTCGGAGGTTCAGTGTTGTGAGCATCACACAAAAGAGAAGTTGGGGGTCGAGTTCCTAACAATTAACTGACTTGGTATCAGAATGTGATGGACCCCTGACTATGAAATGAATTGAATGATGGTGATGTCATCAAAACATTTGACTTCAGTCCAGAGCAAGAACCCTAACCTGGCTCTGTGCTTCACTGATTAAAGATGGCAAAAGCGAAACCAAAGGGCACTTGAAACTCAAGTTCCTTTGTATGGCAAAGGCTAGTTGTTAACCCTAATGGCTAAACACTTCACATTGTCCAATTAATTAATGGTATAGAATCTACTCTGAAGGAACAAGTTGATCACCTGTTGGGTGGCATGTCAGAGAAAAATCCATAAGCAGAACTTATATCTTTGAAGATGTAACCCTTACGGACTGCAATCCTCTACCTCAGAAGAACACCAGCAATCATTAAAATCATTTCAGAATACAGGACATAAATTGAATATAAAGCCGGTTTTAGCAGAGCAAATAGAGGGATATATGAAAGCCAACTGCAACAGCCTAACTGCTTTCTCTTGTAATTGCCCACAGCGGTGTAGCAGGGATACTATAGCGTAAAGCCAGCCAGAGCAGAGGTGCCATGTTCCCAGCTAACAGCCAAATAAATCAGATTTATGGGAATTCATCATATGAAAGTATGATGCACCTGTTCCAACAACAAGGCTCAATCTGTGGAAGCATTTTCATGCAGATCATCAAATACAGCTGTGATGCATGTGATTAAAGCAGTCAACAACAACAACTTAGTGCCCTTCACCCAGAGTAGCGTCTCAGAGCACTTAACACTGATTGTTTGCCTGTTAGTCAGTATTTTAGCCTATTGTCTGAATAATTTATACATGGTCTAAAAACGGTGTTAAACTAATTAACTTCAGCCTCAGGGGATCAGCCGATACGCTGCATCAGATTGAGAAATAAATTAATGACCCCAAACCTGTAATCTAATGGTGAATAATTAACTGGATGATGCCACATTCCCCACATCAGGGTTCTTTTTCGCTCTCAATTTCTGACATATGCAAAGATGGGTGATAAGCATTCCTCTTTTGAGTTGATTTATTTTCTATTTACAGCTCTAGTTCGCCATTTCATATACGATCACAGAACTGCCATAGCAAGTAAGGTAAACGAGAAGCAGTTCTACCAAAAGAATTGGAGTTTTGCTGCTGGCTTTCAAGTACCTATGTATAATTTCCTGGATTATTTTGTCCAGGTTTCTGTTAAACCTTGTCATATAGTTAGCTTTTGTACATCAAAAACTTTAGCATTCCCATTCAGTAGGAGTCAGGCTTTAGTGAGTTCAGATCTGACAAAGGCCTATGCTCAAAATATTAATCTATTTTTTATCTCTTTTAAAGGCTGATTGACTTGCTGTTCATTTACTGCCTATCCAATTTTTGTATTTCAATTTGTCAAAAATTTCATTATCTCAATGAGCAGTGATTTTTAGCATCCATTTTAGAAACTTTTTTGACATCTGGGTAATAACCGTAAGGTACAGGCATAGTACAAGATCCGTCATTGCTGCTTTGAAATATGTTTATTTCTGGAATATAACCTTGCATTTTTTAGTACAGTATCTTTCACTTGAGTGAAATATCACAGCATTGTATCAATATCTCCTCCAGGGTCATGAGTTCATTCCAAACTCCATTCACCCCCCCACTTCACTTAACATTTGCATTTAGCATTCAGTCTTGGAGCAAGGGGAGAGGAAGAGAAAGGGTAACTGGCCTAGTCACTCTTGTTGGCCATTCAAGATAATAATAATAATCCTTGCATTTGATATGGCACTTTTCATGTCTTCTAGACGTCTCAAAGCACTTCGCAGAATATACCGTAAAGTGAAATGACTATATGATTGTGGGCGAAACATGGCAGCCAATTGCACACGGCAGTGCCTCACAAGTCGTGGATTGAAATTATCAATTTATTACTGTTTTCTTTGCAAGAGATTATTACCAGGCGTGCGGGTGGAGTAAGGAAACTTGCCCAATGTTTCAGCCTGTCCCTTCCTGCCGGGAATCAAACCCAGGTCTCTCGCTTGTGCAGCAAGTACTCTAACCACTGTGTGACAGGACTCCACAGATGCATCCTTGACACAACTGATGAAACCCACGCATTAGGTGTTGGAAGAATATATTTAACAAAGGTAGGGGTTAAGGTGAAAAGAGTTAACGTTAGTTAAATTTATAGAAATAAACAGCACAAAAGAATCCAATCAATCAATCAATCTAAACTTACATTTAAATAGCGCCTTTCACATCGAGAGGACGCCCCAAGGCACTGTATAGTTAGGTAGGGACAAGAGCAGGGTGGGAGGGGTTGGGGCAGAATGAAGATTAGGAAAATTGACTGTATATTTGTGGGTGAAAATTGTGCACAGCAGTGTTCCACAAACAGTCATGGAAGTGGGATTAGGGGAAAAAGGGGGGAAAGATGGCAAGAGGAGGGGTCAGGGTAGGGGGAAGGAGAGCAGGAAAGCCAACTATATTTATGGGCTAAAGAAGACTATTTAGTGCATCATGTCTGAACTGGTTCTGTGAAAGAGCTGAAGGTGACATTTGGAAGGAGGAACAACAAAAAAAAATCATTTATAGAGTGCCTTTCACATCGGGAGGACATCCTAAGGAGCTGAACAGTCAGTTCGGGAGAGCAAGGGAGAGGGGCAGCGGGGAGCGGTGGGAGAGACTTAAGGGGGGATGGAGAGAGATGGAGGGCAGCAGAAGGCACGATCAAAGAGGAGGGTCTTGAGACTGGCCTTGAAGGAGGAGAGCGAGGCTGTGGGATGGTACCAGCGTGTGGGGGCAGAAAGGCTGAAAGCCCATCCATCGATGGTAAGGTGGGGGACATGGAGCAAGCCAGAGCCCGCTGAATGGAGGGGGTGGGGAGGTTCATAGCGGGACAGCGGTTCAGAGAGGTGGGGGGGGCAAGGCAATGAATAGCCTTGAAAGTGAGGACGAGGATCTTCAATTCGATCCTCTGGGGGATGGGGAGTCAATGGTGCAGGGCAAGGGTGGGAGTGATGTGGTCACGGAGCTTGGTGCGGGTGAGGACACGAGCTGCAGAGTTCTGGATGATCTGCAGCTTGTGAAGGAAAAGAGTCAACTAAACACAGAACAAATGTTTCTGAAACCCAATTGAATGAAAATAAATGATGACTAGCACATCAGAAAGTTGGGACAATGTACAGGACAGAGAGCCAAGTCCATGCCAGTCAATACTATCTAGATAAATGTCCATTAGAACTGGGTTAACCCATAGGTTGCAGATCCAGTCCAGTCCGATTTATGCAGCACTTTACAGTCCATATCCTCTTCCACAATAGGCCCCACATGTCCACCAATGCCATCTCACTGGGCTCTCCTGACTCCTTTTCCCTCGTACATTGGTTAGAAGATCTTCTTTCCGACTTCCATGTTCCACTTCTAAACCCAGACCTCTTTATCTTCTCTGCTTTTAAAATCCCTCTAAAACACTCCCACTTCAACAACAACAACAACAACAATTTACATTTATAGAGCGCCTTTCATGTCGGGAGGACGTCCCAAGGCGCTGAACAAGAGGCGTGTGACCCAAGCTGGGAGGGGAGTGTTTGGGAAGGGGTGAAACACGAAGGGGAGGTAAAAGAGTTTGGGGTGGAACAAAAGGCACGATCGAAGAGGAAAGTCTTCAAACCGGCCTTGAAAGAGGAAAGGGAAGAGGCGAAACGGAGGGATTGAGGGATGGCATTCCATAAGGTAGGAGCGGAGAAACTGAAGGCCCGGCCTCCGATGGTGGGGCGGTTCGGGCGGGTGGCTTGGAGCAGGCCAAGTCGTGTTGAACGGAGGGTCCGGGTGGGCGTGTAGGGGGAGAGTAGATCGGTTAGGTAGGATGGGGCAAGGCCGTGTAAGGCCTTGTAGGTGAGGACGAGGATCTTAAACTCGATCCTCTGGAGGATGGGGAGCCAGTGGAGACGGGCGAGGGTGGGGGTTATGTGGTCACGGAGGCAGGTGCGGGATAGTACACGGGCTGCAGAGTTTTGGATGGCCTGCAGCCTATGAATGGAGGAACTGGGGAGGCTGATTAGGAGAGAATTTCCGTAATCCAGCCGTGAGGTGATGTAAGCATGCACAAGTGTTTCGGCAGCGCGGTGGGTAAGATAGTTGCGGAGCCTGGCAATGTTGCGCAGATGGAAATAGGCGGTGCCAGTCAAAGCGCGGATGTGGGGGAGGAAGGAAAGTTTTTGATCGAACATGATGCCGAGGTTCCTGATTGGCTTTGTGAGGTGGAGTGTGCAGCCTTGGATGTTGAGGCTGGCAGCGCCCGATGTGCGGAGGCGCTGGCTTGAGCCAATCAGGAGGGCCTCGGTCTTATTCACATTCAATTGCAAAAAGTTGTCCCTCGTCCACAATTCGATGTCGGACAGACATGCTGTCAGAACATCGATCGTCTGGGGGTTGAGGGATGAGGCAGAAAGGTACAACTGGGTGTCATCCGCATACATGTGGAAATTTACCCCATGTCTGCGGATGACGTCGCCCAGAGGGAGCGTGTAAAGGGTGAAAAGAAGGGGACCGAGGACAGAGCCCTGAGGGACGCCATGGGAAACTGTGCGGGGGTTTGAAGAAAAGCCATTGGAAGAAACAAAATGTAAACGGTGGGTCAAATAAGAATGGAACCATTCAAGGACTGTGCCTTGAAGGTTGAAGTGGGAGGAAAGACGTTGAAGGAGGATGGTGTGATCGACTGTGTCGAACGCAGCAGACAGGTCAAGGAGGACGAGGAGGCAGAGGGAGCCCTGGTCACAGGCGGTTAGGATGTCATTTGTGACCTACAGAAATATCCTTCCGACTCTCTATCTCCCACCTTGCTGGAGGTTTTACTCCATCCCCATAAAGTGCTCTGAGATATTATCCTATGAGAATTTTTGTTAAAGTAGAAGTTATTTTTGTTATTATTGAAGGATCTATGCAATGTGCTTAAAATGATTGAGGCATTGGATGTTCTCCCCACTGATACAGACGACCTTATCTCGATCCTAATCAGTCAGATAAGCACCTTATCAACCAAAAATCACAATTGGAACAAGTGTGGAAATGGCCTGCTACATTATGATTCACAAGCTGCGTGAATAACATGTTGAATTCTATACCCAAACAACTCACCAGCATTGTTTCAGACAGAACTTTCTGCAGAAAAATAAACCTTTGCTGATTGCAAAATTCTCCCAAAGTTCACCTGAAGTTGAAATATCTAGTCGGAAGCAAAGTACCCTGTAACTAAGTACAGTAAAAGCCCGTTTATCCGTGACCCGATCAACCGTAACTTCTGTATAACCGGCACCTCAAAAAAAGGTCCACATTCAATTAACCTGAATTTATCCGGCACAATGCATTATTTTTTAAACAATTGTGTGTATTTTCGGCCGAATATCCAGCATGCGCTTTAACCGGCATTGGCCAGCTCCCGAGGGTGCCGGATAAACGGGCTTTTACTGTATTGTTAACTTCACCCTCACCACAGGGTTGTTGAGATAAGCAGAAAATGTTGGCAATATTGGGTTGATGATATATTTGTAGGTTGCCCAGATCTCAAACTCTATCTCTGCTTTGATTAACTAAATGTGGCCAATATTTCCTCAAGCTATCAGGTAATAATAATTCTTGCATTTGATATAGCACCTTTCACTTCTTCTAGACGTCTCAAAGGGCTTCACAGAATATTACTGTAAAGTGAATTGACTGTATAATTGTGGCCAAAATGTGGCAGCCAATTGTGCAAAGCAGTGTCCCACAACAGTCATGGAATGAAATGGTCAATTTATTATTGATTTTTTTTCTTGAGGAATTATTATCAGGTGTGTGGATCTTGCCCAAGGTTTCGCTCTGCCTGGAATCGAACCCAGGTCTCTCGCTTGTAAGGCGAGTGCTCTAACCACTGAGCTGCAGGACTCCACGTTTTATGTTGAAAGGCAAACATCATGTAGATGTTTATCAGATAATATACTGAATTGGCAGGTACTATAATACCAATAATACCTGCAGTCAATAAGGTAGCCTCCATATTTCTGAATGGATACGGTAATACAGGCAAATCTTAATTTGAGCACTTATGTTGAGTTAGCATGGATCTGAGTGTAACATTTTATGTTGAATTATTGACCTGGTGTAGAATCACGTGTCTTTATACACAGTACTAAGTGTACAAATAAAGACACAAAAGCAGCTGTACATTTACGACTGAAAGAAATCAGCCAAGCAGGGCATGCAGTACTCCAACATACAAGCCCAACACAAAGGACTGGAGTACCGTTTAGCTACTTTAACTAATATCCACATAGAGTCTAGGGTCAAACAGGAGTTTATTAGTTTATCACCGATATCTCAGACCTGCAGATATCTTAGGGTTGGAAAATTCAGTTTTTAAAATCAAAACATATTAAAAAAAAGATTGTTTTCCGTATGCACTTTGACATGCACAACATGTAACCCTCAACGCTGGCACCTACCACAGGTCTCTACTGTCTGTACATCACATTCATGCATGTAAAGATCCGGTTCACTGTGTTCCAAGTATTTGCGTTCATGCAATGTCACATTAGAAGTGATGAATAAGTATTATTTGGGAAAAACACAAATACAATAGTTGGAATCTGAAAAGTGCTCTAGATGTACAGACTGTGCACACTGGAGGACCAATAATTTTGTGCAGGAAATAAAGATAGATTAAAACAATTTTGTGTGAGATGTTGGTTATGGTTATTTAGAAACTATAATGAAGACACTGCCGTATCCTAGCAATAAAATACTTCCAGCAATGTTTGGATAAGTACGTTTGTCATAGAGATTTGAACAAAAAATACTCGTTAGATGGCATTTTTCAACAAAGCACTCAGTGGTTTACTTAACTTGGATATATAACTACAAATGAGGGACTGCAAGAGAATTAACAGTAGACTGAAGTGGAACATCAGCAGGTTAGAGCAATCTAATATAATGAGCTTTTACAGTCCTATCTTGAGGATCAAAGTACAAATTCCTATTTTTAGCAGATTCAAACTCACATTTCTTCAAAAATAAAGGAAGTGTTATCCATTGCCCATTAGGCTACTCCATGGAACAACATGAGACAAAAGAGATTCAAAGCAAATCTCGCGGGGAGAACAAAACACTTCTACTTCAGCTCATCACAAACCAGTACTGATGACAGACAGCAGCAGCAGAGAAGTTCTCAGCTTAGACTGTCCATCCTTCTGACAGGAGGAAGGAGGAAGACAGTTAACAATATAAAAGTTAAACTGAAGCTTCACACATCGATATGGCTGATTGTCAATTGCAATGTCATCATTCGGCAAGGAGCAGAATCCAAAACAACTAAACTGGGAATTCCCAACAGTGAGGCCAGACATCAAAACAGCTGTGATAGATATTTTAGCACTGAATTCATGTGAAACAATCAAAGCTTAATTGAAGCCCGCTTTGAAAAATTTCAGGAGAGAATAAAACTGGCAGTAGGTTCACAGTGCATTCACAGGCAATCTCTACCCATCCCAATCCAAAGTACCAAAGAATGCAAAATTGACATTTTCTAAAGGTGGCCTCCCCTTTGTTAAGGAAGCTCATCACAACATCCCGTCATTTAGCCATTTTTACATAAAAAGCTGAAACAGCCAATGAATTGCTGAGTGCGTCAATGCCACCGGGAAAAGCATTTCTTATAAGGCAGTGTTCAAGCATTTCAGCAGGTGATTAGATGAGGCAGTGGAACATGAACTCCACATACGGTTAAGTAAATGAGTGAATGATTCAGTTTCTGAAGTTGATTTTCTCTATATTCATATTCATTTTAAGAAATCCAAAAAGTTTTAACGTACACTGCATTGCTGTAAGATTCTATTTGCACCTTTTGAATAGACTGATATGATTTTTTTTAAAAAGGGAACACTTTGTGAAAGTGTTACCACAAACAAATAAAGATTTCATGTATATTAGACCATGGAGTTTGCTATTATGAGATCTATAGATATGCAGACCTTTGTATTTTGGTTCATATGGATACCAAGAAAATTCCAACCCTTAGATCAACTACTTCCTAACCCACTCCCCTCTCAGAAGGACAGTCAGATCGCACGAGGAACCAGAGCTCATACATTATTTATGATTCTACTCAAAACAGTTTTAAAATTAAAGAGAGCACACCTTTAGGAGCGTTTTGAACTCAGTGCAAAATATATGGCTCTGTTTAAAAATGACTTTGGTTTAAAATTATCCAAACAATGTACCTTCTTCCTCTTCACATATTGGATCTAACTTTTGGATCTAGACTAAGGGGATGTGCAGCCCAATACACAACCTCCAATGGAGATATTTTTATTCTAGTCTCAGTTACTGCGCCGCTCTCTCTTCCAGAGATACAATGTGCAAGAGGCAACAAATGTTCAATCAACAATGATCTTTACATTTTCAAGAGCCAATGTTTGTTTTTAATTTACATGTGAAAGTATCAGTTATGGTCACCCTATTTGCTACCTTGGACACAGTTTTACTGAAAACAACTTTGCTCCCAGCAAATGCAGAGAATAAAACAGGGTACAAGATTATAAGATTAACAGAACAAATTAAACAATTATTACCAAAAGATCACCAATAACAAAGCACAATAACACTGAAAGCAGCTCGCTGCAATCCAAAATAATTTTTTTTCCCACAAAGTCACCATTTGTTGTTTTATACCTTTAGGCAACAATGCCTTACCTTAGCAGAAACGCCAACACCAGAAATACAGCACCGGCATGCAATCTAGGGCTCGGAAAACTGGAACACTGTGATAATCCTGTCAGATAACCTGTGGTAAGGCACTAAAAACCAATTGTCTTTGTCTAAATATTACTTTTAAACGTCTGCTTTGT
This sequence comes from Hydrolagus colliei, assembly GCA_035084275.1. Classification (NCBI taxonomy): domain Eukaryota; kingdom Metazoa; phylum Chordata; class Chondrichthyes; order Chimaeriformes; family Chimaeridae; genus Hydrolagus; species Hydrolagus colliei. The sequence continues at coordinate 8,021,264 of CM068761.1, read as the reverse complement.
TCACTTTGTTCTCTCAATATCCCTCTGAAATTGAACAATTTATAAAAGTTACAAATGCTTTTGTAGGTCTTGTGAATATATCCAGCTACATAAGGATACCCACAGGATTTACACTTAGAATGCTATATTACAACTGCTGGCCTTCAGTAAAATAACGTTTTATATGTTAAAAAAATCACTCTCTCCACTGTAAATGCCAGATTTTATTTACAACAATAATATAATCATAAACCTTATGAAATCGTTCAAACCCCTCCTCTAGTTTATAGGAAAGTGCCTGTTTTGCTCTATGCAAACAACCACGTTTAATAATAATAATCGTGGTATTTGATATAGCGTTTTCTACATCTTCTAGATGTCTCAAAGCGCTTCACAGAATATACAGGTAGCCCCCGCTTACCGAACGCCCTGTTAACGAAACTTCACTATAATGAGGGTTTCTATTTGTACCCCCCTATGTGCTTAGCGAAGGCTGTGCTCGCTATAAAGAAAGTTTAAATCTCGCGCGCTTCTTGTCTCCCGGCAGCCTCCGCGACACAAGAGCATATACAAACACACACTTACTGCAGTGCCACCTAATCCAAGAGAAAACGCTGCAGTATGAGAGGAGCTTAAGCGATAGGATGCTCTGTCTGTCTCTCCTCTCTCTCTTTCTCCATGTCTCTTTCCCTCTCTGGTTTTGCCTTGCCGGGAATTGAACCCAGGCGTCACAGTTGCCAGGCAAGTTTTTTTTGGGGGGGGTGTCAAAGAGACATTGACTTAAATTTGAAAGGGGGCATCATAAAACAAGATTGTATAATGTGATGGTGTGACTGGTGCAGAAACTACACCCAGATCTCCAATTCAAGCTTACAGGGCTCCACAACTTCAATGAACAAACTTTACACTGAAACAAATTTGGAGAATTGTTGAGGTTTTAAAGGAATAATTAAAGATTGACAATGTCCAAAATAGACACAAAACAAAACCCCCATTGGCCCAATCAGGATATTAAAGATCCAGTTTTACAGAAGAGCATGAGATCTCCCAGGTTCCAGGACAATAATCATGAACAATTTTGACATCATGACTCAAAAGCCTGCAAGCATTTTGATGATAGAATTAACCTTCAAGATTCACTGAAAGTCAATTTTCTCCCATCCACATTTCCTGACAATGCTGATAACTCATTTGGCTATGGTCCCTCAAACAATGATCACCTGTCCCTCTTTCCCCCTCCACTCCAACAGCTGCCCCTGTTTGAACATTTTCATGCTGCAAGTGTCAGTAGGCCACTTACTGTGGGAGAACATTACACCAGGCACAAGCTTGACATCCATACTTATTAGCAAGGGGTCAATGATCAGCAATAAAATGTAGGAAGCCTGGTTGTTGTTTTTTAACTCCTCTCTAGCTCAATGATCTACAGGACAGTTTGGAGGTCCCATTTCAACCAGTGTGGATCAGCATCATGCCTTCGCCCACTCGTGCATTGGTAGAGCTAATCTTTAAAATTACCGAGCTAAGTTTTTTTTTCAAGTACAGTATATACACTATTTTCAGATGGAAAATACAATACGATTCCCTCCTTCATTAAGATGTCTTTAACGAACTATTAATTCTAAGGGGATCAGGTCAGCCCATTCTCGTGATACCTTGGTGCGTACATGTAGCAAGCAGTGTGATACTGAGTCATACTGGGCTAGATAACTGGTGGGTGCTATTATCAAAGTGCGTCACAGAATATACTGTAAAGTGAATTGAAATGCTATAATTTGAGGTGGAAAATTAAAAATACTAGAGTTTCTACTCCCAAACATTATCCAGTGACCCCCTGCACAACAACAACAACAAAATTACATTTGTATAGTGCCTTTCACGTCAGGAGGACGTCCCAAGGCTGAACAAGTTCTGCCATCACACGAGTAATGGCATTAAATTCAACTAAATACACCAGGCTCATGTAGTCCATCAATATTCACTTAGTGTAAAGATTATCTACAATTTCCATGATTTAGAAGACGAACAATGTCCACTGAACCCTACCTCAACATATGTCAATGGCTATGTCAAGGATAAGAAACTAATGACTTTGATATTAAACATTTTCAAAAAACCAATGTTGAAAAGATATTCAAGATATAAATCATAGATCAATATAGTTGATCAATATAGTTTTGCACCTCAGATAACTATTTTAGGGAGTTGTTAATTATGGAGTCAATTTATTCAAATGATTTTAGGCCAATAGAGGTGGCCTAGGTAGAAAATGCATGTTACAAATGATTGGAGATCCAAGTCCAAAAGTACTTCCCTTCACATTGAAAGACTTCAGTTCGTAACCTAGTTCCTAGTGCAATCACTGACTGTACAGGAACCCAGCAGATAAACTAATAAACGCAACCTGAGAAGGGCGAGAACAGGCAGCAAGAAAACTGGAAGGAACCAGGGGGACCTTGAGAGAGAGGTGAGCAAGCATCAGCAGGATTGTAGACCACCATCTTAGTGGCTAGTCTTGGAGGTCGAAGGGCAGAGGAAAAGGAGAGTGCTGGGATTTTACTGTTCTTTGCAGAGATAAACGAGTGCTCTAATTCAGAGAGGAAAGAGACGAAAAGAGATTAAGCAGCATGGCGAGAGGCATAGAAACTTATCCATTGTAAGAATACAAACTTTTAACTCATCCATCAAAAACAGCGATGCGCTAACACATCTTTGAGCTTTAGGGCTAAAGCTGATAACAATGCAAGTGTCTTAAAGAGCGAATATCATCGTCAAACTTCCTTTTAAAAAAAAAGAGGACCTTAAACTTAAGTTTAATATCCTTTTGATGATGATTATACGACTGTTGACTTTTTTTTGTAAGAATGTTGTGTGTGAGAGCATATTTGTGCCATCAGGGATTGGTGGTAGGTATAACTGAGGATTGGTGGTAGGTATAACTGAGTTCAACTGTGTGACGCAAGATTAATATTCATGCATTGATTAACCGAGATTGCTTCAACGAGGTGCAGATTAAGGCCAACATCCCCAATAACGTCTCCCAGTCGATTTCCATTTGAATTTTCCTGAAGGTTTTTTTTTGATGGCGAGACTCGCTCTTTAAATTACAACAGTAAGTACAGCTTACAGAGGCTCAAATATATATTTATGGTTAGTCATTTTATAAGCACGTTCTTTAGGAGCATAATATGAATGAGGATGATCAAATTGACATCAAAAAGGGTGCACATTAAGTGAATTCTGTTAATCAGTGAGACCCAAAGAGACTGTCAGAATAGAGGGCACATTCTATCAGTCAGTGTTAGAGCAAGCAGCTACTGCACTAATATAGATTAAAGTACAAAGCACTCTATGGAACACTCTTGTATCACAGAAATCTGGATTTCTTATTCTAATACACTGCACTTTCCAATTCAATTTGTCTCTCACCATCACACAGATCTGGAAAGGCAAGTTTTAGTACAGAGCTACAGACCCTAGATTGAGGCACATTGAGAAATCAAATGTCCGAATAAGTTTCAAAATGCTTTCCTGCTTTACAAGGCGGGAAAGGGGTAGAAATATACAAGGCTAAAGAACTTTTTTTTTGCAAATAATACAAAGATACCAGAACAAATTCTGAGCACAAAAAAAAGGTTTCAGCAACCTATTAATAAAAACTGGGATGATGGCAGGTAATCTAACCATAACTGCACAACCAGACCTGGAAACATGCCAGCCAACTCATGTTCAATTTGAGACCAGGTTATAGGTTCAGCACCAGTCACATTATACTGTACTAACTTGTTTAATGATGCCCCCACTCAAATTTAAGTCAGCGATGACTCTTTGACATCTGCCCACCAACATTTCTTAAATTATTTTACTCTCAATAAGCTTACCAATGTGCTATAAATGGTCACTCTTACAGTAAACAGCAGAATTAGGAGGGAGATTAGGTATTTCGGATGAGTCAGTTTGGCCAAAGGTTACTGTCATGAGGGCAAACATGCCCTCAAATAATGCTCATAACTGAGCATTATTCAGTAGTTCCAGATTTCCGGTTTCTATAGTTGAAGCACTATTTGCATTATTTCCTACTCTGGGTTAATTGAGAATTATACTGTTCCCATTAATAGCAGCAAGTTACTGATAACAGGAATTCCTAATCATATAATTTACAATATTGTAATCACACTGTTAAATTAGATCGATACTAATTTAATCAGATCGATACTAAAAGTGCAATAAAGGACTTCCGAATACCGGAAAGAACCAATTAGCTGAAAGCAAGATCTAACATGAATCACATTAGGAACATCCTGGCTGGTCAATCCTCGCTTTTCTCAATGTTGTCACTAAGTGCAAAAGTATATTCCGGCTCTCCATAAATAATAACTTTTTTACCCATTCCACTAATTTTCCTTTCTTCCTTTAAGTTGTTGGAATGACAAAAGAAAATATTACCTGATGGAGCAGGATGGCACATGATCCATACAATTTCTTCTGATGGTCTAGCTTTAACCACTCATATGTATAAAAGGAGTTTTGGGGAATAATTTATCATCTGACTTTCCTACTTCTGACATTGTGCCAGGCAACAACATCATGCATCATGGTAAACATTCATTATCATTTCAGCAAGGTACAAGAACGACCAGCATCCATAAAACGCTTCCAGTAGAAGAGGGGGAAAGTCAAAGGCCTTTAGAAGAGGGGATGGGTGCAAACCTTAACAAGAAAACGCACTACAATAACAACACACACAGTACGTTTTATAAAAGAAATACAGTACTGATCGAGTTATTATGAGCATTGTTTCTATCACTTGAATGTTCTAAGAGCATGGTCTCACCTCTGGAATCTGCTAGATTGCTCTGTGTCATGGTTGGTACAGTCTCAGCAGAGGACATCTCTGCAATACGGTGGCCCGCGCACATGGCTTTCAGCATCTGGAAAACTGCCAATGGAGCCACGTTCATTTTCAACAGATCCACAATTATCCTGATGGGACGGGGGGAAGAACAACAACAAATTAGATTTGTGTAGCCTCTTGCCATACGTCCCAAGATGCTGGACTGCCAGGGATCCGCACCAAGCTGGAGGTTGGGACCAGTAGAGGTGGAGGGTGGGGACGGTAGGGGTAGAAGGATGACTGGATTTAATTATACATAACAGAATCTGCCACTAAATAAAGAGCTAGCAGCAAAAATAAAGAATTATTCCTTGTAGTGCTGCGGAACTTTTTGTTTGGGCTTATGCTCAAAAAAGCCACAGGCCTTTAGGGGAGAGGATGGGTGCAAACATCAACAAGAAAATTGGAATGCAAGATTTCTGATAACATTCATCACATGTCTTGAGAGAAAGACGTCCAGCCATCATCTCCATAATCAAGAATGACATGGAACACAAAGAGGAAAAGCAGTTAAACACATAAGAAAGAGGAATAGACAACAGCAAATCAATTATCAGATACCTGGGATTAGCAGTTGGTTAAGCAGCAAAGCCCTGAATTGTCATCCAGTTCATCACTGTTGGTCATGGAAATTCCTTCCTTCAGACAACAAACTCTCCACCCTCTCCCCTTTCCCAGCTGCTGACCGAGACATGACACAGTAGGTTTGATGCAGTAATCTGACACAGAGATTGGTCATATCAATCCACGGACAATGCTGTGGGACACTGCTGTGCTCAATTGGCTGTTGCGTTCCCCCACATATATAGACAATTTAGTTTACAGTATATTCTGTGAAGTAATTTGACAAGCGCTATATCAAATGCAAGGATTATTATTATTAATGGAAGAAACGTTATTCCAGCTGCGGGAATGAGATTGATCAGATTGTGATTTTTTCTCCACTTACTTGAATACCTCCTGATCCATGACAATACCAGCAGCCTGTGTGAGTTCGTACAGTTCCATTTCCTCAGTAGTGAGGACTTTCTTCTTCTTTACTGTGTACTTTTGCACATTTCCGCTGACTGTCGCCAGGAGATTCTGCTGGGCATCCAGACCGGGAACCCCAGCCTGTTGTGGCATAGCCATTTGCAATCACGTGGAATACCTCCCCACACTGCAATCCAATACACAATGCATTGATCAGGAGGAACTGGGCAGACTTACTCGTCACTTTAGAAAATCAATGGTAACAAATTTCTTTGAATTACACAAGTAGAAAGGAAGTACCATGCACAATCAGACAAATTGGTATGAACTGTTATAGATCATTCTTCTACAATGTCAGTCTGCATAACAGCCAGTCCAAAGAACTAGCTGCTCATCTTTCCAGAACGGAAATTATATATTTTTCAGGTCAAAATGATTCAGTTCATCCAGATTTGCTATTACTGAGGTATATTGATTTCAATAAGAAATTCTGTCTATGAATGTCTCTCTCTATTTTTGGGGACCGGATTAAATAATTTTTTTCAAAACGTCTCCAAGAACATAAGAATTAGGAGCAGCAGTAAGCCATTCGGCCCCTCGAGCCTGCCTCGCCATTCAAGATCATGGCTGATCTTCTAATCTAACTCCACTTGCCCGCCTTATCCCCATATCCCTTAATCCCTTTGTGCATAAGCAATCTGTCAATTTCAGTTTGAATATGTTCAAGGACCCAGCATCTGCAGCCTTTTGGGGTAGAGAATTTCATAAATTCACTATCTTCTGAGTAAAGAAGCTTTTCCTTAACTGAGGGCAAAAAAGATGACCCCTAATCTTAAAACTATGACCCCCCCTAGTTATAGTTTCTCCTACCACGTAAAATAGTCTCCCACTATCTACTCTGCCATGACCCATAATAATCTTATAGGTTTTTATAATCTTATAGATTTTTAATAGAAACAAAGGTGTCACCCTGGCTCGGTTGATCACACGTCCACTTCTGGGCCAGATGTGTGTGGGATTATGCCCCTGCCTCCACTTGACTGGCTCCAGCCTCCTGTTAGGTGCTATACAAATGCAATTTTATTGTTGTGAATGTTGGTGCCCTCTATCCCACTGTCAGTGGCTGTGCTTTAGCCACCTAAAACTCTGGAGCTCTCTACTCCCTCCCCAGTTTCAAATCTCACCTAAAGACCATCCCTTTTGATCATGCTTACGGTCACTTACCCTCTTCCTCTAGCTCGGTGTCAGACTCCGCTACTGTCAAGTGATTGGGTACTCTACCCCGAGTGAGCAACAACAAATTACATTTGTATAGCACCTGTCATGTCAAGAGGTTGTCCCAAGTGAAAGGTGTTTTATAAATACAATAAATACAGAATTGATACCCCATATTGGGACTTTTAAACAACAATGTATACAACAATTTACATTTATATATATATATAATTTTTTCCTGTGCACAGAACTCTTATTTCAGAGAGCTTCAAAAAATTCTAAAGGCCAAACATTCCAACTTGCGCCTAACTTCCAATTCCTCCCTCCACAGATTGCAGATAATCCAGAACTCTGTGGCCCGTGTCCTCTACCATTCCAAACTCCGTGACCCCATCTACCCCATCCTTGCCCGACTCCATTGGCTCCCCATTATCAAGATGATCCAATTCAAGATCCTGGTCCTCACATTTAAAGACCTCCACAACCTCGCCCAACCCTACATCCGTAATGTCCTATCCCCTTACCAACCTGCCCGGCCCCTCCGTTGAGCAGGTTCTGGCCTGCTCCACATCCCCCGACCCATCCGCCCAACCATTGGCAGGCGAGCCTTCAGTCACTCTGCCCCCAACCTCTGGAACTCCATCCTGAAGTCCCTCCGTCTCACCACCCCCTCCCTGGCCTCCTTCAAGTATCACCTCAAGACTCTCCTCTTCGATGGCAACTCCCATTAGCAACTCCTTCCCACCACCCCTCACTCAGCTCGGGTTTGAAGCAGTAACTGTCCAGCGCCTTGGGAAGTCCTCCTGATGTGAAAGACGCCATACAAATGTAATTTTGTTGTTGTTGTTAATATTTTATAGGATTCAATACATTGCAAGATTATATTTATATAGCACCTCTCAGGTTGGGAGAACATCTGTAACCTAGTGGTTAGAGCACTCACCTTGCGAGAGGACCTGGGAAGGTAAAACATTTATTTACTCCACACACCTGTTTACCTAGCAATAAGTAGGAACCTAGTTCATTGGTGGATCACTTTCCAGAGGTAATAATCCCCTCCCCCAAAAAATGTGGTCACTTAATCCTCACAGAGGTACCAGCTACCTCCTCATCTCAAAATCTCTGCTCCATCATCAGCGGCTGTGATTTCCGCCAAACTCCCTCCCTCACCCTCTTTCCCATCTTCAGGTCGCGCCTGAAGACTTTTCTCTTTGACCACGCTTACGATCACCTTCCCCCTCCCACTCCCTCAGTCTCGGGCTCTGCCATTAAAGACGCCATCTTGCATGGAGGGCGCTATATAAATACAAGTTGTTGTTTTGTTGTTGTTTGCAGGACACTGCTGTGCTCAATTGGCTATGCATTTCACCCGCAAGATACAGAAATCAATCTTCTTTATAGTATATCCTGTGAAGCGCTTTGAGGCATCTCAACAATGTGATGAGGTATTATATAAAATGCAAGGATTATTTATTATTATAAATCCACCAGATATTCAACATTTCCCTCTCCTTCCCGGAGGGTTACTTCCCCCATGGACAAATGTTTTACCAGACTAACCCCCCCACCTCCACCCCAGATTAACCCCAACTCTCACCCCAGACTACCCCACCTTCCCCCAGACTACCTACCCTCTACTCCCCCCGACTAACTCCCTCTCCGCTCAGACAGACGGCCCCCCCCACCCCACTCTTCCCCTCAGAATGATTCCCCCCCTCCTCTCAGGCTGACACCCCCTCCCTCAGACTGAGCCCCATCTTCCCCTCAGACTGCCCCCCTCCTCTCCCCTCAGACTGTCCCCCTCCTCTCCCCTCAGACTGCCCCCCTCCTCTCCCCTCAGACTGCCCCCCTCCTCTCCCCTCAGACTGCCCCCCTCCTCTCCCCTCAGACTTCCCCCCTCCTCTCCCCTCAGACTGTCCCCCTCCTCTCCCCACAGACTGTCCCCCTCCTCTCCCCTCAGACTTCCCCCCTCCTCTCCCCTCAGACTGACCCCCTCCTCTCCCCACAGACTGCCCCCCTCCTCTCCCCTCAGACTGTCCCCCTCCTCTCCCCTCAGACTGCCCCCCTCCTCTCCCCTCAGACTGTCCCCCTCCTCTCCCCTCAGACTGCCCCCCTCCTCTCCCCTCAGACTGTCCCCCTCCTCTCCCCTCAGACTGCCCCCCTCCTCTCCCCTCAGACTGTCCCCCTCCTCTCCCCTCAGACTGTCCCCCTCCTCTCCCCACAGACTGCCCCCCCTCCTCTCCCCTCAGACTGCCCCCCTCCTCTCCCCTGAGACTGACGCCCCCCTCTCCCCTCAGACTGACCCCTCCCCCCTCCTCTCCCCTCAGACTGTCCATTTTTCCTCTCTCGCTCCCCCTTTCCTAGTATCCCGCCCTCCCGGGACTCCAACCCCGAGGCCTAGCGGAGGGAGGGAGAGGATGAGAGAGAGGAAGAGGATGAGGGAGGGTTATCCTCACTGTACCTGTTGTCCGTTGCTCGGCGCCAGGCCCTGCGCGCGCCGCCCTGCTCCCGCTCAGCCCCAGGCCGCCCAGAAGCTGCTCGCGCATCAGGGGGGAGGAGCCTGAGCTGTCAGTGTCACAGCTGAGCTGCTGTAAACACATCCATACATTCATAATAAATACAACAATCCTGGCATCGTGATATAGCGCTTTTCACGTCTTCTAGACGTCTCAAAGCGCTTCACAGAGTGTACTGCAAAGTGAATTGACTGTATATATGTGGGCAAAACGCGGCAGCCAATCGCGCAAGTGTCCCACAAACACCCATGGATCGAAATGTCCAATTTTATTGTTTTTTTGAGGGATTCTTATCAGGCGTGTGGAGTAAGGAAACTTGCCCAAGGTGTCGCCCTGCCAGAAATCGAACCCAGCTTAATAATAATTCTTGCATTTGATATAGCGCTTCACAGAATATACTGTAAAGTGAATTGACTGTGTATTTGTGGACAAATTGCTTGTAAGGACATTGCTCTTAACACTGAGCTATATGGCTCTATCTATTTTGTATGCATGTGTAAGCTTATAGAATCAATGAGTAACTGTGTCCTCATAGTCTATTTTTCACAGTATCGACTTTCTGCCACTCTAGGTTACATTTGGTCACTCAAGCCACGACTGCTTGTGGAAACACTGCTGTGCACAGTTGACAGCCGCGTTTTTCCTACCAAACACACAGTCAATATAATTTACAGTATATTCTGTCGCAGCACTTTGAGGCAACTCAATGAGGTGATAAGGTGCTATATCAAATGTAAGGATTAATATTATACATGCACAGCATTCATTGGTGGGACCCTGACATATGTCGGTGGTACAAAGCAACAATTTCAATTATTTCTTTTAAAATATACGATTTGAGATGAATGTATTGTGTAAATAGTCCCAGTTGTTTCAAGGTGATGTTGCATCTGTTTATAGATTAAGTCAACAGAACCCATATAATTACAAACATCCACAAGTGTGTGTGGCTGGGCACATCTGGCTGTTGTTTTTTGCCCCCAAAAGCACTTTGAATCGCCTTGAAGGTGTGATAAGGCGCTGTATCATAATGCAAGGATTTTTAAAATCATTAACCTCTCTCCATTCCAATAATATTTTGACATTTTCTTTGGTTTGTAAACTGAAGTACCCGAGATGACATTTGGAGGGACAGAAATTTGACATTTTAGAATTTCGCTGCACCATCCTATGACAAAAGTAGAAGAGACTATTGTGGTCCATTTGACAGGTCCAAAATTTAAATAAATATACTATTTCTCATGTCACTCAAATTACTTTTAACTAAATGACTATCCAATTCTCTCTTGAATTTGCTGATGCAAATTTCCTCCACCTTCTCACCCTCCTCCTCTATTCTGCATATTCACAATTAAACTATTCACCTTCCAGACTGAGGCTCAGCTGTAGTACTCTCATGTTTGAGCCAGAAGGTTGTGATACAGTGCTTGAGGAGCATTGTTGAAGGTCCTGTCTTTTGGATGAAACATTAAGCTAAGGTTGTGTCGGCTGTTCGGTTAGATGTTGACGATTAAACATCCCATAGCACTATTTGAAAAGAAAAAGGAGTTTCTGTATGTGTCCTGGCCAACAATTCCCCAGATAAAATTAGTCATTTGCTTGTTGGCTGTTGTGGGGCTTTGCTGTTTGCAAAATTGACTCCAGTCCATGCATTTTGTATTACACCTACAAACTATATATAGTCCTTTTTACAGTGTGTGCTGTGAAGTACTTTCAGATGTTTCAAAGATGTGATGAGGTGATAAATAATGCAAAGATGATTATTATTATTATTATTATTATTATTAGCTGTTCAGTGACCTTAAATTCTCCTCCTTACTCTCTCTGCTGGAAGTTTTCGAGTTGTTCATCTCATATGAATGGGGTGACTGTGTATGTGTGCGCGCGAGTGTGTGTTTGTGTATGCGAAATAAAATGCATGTTATTGTCCTTTCATTCCTTTGCTCCTATCCTGTAGCTCAGTAGTTAGAGCATTTGCATTACAAGCGAGAGAGCTGGGTTCAATTCCAGGCAGGTCGGTCAAGTTTCCATATTCCATATGCCTAATAATAATCCCTCAAAAATCATACATTGTTCATTTCAATCCACGACTGTTTGTGGGTCGCTGCTGGGTGTGCAATTGGCTCCCGCCTTTCGCCCACTAATAGACATGCAGTCAATTCACTTTACGGAATATTCTGTGAAGCGCTTTGAGACGTCCCGAAGACGCAAGGATTGCAGTACAGTACTGCGCTGTATTATTTGCTCTGGATTAAAAATAAACGGTCTCGGTTCCGAAATTCGCCAGTGACAAGACCTGCCTCCAGACAGACATCATCGCTTTAAGAGCTAGAAGGTCCTGGAAGTGAAACAACCCCACGTTCAGATGGAGGGGAGGGAGAGGCTAATGGAAGTTTCTAATCGCCGTCGCTTTGGGGCGAACGGTAAATTAAATGTATGTGTGCGCTATCTATATATATATTTTTAAAAAGATTCCAGGCGCCGAGGATGTGATGCCGGGGGTGACAGGCGGCAGGGGTGTGGCTGGGTGGTGTGTGAGCTGTATGACCTGGCGCTGGGCCCTGCCTCCCGGGCCCGCCTCCTCGATGGGGAAGCCGGCTGCTCCCCTGCCCTCCTCCTGCGGGGTGGTGGCCTTGCTGAGCTCCGTGCCTTGCTTATCCTGCCAAGCCCAGCCACCCGCCAACCCCGAGACCGACACCGACACCGACCACAGCGACATGAGCGAACCGCCCAGACCGGCCTGCAGCTCGGCCTCCCCGCTGCTGCCTCCCGCCGGCTCAGACACCACACACAAAGGCTGGCTCTACAAATGGACCAACTACCTGAAGGGTTACCAGCGCCGCTGGTTCGTGCTGAGCAACGGGCTCCTCTCCTACTACAGGTGGGTGGCTGGCTGGTGCAGGAGGGTGGGGTGGTGTTGTGGGTGGGGGTGGCTGGGCTGGCAGAGAGCTATTGTAGGCTGAGCATGGCATGGCATGGCATGGCTGCCCGGTGACACAGAGCTCGGGTGGGTGGCGTGGCGTTTGTAAATCTAATAATAATCATAATAGTGACACGATCATCATCGGCATAATAATAATAATCCTTGCATTCGGTAAGGCGCCTTCATCACGTCCTCCAGACGCCACCCAGTGCATTGGCAGCATAGACCCTGAATTTACTTAAAAGTATAGATTTTGAGGTGGGGGGAGGGGTGAGGGGTGAGGGGGTGGGTGTACGGAGGGCGGGGGAAACGCGGCTGCTAATTGCACAGTGTTATGCCCCACAATCAGGTACGGATTGAGCGACTGCGTTATTATGCTCGTTGACTCTTTTTTCCTTTCTCCATGGATGCTGCCTGACCTGCTGAGTTTCCACAGCAACTTTTGTTTTTGTTTTCAGATTCCCGACATCTGTAGTATTTTGTGTTTTGCATTATTATGATTATTATTTGGTGGTGGTGATAGGTGGGGGGGGGGGGGGGGGGGGGTGGGTTGCCATCTTGCGCAGAGCTTGGGTGGCATTGGCTGCTGAGCTTGTGCAGCATGGTGGTCATCTGGCATCCAGGGCATGGTTGCCTGCTGGTGGAGGGACCTGCTGGTGGAGGGACCTGCTGGTGCTGGGGAGGTATGGGTGTGTGCTGAACCACAGCTCGGGCGGCATCGATGTCTGCTGGTTCAGGGCCAGGGTCATGTGAGTGTTTGCCAGCACAGGGTTGGCGTGGTGGCCTCACTTAATGTTGCAGTGTGTGGGTAACATAGAGAGCGGGTGATATGTCTGTTGCTGGTTAGCCATAATAATTACGGATTGGCAGGTTCCCATTACCGTAGCCCTAGGGACTTAATCTAGACATGCTGATGTAGCCTACATACTTTTGTGAAGGCAAACCAATTGCTAGGTTAGCACAGATGCCCAGTGTATGTACAAACCAGCATGATATCATGTTTTCGTGATTGCAGATTAGACTTGCACTGGATACCTGTGTTGCTGCGTATTTTGGCTGGGCTGTCATTTGATTCCTTTTCATTTCTCCTTGAAAGCACGTTACCAGATCAGGTTCACATTAAAATCCTTAGAGGGGGAAACAATATCTCTAAAAGATCCATAAATGCATACATAATAGCAGCCACTCTTAATTGAAAGTGATTCATTGTATGAATGAAGCGTTATTTGATGTGGGAAGGTGTTAAATCAAAGGTGAGTGACAGCAGAAATATTAGAATTTTACCTCAGAATCTGAGGTTAACAAATACCGACATGCATGCAATTAGAATGCAAAATAGAGAATTCACCTAGCACTTTGAAGATGATGTGGATTTTTTTGTGTATTGTCTTAATGTTTTATATTTTGCCATGATGTAGAATATTTCATTTTTTTATGTAATACTATACCTAATGTACATCTACAATCTGTGTAGTACTTCATAACCGAAATGCCACTTTTTAAAACTAAAACTACTCTATATAATTCAAAGATGGTAAGATGGAGTCAAACTAACTTCTCAATGTACAGTACTTTGCAAAGCACTGGATAGCCAAAGCTCTATGGAGTTAAAATCTGGGTTCACTATAATGTGCTGTGTGTTCTTTGACACTGGGTTCTAGCCCAGCTGGAGGCAGTGGGTGTGCTGATGTAGGTTCAGAATGTTTATACTGTGAACATTCTCCTCAAACACATTCAAAGGAAAAGTCATTAAAAAGAGATTCAATGTCAGCGCCATGAAATGTGAAAAGAGTTTTTTAACAGAAGACATTGATGATCAGTGACTTGTGTGTAACTAACAGAATTCAAGGTCCAATCCTGAGATCAGCATCCAATGCCTGATTTTTATCTGGAGGTACTAGAGCGCAAAAAAAAGGAACATGGGAACATCTGCATGGACCGTCTGGAGCTCATCCCTAGAGCGTTTCATCTCACCCTTTTCTCGCCGCTTCAAGGTCCATCTCAAGGTCTTCCTCTTTGATTCCGCTTGCTTGCGACCATCTTCCCACGACACCCACAGCTCGGGTGCAAACTATAGTCCAGCACCTTGCAATGTCCTTCTGCTGTGAAAGGCACTGTATCAATGTAAATATGTATTGCATTGTCACTGCTGCATGATCAATTTCTTTGCACACCGAGAGCCCTGCAGCAGTCGTTCTTGATGGGAGAGAAATTAATCTGAGAGAAATGAGTACATTTGCTGCCCGACTGAAATCAATTGATTTGGTGTTCTGTAGATTGGTAGGAAAGTTTCTCTTCATACTAAGAGTGCTCCCCATCCAGCCTCCTTTAATGTTAAGTTTCTGTTTGACAGATCAGCCAGGCATTATGGAGACTTTCATTCAACCTGTGCATATTGGTAAGAAGCCGATCAGTGCTGTTTCTGACCAGCATGATATCCCCCACTATATAATTTTTAAAATTGTTGGCTCTAGCCTGGTTTGAATGTTCCATGATCTTGTTTGAATAACAACAACAACTTGCGTTTATATAGAGCCATTCACGCTGGGATAGCATCCCGGAGGGATTCTGGGATGTACCTTTTAGTGACGTGGCCTGTATATGACATTATGAATCAGTCTGCACAAGTGTTTGCCCAAACAAACCTACTTAATGCACAGGTTTTGCGATATTGACACTGATGGACAGATGATTGATTACTGAGTAAACGCAAATCAAATTTCTTTAATGATCCGTCACGTGGCACACTGCAGAATATTTCTGATGTCTCCATGTTGTATTGTTCTTGGTGCATTACGGAGCTTACTCCAATCATGGGACAGTTGGTCATCCATACTTGGGAAAGAGTTTCTCAACAAAATAACATTTGTGTGATTATGTGTGTGTGTTGGGAGGTGGGTGGGGGAGGGGTGGGGGGACGGGAAGTGGAGACAAATGTTAACAGACAAATGTTATGGCGGTGGTGACAGTGGATAGCAGTCAGGAGACGAAAGCTCTCCTCCCAGATCCAATTTTATTTTCTCTACTCTCTACTTGGCGCTTTGACACTGAGTGCAATTGTAGAACGTACAATCCAGTTCCGCCCTGGCTGAGAACAGCCAACTTGGCACCATTGAGGATCTCAGCTACTGTCTAAAACTTTCTGATACTAAGTAAAGATTTGTAAACTCTGAGGATGATGCTTAAGGTAGGTGTGTGCTGTGTGCTGTGTGCTATGTGTGTGTGTTATGTGGTGGCGGGGGGTGGGGGGTGGGGTGGGCAACGTGTGATAAATAAATTTTATTCATGTATTGCAAGGTAAAGATGATAATTACAAAGGCTTTTTGCACCACATACATCAGAAAATGCAATGTTTTCTAATAACTCTGATGGGACAATCAGATTATTTTACTTCAACAAATTCACATGTAATTTACCTTCCATGTCTCACTTAATGTTATTAGTTTTAATTTTCTCAGCTGGAAAGTTGTCAGTACACTGCAACCCATGGATTGATTGGAACGGCTTTGAATCAAATGGCATATACAATGCCACCCACCCCTTACAGAACTCGACCATAGACAGTGAGCTCTTTGTTCAGATGGGAATGTGTTTTGCACAGCACTCAGTGCTGGAGTGGACATTGCATCTGGTGAATCCTTTCTCTGCCTCCCTCTTAGCCTACTTGCGCATCAACCAATGGTGTCTTGGTCTCAGTTTATGTTTTAATGTTCTTCCTTGCTATAAAGAAGATAGTACCACTCTTTAACAATATTAGTAATCCTTGCATAGAGAATCTCCTTTTCACATCTTTGAGACAACAACAAAATTACATTTGTATAGCACCTTTCATGTCAGGAGGACGTCTCAAGGCGCTGAAAGACGTCTCAAAGCACTTTGTATTGACTGTATATTTTGTGGGTGAAAGCTTTTGAGAACCTGGCTGAGAATTGGGAACTGGGTTGCTTAGGTAGGTAATTGTCAAGGTAATCCTATTTCCAACTTACTCGCAGTAGACAGATGGATTCTAATATCAGACTCGACTTCACTTTGACCTTGGTGTATTTATATTGTGATTCTTCTGGCTGTATTGCAAGAGTAATTTATCCTGGATAGATGGATAGCTGGGTTAATTGAACGCACAGCAGATAAATGGTTGAACTCCACACCCACCTGTTTCTATTCAAGTCTCACCTCGGGCCAGACTATTCTCAGCCGAGTTGCTCCAGGTCCAAAACAATGACTGTCCGGCACCTTGGAACGTCCTCCTGATGCGAAAGATGCTATTCAAATATAATTTTGTTGTTGTTGTTATTGTTGGGTGAAGGAGGGAAAGTATGATAAGAATGACAATCAGCGTATGATATGAGAGTTGGCACTAGCATTTTCAGTAAAATCTAACAATGACCAGTTGCATTGTGACAAGCATCTGAATGTGTGCAATTGTAGATTCTGTCCAAATAGGGCGAGAGTATTTTAAGCTGTGTAGGACTTGTGCAGAGCTGCAACTGTGACTTTAGCATGGGAGTTACTGGTTAACTACCTTTTAGGAAATTTACAGAATAACCTGTGAAGTCGCATCAACCCCTTCTCTGAAAAGTGATCGCAAGAGTGGAAACCGTAGCTGATTTTCCTCTCCCTGGCACAGGGTACATGAAGTAGCCTAATTGACAGTACCGGGATGGAATGAGACCAAACCGTTTTCAATGGTACAAATACATTCTGTATAGATTATATCAGTACCACTGACTGTTT
Source organism: Hydrolagus colliei (assembly GCA_035084275.1). Taxonomy (NCBI): domain Eukaryota; kingdom Metazoa; phylum Chordata; class Chondrichthyes; order Chimaeriformes; family Chimaeridae; genus Hydrolagus; species Hydrolagus colliei. The sequence continues at coordinate 8,004,031 of CM068761.1, read as the reverse complement.
TAGGTCACAAGAGTATGAGAGGGAGGCTTAACAAGATTTATGATTGAAATTGTGTTGCTGGCTGAACAAGTTCTGTAAAGTTTGCTTTGTCCGGTTTCCTCCTTCGTAGCGTTCTCTCCTGCAGAGGGTGACTCATCCAGGGACGAATTTTAATGATGATTCATTCCGGGATGCTTCCATAGATTCTGATAACTTTCCAGTTACATCTACATCGCAAAGTGGCAATCTCTCATGTGAGTCTGGACAATAAGTGACAGTGAGTAAAACGTCAGTTGACCGCAGACAAGTCAATGCTTTAACTTGATTGCACAGTTAATTGTTGGATGGTGACTCTTCCAACTTGGAAGAAAAGAGATTGGACCTGCCTTTCTCCAGCGCAGTCACGCTCTCTGTTGCTATTGATATTGATTTTAAAAGGGCTTGTGACATATTTGCAGCTCTCTTCTCCCTTTTCGTTGAAGGAGGCAAGGGAGGAAGCGAGGCGAAGGGACTGAGAGATGGAGTTCCAGTGTGAGGGGACACAGAGGCACAGAGGCACCGATTGTAAGGGGGGGTCAGGCGTGAGACATGGAGCAGACTGGAGCCCGCTGAATGGAGGGAGCAGGCAGGATCATAGGGGGACAGCTGGGTGGGACTTTGCTAGTCTCTAACGTTCAATCATTCAGTGAATAAACTTTCTGGATATCCGAGGAATCTAAACTTTGTCATTTAACATGCCTTGCTTGTGTTGGTTTTCAATATTTACTATACCTCACCTTTCGCTCCCCTTCCTGTATTTGTTTTGCTCAAATAAATGTCAAGGAAGTCTTTGGAACCCACCTCACTCACTCTGAAACTCCTCCTGATGTGGAAGGTGCTATACAAGTGTAATTTTCTTGTTGTTGTTGTTGTTGTTGAAAGTGTATATTTGTCACAGGCGTTCGAGAAGCTGCTGCCACTGCTCACTGCTGAATGGTGTCCCGCTACGTTAGGTCACCCTGAAGCAAGATTCTCTGTGATAACTTGTTCAGCCGTGGCTTCAATTAACCGCATTAATGCATTTGAAAAAATTGCTGACTGTTTGGCTTCCATCTGTCGCCTGACTTGTTTTGAAAAGCATCCAAAGTATACTTGCTGTACCCGCTTGGCTGGTCCATGTACGTCCTTCACTTTGTGCCAGCTCGGGCGGGCACTGATAAACTGACGTCATCACAGTCACCATGGCACCTCAAGCTTGATCTGTCAATCGTCGTTTTGTGCCTTAAACCATCATATTTCCAGCTGTGCTATGAATCTTGTGGGAATGGGGCTTGACTTTTCTCAACAGTGTCGCCCACCACTGCTTCTAGGTTTGGACAAGATGCAGTATTTTTATTCGCTGATCTCTCATTGGTTTTGCCTGCAAAATGTACAGTGAATTCATTTCACAGTATATTCTGGGAAGCACTTTGGGGTGTCTCAACGATATGATGAAGTGCTATATCAAATGCAAGGAGTTATTGTTATTCTATTGAGCTTGTCTCATTTTAATTTGAAACCATCCGATTGATCCAGGGTCCATTCTGGTTTTAAAATGTTCTGGATATTTCTTATAGTTTAAAACCTAAATCAACTTAAAGCTATTGGAGGCTGTGTATGTATGTGGGGTGTGTACTGTGTGTGGTGGGGTGGGGGGAAGGGAAGAAAGTGAATCAGTGCAAAACACTAGTTACGGTGAATGAAGCATGCAATTTCTGAGAATTTCTTCTTTGCTGCATCTGTGCCTGACCTCATTTCTGATGCTTGTGGGACTTAAGGAATGTAACCCCTCCTCTGTATCACAGGGCATTCAGTCATTTATTTTTCATCCAGTTTTCCTGGATTTAGAACAGAAGGATTTGCTGGACGAAAGAAGACAGAGGCCCACCCAGTTTGTCTTCCTCCATATTGGCAGTCGTTTGCACATGTCGTGTCCCAAACTATATACTATATCCTGAGATGTTATATCCTTAAAGAAATCTTACCTAATTTGCTTTTGAAATGATCAACACTTTCTTCTTCTACTGTCTCCCGAGGAAGCCTGTTCCATAGATTTACTGTTATCTTAGTGTTTCCGCAGATTTGTCTTAAATTTACTCCACTTCAGTCTTATTCCAGTGGACAAGATAAACAGCTTATCGTGGATATATATTCACAAGATATACTGTGAAGTATATTTCCAATGCACTCAATGCTAACATTGAGTAGGTACCACCCGTTTCCCCAGATGTGCCCTTGTCCAATAATTAAAGACTGGAGCCAGCCTGTGCCTGACACTGGTGTCTACCACATTCAGCTGTATGATTAGTTATCAAGGGGGAAATTGTTTCAAATGAACTCATCTGTTAGCATCATATTTTGGGTTACAGGATGACCTTACCCAGTGGCTTGCAGATAGGATAGGAAGCTGGGACAACGATAGCAACCTGCACATATATAGCTCCCTCCACGCAGGATGGCATCTCATTGTGCAGGCTTAAAAATACTTTTGTGGCATGAGCTTTTCTTGCCTCCCGCCCCCTCTCCCCCTCCTCTCACCTCCTTGATGTGATATTAATGCCATCAAATAAATGACCTTTGTTATAAATAAATATATATATATATATACAAATATATTAATAATGAAGGCCTACATAAATGTAATTTTGTTGTTTGTTCTGCAACCTTCTAGTCTCAGCACCATGGGACGTCCTCCCAACATGAAAGGCACTCTACAAATGTAATTTTGTTGTTGGTTGTTGTTGTTTGTGCCAATTGGAGGAGCCCCAATTGTAATATCCTTACATTTCTGTTAAAAAATTTAAATATTACATTTACAATATATTAAAATGTTAAATTAGTTTGATCGCAACACAGTATTGGACTTTAATTTTAGTAATAATAATCTTTGTAATTATTATTCATTGCAATGATTTTTATTAAAATTAAAGCCAAATACAGTAAAAGCCCGTTTATCCGGCACCCGATGAACCATAACTTCCGTATAACCAGCACCTCAAAAAAAGGTCCACATTCGATTCACCAGAATTTATCTGGAAAAATGCATTATTTTTAAAAAAAAACTTTAAGTGGCATTGGCCAGATCCCAAGGGTGCCGGATAAATAGGCTTTTACTGTATTGTGTTGTGATGAACTATTCAAATATTTACTCCATTTACCCCGCTGAACCTTTATTATTAATAATATTAATCTTTGGGGCTTTAAAGGATTTACTGTAGTCACTTTGTAGTTGCATAGCAATGTCCCACAAATAGATATCAAGTAAATGACCAATTGTATTTGAGGGATTGTTGGTCAGGGCATTGAGAGAGAATCAGACATGACCTTGGTTTAACATCTCATCCAAAGGATCGCACTTCTAACAATACAATACATCACGAACCTGCCATGGAACATCAGCCTGGACTCTTGGGTTCAAAGTCTGATGTGGGGCATTAACCTTCTGACTCAGGCAAGAATGCTAGCCACTGAGTCAGGCTGTACCCTTGTACAGTTGCAGTGAGTAATTCTTACCCTGATGGGTAAACAACATCAACAAACAACATTTGTAAAGCGCCTTTCAAACAGCCACACTGGATGGTTAGCCCTGTTCTCAATTATACAATAACTTTACATTTTTGCTGTTGGTATTTTCGTAAATCTGAAGAAATAATTCCTGAATAACTGGTCCTTGGCATGAGCTTCTAATTAACTGACTGACTATCACTGGGGGATTCATGACTTGTGGAGAATTCTGGCTTAATAACTCCTATATCAGTGATGCCAGCATTAGATGTTTAAACCAAAGTTTCTAATGCCGCGAATTGGCATCTCTCTCCATCAGGACATAATGAAGGTGAAAAGAGTGTGAATGGTCAGGCCAAATGGAGGAGGAGGACCTGTGGTACAAGTGAAAAGCTTAAGCACCATTTTGCATACACATTGTCTTCGTACTTCATGTTTCTTCCCAAGATTGTTCCTCAAGCCACTGTTCTCTCTTGGCCTTTTAAAGACTGTATAACTGACACGAGAAGGAAAGGCTGGCAGATGTCCAGGGAGATTGGGTCTCGCTCTGCAGTGTCTCGGGTACAGCCATGTGCTATTTGAATAATTTAAAAACGTTGACTGATATGTGCAGTGATGCAAAGTTCTATCGCCGTATACTTAGCTGAAGTATGAGCAGCAGCCCCTCTACATTAGTCTCCAGTCTGTTTTGTGGGGTTGGCTGGCTTGACAGGAGGTAACGGTCTTTTCCTTGGAAAGGTCAATCTAGACCAGGAGTCTACCTGATCCGATCGATTTGGTGACGTTAGTGTTGCAGGGATTCCTCTGGGCTTTGAGGGTTGGTGTTTCTAATCACTGCTGCGTTCCTCTTCCTCTCCCCACTTTAGTTACTGACCTTGTCCGCCTCTGGAATAAGGCTTGTCTATTGTTTATGTTGCACTGTCCTGCCTTGTTAATACGGTATTTCGCCCACATATAGTCAATTCACTTAACAGCCTATTCTGTGAAGTGCTTTGAGACGTCTAGAAGAGGTGAAAAACGCTATATCAAATGCAAGGATTATTATTATTTAGGTAACACGTAACATGGGATCATCATTGAATAATGATATTCAATATTATTGAATAGTAATGATTATTTGTATTGCATCATAAATTGATTTATGATGCAACACAAATATTTGTTTTACTATAAATATATATTTTTAAATATAGAATTTTAATAAAAATTTTTAGTCATTTGTGGTGACACTCTCTGTTCCCCCACCCTCTCTGTTTTCTGTAATAATAATAGTATTGCATTTGATACTACCTTATTATTATATTACATATATTCTACCCTCTCTTGAAGGTGCGCACTTTTACAGACTAAGAGTTTGAGCTTCACAGCCTGTGGTGCCATCTGCTACCCTGACTGTGTTGATTCTTCCATGTTTGAGGCCAGACAGACAATGTTGGTGAGCTATTCATCCATGAGAGCCAACGGAACTCAAGCTGATCCTACCCACGCCCAGTGTCCGGGTGAGCTTTCCAGCTGAATTATCACAATACTAATCAACAATGGGAACCTTGGCTGATTCTCCCTGTCCGAGCCCAAAGGCCTCAAGGCCTATTGTAGTGTCCCTACAGCCATCTAGATTGAGATCAGCATTAGGGATTGAACCTGGATTGGTCGGTAGGGTTCAGTTTCCCTCCAGACAGTTGCTTTTACATATTAAACATTGCAGGAGCAGCCATTGGATTTATTTTTGAACGGGGTACTGTGCTAAAGTTCCTTAGGTGACCTGGTAGCACCACCTCTTTGTGGTGCTATATACACCAGAGAGTTCTCAAGTTTCACCTCTTATTTGTATGGACACAGCTGATTGTCAGCTGGGACAGACAGCAGGGAGTCGTGCTTTTATTGAGCCATTGTGTCTTCCGTCTAATGAAGGGTAATATCAAACGGCAGATTGAAATTATCACGTCTCCTGACTGCTATTCAGTTTCCTTAAAGAAAGCGCGCGCATGTGTGTGTGTGTGTACGTGTGAGGTGAGGACTCAATGACTGCTCCCCACATATGGATATCTCATTTTGGCCCTCACTGCCGACACTGTCTTATAAGAACTCCATTTTGGGCAAAGGAAGATTTCTGCAGCTGTGGTTTGTACCGCGGGGAGCGGAGGGAAAAAGATTAGACAAGGAGAATGGGTTGTTTGGTGGTGAGACTGCTCTGTAAAAAGGGAGGCGGTGGGTGGTGCTGAGATGATAATAATGATGATGATGATAATGATACTCTTTGCATTTGATCGAGATGACATGAATTGCAACAGGTAGCGCATATCGTAGCCCATAGATTTGTACGAGTCAGTCATATAAATTGGATAACCGACTACATTGAATGCATCCTTCATTGAGCATTGCGTGTGCCCTTTCCTGCATGCAACTGGTCCTATGCAAAGTACTGTAGATGCTGGAAATCTGAGACAAAAGCAGAACACTCGGCAGGTCAGGCAGCATCTATGGAGAAAGGAAGAAAGTGAGCCGGTCAACATTTCGGGTCCGACGAAGGGTCGTGGAACCGAAACGTTGACTCACTTTCAATTCTCCATAGCTACTGCCTGACCCGTTGTATGCTCCCAGCGACCTCTGTTTTTGGTTTTTACTCGTACTTCAATCACTGATGATTTCTCTCCCTCATTCCCCCACCCTCCCCCTTTATTTCCCTACAGCACCTGCTCACCATCATGCAGCAGCCTTCAGTCTGGAGAGGGGCCAGTAGGAGGCGCACTGGTATTGGGGTGAGCTGATCATTTCAGTTTTTGATCCGAGGTCCTGGGTGACATTCGGCAGCTCTCACTCCCAACCCTGACTGCCAGCCCTGAGATTGATGCTAGCGTCTGGTTGGGATGGAGGGGATCTGTCCTGCATGATACAGTCACGTCGTGTGGGTGCATGTTATTTGATTACAAAGTCTTGCCCACAAAATATACAATCAGTTCACTTTACAGTACATTCTGTGAAGCGTTTTGAGACGTCTCGAAGATACAATACGGATCTATATCAAAGGCAAGGATTATAAAGTAATTGTATTTTAATACATTACGAATTTACATTTGTTTGGTGCTGTTCAATTTGGGAGGATGTCTCAAGGCGCTTAATGATTGATTGATTGATTGATTGATTAATTGATTAATTAATTGGCATTCATTCTGAGAGGGGTAGGGAGAGGAAAGATGAGCGAAATTATAATAGATATAACATTTATCAATAGATTATATCTGCTTTTCAGCCTTAGTCGTTAAGAGTTTTTCTGTGAAGTAAAATTGGTCACTCCTGCCTCAATGTGAGACGCTGCTGTATAGAAACTGGCTGTTGGATTCGCCTACAAATACAAAGCCACTGTACTTTACTGAAACCTTTGAAACATTCTCGACATAAAATGCAAGATTTATTATACAAGAGCAACAACTTGTATTAATAATAATCCCTCAAAAAAAACAATAATAAAGTGGTCATTTCAATCTGCAACTGTTTGTGGGACACTGCTGTGCGCAATTGGTTGCTACGTTTTGCCCACAAATATGCAGACAATTCAGTTTTATATTCTGTGAAGCGCTTTGAGACGTCTAAAAGATGTGAAAAGCACTATATCAAATGCAAGGATTATTATTTTATTATCTATTTAACTATTTCATACACCACAGCTATTGGTTAATAGCAGAGACCTCTTTGCCTGTGTCTCTTTATCTGTGCATATGTGTGTGCCCTCTCTCTCCCTTATGTATGTGTAAATCAACTTTCTATGCCTTTTTCCTTTTATACGCTTTCCATATGTGCATTTGAACTATCTTTCTGCTTGTTTGTTTTTCTCTCTTTGTCCATATCTGTGGACTTACTTTGATTGTTTCGCCCACAAATATACGGTTGGTTTTCCTGCTCTCCTTCCTACCCTGACCCCCCCCTCCCCCCTTGCCATCTTTTCCCCCTTTCTCCCCTAATACCACTTCCATGACTGTTTGTGGGACACTTGGCTGCCGCGTTTCGCTAACAAATATACAGTCAATTCTCTTACTCTCTTCATCCTTCCCCGACCCCTCCCCCCCTGCTCTTGTCCCTACCTGACTGTACAGCGCCTTATGACGTCCTCTCGACGTGAAAGGCGCTATATAAATGTAAGTTTTGATTGATTGGTTATGCTCTCGCTATGTTCACAGAGTTATATGAGTCTGAGGCTGATGTGCAATTCTAAATAGAAATGCAACAATCCGCAGCCCTGTCTGGGCTTTGTTTTGGTGGGTGGGGGTGGTTTCTGGTCAGAACTTCACTCTGCTGAATCTTATAAATGTTTGGTTCCATCCAGCATTTGGGATTCACCTTGATTGTGGTTTGCAGAGAGCTTAGCATCTGCTGCTCAGGCTCCGCACCTCCACCTGGTGGAACCATCGCTCAATGAAAAGAGACGTGTGACCGAGCTGTGGCCAGGATGATTGGGGCAACGCTCTCACACATTTCATGCTGAGCTGTGTTGCCCACCATGAAGCTTGCAGAGGGAGCTCTTGGTATCTACCATCCGTCTTAGTGAGGCCTCAACCCACTCGCTTGATGAATATCAAATGACCAAATACTGCAGCGACTATCCTGGGGGGGAGGGGTCAGACTCCAAGGTGAGCTCCAAGTTTAGCAACAGTCTCTGTGGTGGTCTTGGTAATAATAATATTAAGAATAAGAATAATCCTTGCATTTGATAGTCCAGTTCCTAAGCGAGGTGGTTCTGCATTATTCCAGAGACTGCAGATGATACCCCAGCCTGCCCTTATCGGCAGGATTTGGAAGGGCAGAAACTTACTGGGGGCAGTTTATTTCGCAAGTAAAAAAAGTATCAACTAGTTATACTGGAAGGGACTCTGCCCACTTAGCTACTGTTAACCCTGTAAGACAAAACTCTTAACGCCAGAGTGGTTTTAGCTGGACAAGCAGCAGGAAAGCTTGCCAGTAAGTGCCAGAAGCTGGTTAGACTCCAGCAGTTTTCCCATCTCGTACTCTGGGGGCTCCAAGCCTTGTCTCGCGCCAAACTGGAGCCAGCACGCTCTAGAATTGGGTAGACAGGATGTGTCCCTCCAGGGAGAGAATTGCAATAAATCAATATCTCTGGAATTCCATGGAATTCTCAGTGTAAGCACGTGCAGATGGGTTTTTGCATGTGTCAGACACCTGGCTGGCTAGCGGGAGCGGGAAACATTTAGAAACAAAAAAGGCTAAAGGGTGAACGTGGGAAGAAAGGCTATTGTTAGGGAATGGATGTGGAGGAGTTATTTGGCCAGAATTAGAGAATATGATTAGCAACTAAGGAAAATGTGAGCCAAGTGTAAATATGAAATAACTGATTTATACTTTAACTTCCGAAATAAACTGCTGACAGATGCGATGGATCTGGATGTTTTCATCATTCGACAAATTGTGGGATAAAGACTGGCAGTATGGCACAGGGATGGGGGAGGAGGAGAATAAAATCCTCTTTATAAAATAAAGTCACTGAATCCAGGACTGTTTGTGGGACATTGCTGTGCACAGTTGACTGCCGTGTTTCTCCCGCAAAACAGAGTCACTCTTTACAATATATTCTGTGAAGCGCTTTGAGACGTCTCAATGACATGATAAGGCGCTATATCAAATGCAAAATCCCAAAGATTATTATTGTGACTGGGAACATGGAGCAGGAATAGCAGAAATGTGTGGGATAGGGGCAGGGATTTATGGGATTGGAGCTGGGAATGTGGAGATGAAAGTACTGTAATGGGTTTCGGACCCTAATTGATGAGGTTTTCTTGCTATGTTGAATGACTTCTATGTATTTCAATTTAATAATAATAATCCTTGAATTTGATATAGCACTTTTCACGTCTTCCAGATGTCTCAAAGCTCTTCACTGAATATACTGTAAATTGAATTGACTGTATATTTGTGGGTGAAACGCTGCAGCCAATTGCGCACAATAGTGTCCCACAAACAGTTGTGGATCGAAATGACCAATTTTATTATTTTTTTCTGAGGGATTATTATTAGGCATGTGGAGTAAGGAAACTTGCCCAAGGTTTCACCCAGACCTATCTGGATTTGAACGCAGGCTCAGGAAAGGCAGGGTATTATAATAATAATAAGAATCCTTGCATTTCATATAGCACTTATGACGTCTTCGAGACATCTCAAAGCACTTCACAGAATATACAGTGAAGTGAATTGACTGTATATTTTGTGCCACATTTAATTCCCTTGAGGGATACCAGCTTGTGATATTGTGTAAGACTGTGAGGGGGTTCTCATTAATATTCTGCTCCACTGATGATTCTGAACTGCTGAATGAATGGCAACCAAACCAAACTTAATCAAATAATTAATGGAGACAGTTCTATGAGAAAGCTGGTATTCCACAGCAGTAGATATTGAGATTAGAGAGCGTAATTCTCCTGTACTCTAAAGCTTTCCAATCTATTTGGATCAGATTGATTTCAGCAAGTTCTGTACCAATTAAAGCCTGTCTAAGAATGTATTTTCTGCAACATTCAGTTTCTAACTAGCTTTTGAAGGAGCGCTCTCTTCAGCAAAATGAAATCTGTGCCTTCCTCTTTTATGATGCAATGTTTTGTTTCTCTGGGCTAAGTTCTCGAGTGTGTTGCCGGCGATATAATTGTGATGAATATGATACGTGTCCGTCCTAAAGTACTGTAATCATCCTCAAACAATAACCTTTCCTGAGAGACTGTCTGAGAGCAGACAGTATCCCTTTAAGTAGAGGTCATTGGTACCAAACGGCAACCGTACTATAAATTTCATGTTTTCAAGCTTTTATCAGGCAAAGCTGTTATTATACTATATTAATAATAATGTCTCCAAATGTTTTTAAAAATTAGTCATTTCAATCCATGACAGTTGTAGGACACTGCTGTGTGCAATTGGCTGCCGCGTTTCGCCCACAAATGTATAGTTAATTCACTTTACAATATTTCTGGTAAGCACTTTGAGACGTCTAAAAGACATGAAAAGTGCTGTATCAAATGCAAGGATTGTTATTATATTGGGGTGTGGTACACAAGGGTTAGGATGCAGTATTCTGCCAACCCAGAGAATTCTCTGACTGTTCAACAACAACAACAACAAATTACATTTATAGAGCGCCTTTCACGTCGGGAGGACGTCCCAAGGCGCAGCACAGGAGGCGTGTGACCCGAGCTGGGAGGGGAGTGTTTGGGAAGGGGTGAAGCACGAAGGGGAGGTAAAAGAGTTCGGGGTGGAACAAAAGGCACGATCGAAGAGGAAAGTCTTCAGACCGGCCTTGAAAGAGGAAAGGGAAGAGACGAAACGGAGGGATTGAGGGATGGCATTCCATAAGGTGGGAGCGGAGAAACTGAAGGCCCGGCCTCCGATGGTGGGGCGGTTAGGGCGGGGGGCTTGGAGCAGGCCAAGTCCTGCTGAACGGAGGGTCCGGTTGGGCATGTAGGGGGAGAGTAAATCGGTTAAATAGGGTGGGGCAAGGCCGTGTAAGGCCTTGTAGGTGAGGACGAGGATCTTGAACTCGATCCTCTGGAGGATGGGGAGCCAGTGGAGACGGGCGAGGGTGGGGGTTATGTGGTCGCGGAGGTGGGTGCGGGATAATACACGGGCTGCAGAGTTTTGGATGGCCTGCAGCCTGTGAATGGAGGAACTGGGGAGGCCGACGAGGAGAGAATTTCCGTAGTCCAGCCGTGAGGTGATGTATGCATGCACGAGAGTTTCGGCAGCGCGGGGGGTAAGATAGTTGCGGAGCCTGGCAATGTTGCGCAGGTGGAAATAAGCGATGTCGGTGAAGGCGCGGATGTGGGGGAGGAAGGAAAGTTTTTGATCGAACATGATGCCGAGGTTCCTGATTGGCTTTGTGAGGTGGAGTGTGCAGCCTTGGATGTTGAGGCTGGCAGCGCCCGATGTGCGGAGGCGCTGGCTTGAGCCAATCAGGAGGGCCTCGGTCTTACTCACGTTCAATTGCAAGAAGTTGTCCCTCGTCCAGGACTCGATGTCGGACAGACATGCTGTCAGAACATCGATCGTCTGGGGGTTGAGGGATGAGGCAGAAAGGTACAACTGGGTGTCGTCCACATACATGTGGAAATTTACCCCATGTTTGCGGATGACGTCGCCCAGAGGGAGCATGTAAAGGGTGAAAAGGAGGGGACCGAGGACAGAGCCCTGAGGGACGCCGTGAGAAACTGCGGGGGTTTGAAGAAAAACCATTGTAGAAACAAAATGTAAACGGTGGGTCAAATAAGAGTGGAACCAGTCAAGGACTGTGCCTTGAAGGTTGAGGTGGGAGGAAAGACGTTGAAGGAGGATGGTGTGATCGACTGTGTCGAACGCAGCAGACAGGTCAAGGAGGACGAGGAGGCAGAGGGAGCCCTGGTCACAGGCCGTTAGGATGTCATTTGTGACCTTAACCAGGGCAGTTTCTGTGCTGTGGATAGGGCGGAAACCTGATTGTTCTTGGTACTATTGAAATAATTGCGCTGATTGCAGTCAGTGATCGGATCGATCAATCGCATGTTGCTAACGGAGTGACCTTAGACTTCAGCTGCATTAAATTGCAGAGAATCTGACGAGAAGGGTAATGTTTTGTTTCTCCTTCCTGCTCTGGAGTAGCTAACTCCTTATGGGATTCTGCTGTATCTGTTTCAGCGCCTTGGGACGTCCTCCCGACGTGAAAGGCGCTCTATAAATATAATTTGTTGTTGTTGTTGTATCTCATGTAGTGGTCTGTGAGGTGGTTGACTTTGGTTGTTGGGAGGGTTGGGGGGGAACTGTCACAGTCAAATCTAATCCTTCCTATGATTTTTGCTCCCCAAACCCACACGTCCACTTTAAATATGTACAAAAAAAATTGGTCATTCATCTACGACTGTCTGTGGGACACTGCTGTGAGCTCTTGGTCCATAAAGTATGCAATCAATCCACTTTACGATATATTTGCTTTGAGATGTTTCAACAACATCATAAGGCGCTATATAATATACAATAAAAAAGCCTGTTTATCTGTGACCCGATCAACCATAACTTCCGTATAACCGGCACCTCAAAATAAAGTCCACATTCGATTAACCGGAATTTATCCAGAAGAAAGCATTTTTAGGGGGAATTTTTTGTGTGTGTGTTTTTGGCTGAATATCCGGCACATGCTTTAACCGGCATTGGCCAGGTCCCGAAGGTGCTGGATATACTGGCTTTTACTGTGTGTGTATATATATATATATATATATATATATGTATATATAAAATATATATGCAAGGATTCTTAGTATTGTTATCATGCTAATAGTAATTGTATTGTCAGTCTCCATCACTGTGAAGCACTCCGGGATGCTACCCTGCATGAAGGACACTATAGAAATGCAAGTTGTCGTTTAATTGCTTTACCGTGGGGATCACTGGGTAGAGATCAAGAGCTGGAACCATAGCCAAGTATTCTCTCCATCCAAAGCCAAAGTTGGTGCTGAGGCCATGTGTAGCATTCTTACTGCTGCCCCTCCCAAGAGCAGACCTGGAAATAAAAACTAACTTGGTGTCTTTCTAAGTCTGATTGGCTCTGCTCCGTGTTGGACGATGGTGTTAACAACTAAGATAATGGGGGAATGTAAAACATTTGGTGGGTGGGGAATGGTGAGGGGGAGGAGGCCCAAATTGTACTAATGCTAATATTACTGTTGATTTGCTTCATTGTACTTTCTCTCCCTCCCTCCCCCCCCCCCCCCCCCCACCCCCCCCCCCCCACCTCCAACCCCCCTCCTCAGGACTCAGGCCGAGATGGCGCACACATGTCGGGGCACCATTAACCTGGCCACGGCTCACATTGACGTGGAGGATTCGTGCACCTTTGTCCTCTCAGACGGCGGTCGTACGTACCATCTGAAGGCGAGCTCCGAGGTAGAGAGGCAGCGCTGGGTGACGGCACTGGAGTTGGCCAAATCCAGAGCCATCCGCATGTTAAACGACCAGTCAGGTAGTGACCGAGGAGCAGTGCTCACTGCATGGATCCTGTCTGTCTTTGTGTATCACACTTTTGTGGTATCATCGCGATATTTTAACTTAATAAGTTTCAGTTCGCACTGAGGTATCTGCTTGACCTCACTGGAGTTTCCTTGCACTGTACGGGGAGATTACAATCTTTCGAAGCGTTGGTTTTGTATTTGTGCAAACCCGTGCTGAAACGTGTTGCAAGAGAGGGGATGAGCTGGTCAAATCTGCTACCATAGTTTGAGCTTTTGAAGCTGGAGGCAATGAGAACTATGCTTGGGGAGTATGGCCAGGCTAGGAAAGGATGCTACCTGGATCCTGAGTGAGTCGAGGGATCACTGTAACTTAACTCCAACCAGCTCAGGTCTGGTTGCGGTCGGATGGTTTTCGGGATTTGGAGGCAGTTTGGTCCAGTTGGATTATGTGATGTAATTTCTTAATTCACAAATAAAGGCATCAATCAGAGTTAATCTTACGGCCTGTTGGAATGAGTGCTGAGGGAGGGATCTCCCTTGGGAATTGTCGGGAACCCAGACATTTATGAAACGTAAACAGAAGTTGCTGGGAATACTCAGCAGGTCAGGCAGCATCTCGTAGAAGCATAGAATTTTTCCAAAGAGTGAGGGTAGAGTGGCTGAAGGTCAGTCTGTTGATGGTTGATGTTGATGTTGATGGTTGAGCGGGCCGGGTGGAGCGTGCAGGCCTGAGCCTACTAAGTGGAGGGAGCGGACAGGTTGATATAGTACTATATTGAATTTATAACATAGGCTTGCAGGTTGAGGCGATAAATATTTTATAATGAAGACTGGAACTGAAATACGACTTGTGCAGTGATCTGAGTGCTGTGTGAGCAATTGTGTTCTCAATGAATTCTTGGATTCCAGAAAACTTTTGATATGGGGTAGGGGGACAGAGAATGCAATATTAAGCTAATCCTCTTGACAGTGAGCGCTGTTGAGAGCAATAGTTCAGCATCACCATCAGGTGGAGCAAAGTGATGTTATGATTTTGTAATTACAGTTTAAAGTTTATAAATTGGAATACTGTGGTTGCAGTGTGTTTCAAAATGTAAGCATCGAAAAGATTTAAAGTCACACGATATGTAAAGTAGAAAGGGTTATTTATTCAGTCAGCCTCTCAAAAATTGTCCGTGAATAATAAGCTGATTGTGCTGCAGATTTTTTTTTACTGTGTGCCAGAAAGCAGCAGATTGATTGTTGCAGGTTAAATTCCGAAGGTTCTTTGTGCCCATGTTAGTTTATTCCTCGATGAGTCAGAGGCTTAGTTGCTGACTTTCCCTGAAAATGTTCTTGTTTCACTGCCTAATAAGGTTTAATCAGAACATTCCCAATCTCAGCCAAGCTCTCAAAAGCTTTCGTCCACAAAATGTACAGTCAATTCACATTACAGTATATTCTGTATATCAGTGTCTTCTGACTCTTTGAGGCGTCTTGAAGACATGATAAGGCGCTATATCAAAAGCAAGGATTATGATTATTGTTGCTGGTATTATTTTATGACATTTTGCTGTGTTAACAATCATTTTGTTCAGGCTCTTTTCTATTCCCTAAAAGGCATCCCATTGTCACCGAGGGTTTATTGCTTCCCTTCCTAGGTAACCAAAACTTAATCTGATTATTGTCCAAATCCCATTTAGACTATTAAGATTAGCAATGCAGTGTGTGGGAAATTATAACCATGAATTCGGACCTGAGATGGAAACTGAGCCAAATACCGTAAATACCCGCGTATAAGGCGCACTTTTTTGCACGTCGGAAGATCTCGAAAGTTGGGGGTGCGCCCTATACGCAGGTACAAGAAATTTTGAGCCTCGGAAATATAGTAAACAGGAGGGGCGGCCGGCGCACTGTCAGCCGGGGTTTGGTCAGTGTGTCCAGCGGGGGTTGGGGGGAGCGGGTGACGGGGCTTCAGCCTCGGCCGCCCGGGCAGCGGCAACAGCAGGGAACTTCAGTGCTGTGCCTGCTGCCTGCCTTCTGGCTAACCCAGTCTGCCTGCCACCCTCCCTCCCTCCCTCCCTGCCTGCCTGCCTCCCCCTCTCTCTCTCTCTCTCTCTCTCTCTCTCTCTCTCCGTCCCTCCCTGCCTGCCTGCCTGCCTCTCTCCCTCCCTGCCTGCTTCCCTGCCTCCCCCACTCTCTCTCTCTCTCTCCCTCCCTCCCTGGCTGCCTGCCTGCCTCCCTCCCACCCTGCCTACCTGCCGGCTTCCCTCCCTCCCTCCCTGCCTCCCTCCCTCTCTCTCTCCTTCACTCCCTGGCTACCTGCCTCTCTCTCCCTCCCTCCCTGGCTGTCTGCCTGCCTGCCTGCCTCTCTCCCTCTCTCTCTCCCTCCCTGTCTGCCTGCCTGCCTGCCTGCCTCCCTCCCTCCCTCCCTCCCTCCCTGCCTCCCTCCCTCCCTCCCTCCCTGCCTGCCTGTCTCCCTGTCTCCCTCCCTGGCTGCCTGCCTCCCTCTCTCCCTCCCTGCCTGCCTGCCTCCCTCTCTCCCTCCCTCTCTCCCTTTCTCTCTCCTTCCCTGCCTGCCTGCCTCCCTCTCTCCCTCCCTGTCTCTCCTGCCTCCCTCCCTTCTGCCGGCAATATCATCGAAAATGCTTCCGTTTTTCTTCACCAAGAAAAGGTCAAAAGTGGGGGGTGCGCTTATACGCGTGTGCGTCTTATACGCGGGTATTTACGGTAGATGCCCGAGGCTCTTGCTTTGCATCATGTCAAGTTGAATAAGACCCAAGTTGCTGAACAGTCAGGTCGAGGAGCAGAGTTTGTTCCCCTTCACTAGCAGCTTGTAACTAGTAGCAAGTATCAATGCGTTCATACAATAAGAATTGCCACTTGGATGGGTAAGAGAGTGTGCCCAGTGCCCAACAAACCATGGATAAAATATGCGGCATTCCTTAAAGTACATTTATTTAAGGACCGTCTTAAGAAATTCAATACAGGTAGACCCCACTTACCGAATGCCCGGTTACCGAAACTTCGCTATAATGAGGGTTTCTATTTGTACCACTTCTTTGCTTAACAAAGGCTGATTTCACTATAACGAATGTTTACACACACATTAAATCTCGCGGGCTTCTCATGCGCAGCTTCCATTGCCCAGCTTTTCTCTGGTTGCCCCAGCAACACATGCTCAGTCTTTAGCGTGCCTCAGTTAAGCAGTGCAGTGCAGCCCCTCCCATATGGGAAGAGCTTAAGCAGCAGGATGCTTTGTGGCTTCAATAATAGTAAGTCGAGAGTGGAGGGGGATAGAGAGATGGAGGGGAATATAGAGAGAGGGGAGGGGGGAATAGAGAAAGAGGGGAGAAGGGATAGAGAGAGAGATGGAGTGGGGATAGAGAGAAAGGGGGAGGTAGAGAGAAAGAGAGAAGAAGGGGTAGAGAGAAAGAGAGGAGGGGGAGCGGTAGAGATAGAGAGGAGGGTGGGGGTAGGCGGAAAGAGAGGAGGGGGGGATAGAGAGATAGAGAGGAGTGGGGGAGGAAGAAGAAAGAAACGCGTCACGTGTCTGGAATGCCTGGGCTCAGGTTGGGATATTTCGGTGCGATGACTGTGAAGTCCTGGCCTGGAGCAGGCAGGATTGGAGTTTTTATTGCAATTTGTGTCACATTCCAGATCTCTGGACTTTTGGCTGCTCAACCTGTACACCGAAAATGTTAGCGCTAGGACCCAAACTGATGTTAGCAGGGAGGCATTTGGCTGCAGCCAAATACAGTAATACAGTTAAACTCTCGCTTAACGAAATTTTCGCTTAACGAAGGGTTTTAAAGTCCGCAACCCCTTCGTTAAGCGGGGTCTACCTGTACTAGCAGCTGGGACTCCTCTCCAGGTTTGTTCCTCTAAGTGTCTGAGCATTGCTATTACGCGACTGAAACAAGTGATATTGTTTTGTAAAGTTCAGATTCTATACAGGGCTCCTGGTGTCAACGTAGCAGCAAGTCAGTATTGTAGGCACTGGTGTTTGGGTGTACAAAATTCAGCTTATTGTGAGCTGCTTTCTGAATCCCAACCTTTAATTAATTACTGTCAAAATGACTTCCTGGTGCCTCTTCTCTGTATTCACTGTACTATAAGAGCCGCGACTATTGTGATTTCACAGGTTTCAGAACTAGTCTGGAGAGAAATCAAGTTGGGTTTTTTCTGGAAGCTGGACAACATGAGATTTATTTGGGTTCCAAACAAATTGAGTTGCCAAAAGTATCCGTTTTTTGTCTTGGCTTGATTTCGCCATCAGATGGCGCCATATCATGTGTTTCTGTTGTAGATCTTTCCCATCAGTTTGAAGGCTTGTACTTTCTGTCTATTTCGAAGGCTAAAGCCTCATCTCACTCTTATCCTTGAGAGAGAAAAAAGACCAGGCACATCGTGTAGCAAATACAGGAGGTTCACTTAACTTTCACACTTGACACATTTCACCCACAAAATATACAGTCAACTCACTTTGCAGTATATTCTGTGAAATGTTTTGAGATGTCTCAACAATGTGATGAGGCGCTGTAACAATGCAAAAATTATTATTATTGACCATCACTTTACCAAGTGAGTCATTAAGACAGCAAATAAGGCAGGATAATGTACAAGTAGTGATTTGGTGATTTAAGTGCTTTGAGGCGTCGATAACATGTGGAAAGCGCCATATAAATGTAAGGATTATTATTATTATTTGGAGAGAGTGGGGTGAAGGGGAGGGGAGAAAACTCCAATAGGCAATTTCCCTTCATCCAAGTCTGTTAGTTATCCTTGTACACGCGAGTAACACAGAGAGATGCTCAGCCCCCCACAAGAGTGTCCAGAGGAAGGTTACACAGATTAGATATCGTGTTTACAACCAAACGTGTGGACTTCAGGCCAGTGTGTGTTTATTCCTGAACCAATGGAATTTGTACAAATATTCGTTCCACCTTTTATTATTAATGTTTGTTGTGTGCTGTTACTCCATGTATCTTTTTCATTCATTGTATTTCATATTATTTTTATGTTTTACACTTTTTAATTTCGAAATAAATTTTTGTGTGAACTCGTGCCGCTTTATTTTGCTCGTCTGCGTGTCTCTTTGTATTTTTACTTTTGTTTTACTTTGCGATCAATTTCATACAAATCTACACCCAGCTAGAAGTAGGAAATTCCTGCTCTGTCACCCCGCTCTTGTCGCTGTGTGAGTTTGCTTGCTACAAACATCATCACCTGTGGAACAGGAACCCTAGGGAGTCAGTTGAAAGCAGGAAATTATTTATTCTAGGAAATAATGTTATGGGATATAGTAGTTCGAGACATATGTGCATGACAGAAAAGGCAAACTAGATGGACCTTGGTCTTTTTTTCTTCTAGTATTTCTTATGTTCTTCTGTACCTACACTATCCATATGTATTTATATTTACAGTACTGTATAAATATATATACTATATATATATACATGAATATACATGCACAGGTGAAGTCCTGTAGCTAAGTGGTTAGATCACTTTTGCCTTGCAAGCGAGAGACCTGGGTTCAATTCCAGGCAGGACAAAACTTTGGGCAAGTTTCCTTTACTCCACATGCCTAATAATCATCCCTCAAAAAATAAGTAAATTATTCAATTAAATCCACAACTGTTTGTGGGACAGTGCAATTGGCTGCCGCTTTTTGCCCACAAATATACAGTCAATTAACTTTACAGTATGTTCTGTGAAGCGCTTTGAGATGTCTAGAAGATGTGAAAAGCACTATTATCAAATGCAAGGATTATTACTATTATTAGAGCTGCGATGGTGCACTGGAACAAGACAGAGTAAAATGGATACAGAGGTATTTAGACTGTGGTTAGGATAATCTATACAATGTGTAATATGAACCACTTCAGACAGCAATGCGGCAGTGAAGAAATCTCACTACTGCCTGCACATCACCAATAGCTTTTATTTAATTTAAAGAAGCGCATATAAAGCAACGAGCAACTTCATTTATATATTTAAAACATTAATCTAAACAACAACCAATAACCCTTATATACATATTTTTTAATCTGTTTGATTGGCATAGCGCTTTTCACGTCGGGAGGAAGTTTCAAAGCGCTTTGCAGGATAGTTCTGCAAAGTGTGGGAGTAACTGTATTTGTGGGCAAAGTGGCAGCTGATTTGTGTAAAGCAGCAGCGCCCCACAAGCAACCACAGTGAGTGTCACGAGCCCGGTGAGGGTGACTCAATATTGGCAGGAGAATGACCAGCAGGTGGATTGTGACAGATGGTGATCCATTGAAATGGAATTTGTGTCGCTTTGCGAATTGACCAGAAGGTTTTGCTACTTCACAGCTGCGTGCAGAGTTCTCAACGATGGCTGGAGAAGAGAGAGAGAGGAGGAGAGAGAGAGGTAATATTAACAATGTACACCTAAAATGACTTGCCAGCGTTTACACACATTGTTACTAAATTACCGTAAAGTTAAGATGGCTTGAGGAGACCTTAGGTACTGGTTGGGGGGGAAAAAAGCTTTAAGAACTCCTTCCATGGAGGTTGAACTGTCCTCTATTCACATGCACACTTTCCATCAGGGCTCGCTAGGCAGCGATCAGAAATAAGTTCCTCCCCCATCGTCCAGCACTGCTACTGCTGAGTTAGGGCTGTCTATATTAGTCTCTAACTCTGACTGAGATCAGCTAACTCAGCACCACACAGGCCACAGAGCCAAACTGCGATCTTTCTGGCTGTTGCCTCAGCCCACATTAGACTGCGGCTTGATCAGCTGATTTAATGGAGTTTCTGGCAAAGCGATGGCAGAGGGTTTGCTCGACGGGGGACGTACAATGTGTGGAATTGGAGAGAACTTTATGGCACAGAAACGGGCCATTTGCCCCAAATACTCCATATGAGCCTCGCCACCTCCTAATCCTCTCCTTATTCCTCTATTCCCTTTCTCCATATAGAACAACATCTCAAAGAGCTTCACAGAATGTATTGTAAAGTGAATTTGCTGTGTATTTTGTATGCATGCATTGTTTCCTCTTAAATACTTTGAATCTTCCTGCCTTACACCTTCCAGCCGCGGATTCCACACGCTCACCAACTGGTACTTAAATAAAGTTCCTCCAAAGCTCCCATTTAGAATGGTTGCAGCATTTTAAACGTCTTCATCGGGTTTGTGAAATTTTACGAAACTTTTAAAATTTTATTTAAATTATAATTATAATACAAAATCAAATGTACAGGAAGATCAGTTTACTGTCCTGTCTTTATCACTTGGTCACGCAACTTAGTATTTGCCTGTTTCACCACATTGATTGCAAGCCACATGTCCCACAGTTTAAGAATCTCTGCCACACATGGAGCTCTTTCAAAGGAAGGAGTTTGTTGTTATGTGTCAAAGTGACCAAATCTGGGGGCAGGTAATAGCAAAAAGGTTTTTCTTACCCGAGAATAAAGGTTGTGCAGGATCAAGCGGTTGGCAGCGGGTGTAAGCTACTTTGTCTGTGCTTGTACCTGTCTCGTGTTTGTGTCTTTTTCTCTCTGTGCTTTTCGCCCTCACTCCCTGCCTCTGTCGCCCTCTCTTCTCTCCATCCCTATCCCATCTCCCAGTGGCTCAGTTGGTCTCACTCTCGCCTCCAAGTTAGAACGGTGTGGGTCCAAGGCTCACGTCGGAACCTTGAACTCATAGTTTAGGCTGACACTCCAACACAGTGTTAGGAGCGCACTGCTTTGGCGCAGGTTCAGATGAAACGTTAAACCCGTCTGCCTGTTCAATGCACTATATTTGAAGTGGGAAGGGAAGGGAATTTCTCCCAGAGTCAGGCCTCCCAAGTAAAATTGGTTATCCACTTCAAACAACAACAACAACAAATTACATTTATAGAGCGCCTTTCATGTCGGGAGGACGTCCCAAGGCGCTGCACAGGAAGCGTGTGACCCGAGCTGAGAGGGGAGTGTTTGGGAAGGGGTGAAACACGAAGGGGAGGTCGAAAAGTTCGGGGTGGAACAAAAGGCACCGTCGAAGAGGAAAGTCTTCAAACCGGCCTTGAAAGAGGAAAGGGAAGAAACGAGATGGAGGGATTGACGGATGGCATTCCATAGGGTGGGAGTGGAGAAACTGAAGGCCCGGCCTCCGATGGTGGGGCGGTTCGGGCGGGGGGCTTGGAGCAGGCCAAGTCCTGTTGAACGGAGGGTCCGGGTGGGCGTGTAGGGGGAAAGTAGATTGGTTAAATAGGGTGGGGCAAGGCCGTGTAAGGCCTTGTAGGTGAGGACGAGGATCTTGAACTCGATCCTCTGGAGGATGGGGAGCCAATGGAGACGGGCGAGGGTGGGGGTTATATGGTCGCGGAGACGGGTGCGGGATAATACACGGGCTGCAGAGTTTTGGATGACCTGCAGCCTGTGAATGGAGGAACTGGGGAGGCCGACGAGGAGAGAATTTCCGTAGTCCAGCCTCGAGGTGATGTAAGCGTGCACGAGTGTTTCGGCAGCGCGGGGGGTAAGATAGTTGCGGAGCCTGGCAATGTTGCGCAGGTGGAAATAAGCGGTGCCGGTCAAGGCGCGGATGTGGGGGAGGAAGGAAAGTTTTTGATCGAACATGATGCCGAGGTTCCTGATTGGCTTTGTGAGGTGGAGAGTACAGCCTTGGATATTGAGGCTGGTAGCGCCCGATGTGCGGAGGCGCTGGCTTGAGCCAATCAGGAGGGCCTCGGTCTTGCTCACGTTCAATTGCAAGAAGTTGTCCCTCGTCCAGGACTCGATGTCGGACAGACATGCTGTCAGAACATCGATGGTCTGTCAGAACAAAGCTGGTAACTCGCCCCCATTTTAACCATCCTTCAGGATAGAAGGGAAGCATATACACAATCTCCCTTGGAGCTGAGCTGGCTCTAAAGTGATGTCCTTGGTTACAGAATAGCCAAGTCTCAATGTCGGAATCGAGTCAAACCTCTGTGGCTATCTCGGTCGTCAGATTCCTCCCTGAACCAAGCTGGTCCGCAGTATCCTCGGGCACTTCTGATGACACCACAGCCCAGCCTGGCTCACTGGCAGGACAAAGCGATTGATGGGAGCATTTGGGAGTTTGTCCAAGAAGGTTTTTGCAGTGAAAATATTGCAAATGTGTATTGTAAAGTTGAGATATTTTCACTGCAATTTTGCGCACCAGCTGACAGCAAGAATGTTGAAGCCAAAGCTGGGAGTGTGGCCTTATCAGAATTCAATAGATTTGTGGTACTCCACCTACGTATCACATTTGTTATGCCTATTCTCCTGTCTGTTTCAATCTCTGTCTCTCACTCTCTCTATTGTCCATCTTTCTCATCCTCACTCTGCCTCTCTCTCTCTCGCTCTCTCTCTCACACACACAGTCTCTTCCTATCATCTCCCTCTAACTTTCGTACTGACTCAATCTTCCCTCTTACTCTACTTCCTCACATTACCGCTGGCCCCTAGGTGGTGGCTGGGGCTGCTCATTCATTTTGCCTGTGTTGTGGTGAGACCCAAGAACACTTATCGTTAAGCTGAGACCCAACACCTTACAGCCAGTGCATAGCCTCATCATACTGCCTCCTCCAGGGCTTGACACTCCTAGGCCGCAATTAATGCTGTTCAAACATGTTGAATAAAACAGACATAGTTTCTTCCTGTGACCTGGTCAACAATCCCAGATTATACTACTAATAATAATCCTTGTATTTGATATGGCGTTTTTCACGTCTTCTAGACGTCTCAAAGAGCTTCACAGAATATACTGTAAAGTGAATTGACTTTGGGCGATACATGGGCGAAACACGGCAGCCAATTGCGCACAGCAGTGTGCCACAAATAGTCGTGGATTGAAATGACCAATTTTTATCATTGTGCTTTTTTTGGATGGATTATTATCAGTCGTATGGAGTAAGGAACCTTGCCCAAGGTTTAGCCCTGCCCGGAATTGAACATAAGTCTCTTGCTTGTAAGGCGAGTGCTCTAACCACTGAGCTACAGGACTCTACGTATTTTTTCAAGATACAAACATTGACATTCATATCATGTCTATTTGTGGCACTTTGACTGTTAATTTGCCTGCATAATACTGCAGTCATTATACTTTACAATTAAATCCTGTGAAATACTTTGAGTTGTCCTCCTAACATTAAACCCTCTACACCAAATGTAGTATTGCCAACCTGTGCCTAATACTTTACGGATTTAAGTAAGCAGAATGCATTCCTCCAGAGAGAGAGAGAAAGAGAGCGCATTCCATTCCAACAGTGTATCTCTGGAATTTCATGTGACGGTGGCATGCATGGGATTCTCAGTTTGGTTTGGATACTCTTAAAACACAGTGATGGGTTTCCGCATGTGTTAGACACTCAAAATGATCAAATGTAAGTATTATTATTAATATTGTTATTAGAGTCAATATGTAAACTTTGGTGGCAGTCCCAATGGTGCATTAATAACAACAACAAAATTAAATTTGTATAGTGTCCTTCACGTCGGGAGGATGTCCTAGAGCCGCAAGTTTGTGCCTTAAGAAACTAAGTCCGTGTTGAGTTTGTCGATCACAGCCTGAGGAGGCTAAATTGGCCCCAGCCTTGGAGGCTTAGAATCAGCTGAAAGATTTACTGCTCGCTTTCATCTGGTTATGCACATCCGTGTGGCTGTGTGGCAGCTGGGAGGGGAGAAGCAAGACCTAGTTGCAATCCCCTCTATGGTAAAGTGGCCTGCCTACCAACACTCATTGGCCAGGAACACACAACAACAACTTGCATTTATTTTGCGCCCTTCACGCTGGCCATGGACAATGACTGGGGCAGGAGTATTTGTTGGGAAGGAACTCCAGCATGAGGAGGGTCAAGAGCCAGGGCATATACTGATGGGTAGAAATTTAGAAAATTAATTGAGCACAACATTTTTAATTGAACACACTGTATTAAAATGCTGTCTAACACAAATGACCGGTGCAGCACATCAGACCTACAGCTACAACTCCCAAGCAACCCCTGCTTGATTGACAAACGTCATCATTTCAGTGTCTCTTCTAGAGAATCCCTTGATACAATTTTAAATGGGTCAAAGTCCTTTTAACAGAGACTATATTCTGTAATTTATACGGTTTGATATTTAGGTGGTGGAGCTCCCGGCGACAAAATATTTAAATCAGAAAAGGGTTCACAATAATAACAATAAGAATCCTTGCATTTGATATAGCGCCTTATCACATCTTCCCGACGTCTCAAAGCGCTTCCCAGAATATACTGCGAAGTGAATTTGATTGCATATTTTGTAGGCAAAACATCAGCCAATTGCGTACAGCTGTGTTAGAAAATGTTACAGTATGTAAGAAATCATCTATCTAAGGCGAGGATCTATTCTCTACTGCTGTTCACCCAAAATGCCCAATTAAATGATGAATAGAAGCAGTTTATGATCCTAACACTCAAACCCACAGGTCATTTTTCTATCGCCTCATAAATCAAATTGCTCCCAGTGTGTTCCCATTTACAATTGACGAGACAGAAACATGAACTGTTGTTAGGTGGATGTTTCCAGATTCACAGCCAACGTGAGGCTGCCGTGAATAGGCTTTGGTTGGTTGCGGGCTGATGCCAGAAGCAACTTGGCTCTACATGTTGTTGTGGAAGTAGATTCATACTATGACAGAGCTTCAGACAGTTTGGGTAAACACCGGAAGTACCAGTATGGCATTGCGTTACAACAGTGTACTTGAGAAAGCCAAGAAGGAGGCAAGCTTGTTTGAGCCCACAAGTTCATACCTTACAGAATCACATCTTACCCAATCATTGACTTCAGACCAGAGAGCTTTAAGAAATTTAAGCCACAGCATGAGGCCATTTGACCCATTGTGCCTATACTGGCTCTCTGAAAGAGCTGTTTGTTTAGTCCCATTCTCCTGCCTTTCCCCATATCCTTTTGTATTTTTGCATTCACACCCCTGGGTGAGTGGGTTCAAGCCCCATGTTGGGAGTTATTCTAGACTGAGACCAATTGTAGTGTTGGGGGAGCGAAGCATTGTCCTTTGGATGAGACATTAAACCGAGTTCCTGTCTACCTGTTTATCATATCTAGGCTCGACTAGGGCTGTCGGTCTTCCCAACTCTTCCCTCCACGAGCTACAGATCATCCAGAACTCAGCAGCTTGTGGCATCTCCTGCACCAGGCTCTGTCATCCCATCAGTCCACATCCTCGCTTATCTCCACTGGCTCCCCATTCCCTAGAGAATAGAGTTCAAAATCCTCACCTTGCATTGATATAAAATAAATAGAAATAATAAATTTGTCATTCACTGCACGACCGTTCGTAGCACACTGCTGTGCCCAATTGCCTGCCACATTTCACCCAGAAAATGCACACATTTTACAAAACAGTCTGTCAAGCACTTCGAGATGTCTGACTGAGGTGCTAAGGCACACTATATCAAATGCTAGGATTCTAAGGATTATTATTGTTTACTTGAATCCAGTGTCCGGCCCTCTTACAAACTGGAGCAGTTGTTTCCAGAGCAGATTACTGATGCCGTTCTTAATGTTCTAAACACTGATCAGATCATTCTTCACCGAAATGGGTCACACCAGCTGCTGTCCTGAAATTGGTGTACGGGAATGTGCTGTGATAGACTTGGAGCCCTCGTTCCCACGTAAAACACTGAAATATTCATTATAAATGTAAATAAACGAGACAGCAGTGAATGCAAGATAGTTGTAACAGTTTAAGTGGCAACATAGCGAGATCTTTTAACTGACGGACTTATCACATCATTCGGCCACGCTTTGATGCCTGTGCTCTTACACAGATGGATCATTCTTTCTTGTCTACAGTATATCCTGTGAAGCACTTTGAGACGTTTCGATAATTCATCAAATGCTACATCAAATGCCAGGATTATTATTATTATAATTATTATTATACAAATGCAAAGTGTTGATATGTAAGATGGTGAATGTTGGTGAGCTATTTGACAACAACAACAACTTCGATTTATATAGCGCCCTCCATGCCGGAAATACAGGATTACTTCACTGACATCTTGATTGGTGTGTCCTTTGATTTGAGTCCTCTGGAGATCTCTCCTTTACACTGACACTAAATGCCTTCTCATCTAGTCATGGTTCTTTGCCATCTGTTTACCGAGCAGTAAGTTGGCACCAAATTACAGTCAATTGCCAGACGGCTTTCTGGGGGCTAATAAATAATCCCTGAAAAAAATTCAAATGGTCACTCAATCTACGACTGGCTGTGAGACACTTCCATGCACAATTGGCTGTTGTGTTTTGCACACAATACACAACAGTTAATACACTTTACAGTGTATTCTGCAAAGTTCTTTGAGATATCTCAATGACATGATATGGAGGTGTATCACATGCAAGGGTTATTATTATTGCCCCTGAAGCACAATGCCGTGTCCTGCCTCCACTACATAGCAATGTTCTCTGCAGGTCAACGTGAAACAGGTTCAGAAAGCCTGGCCGAGGCTCTCCCCGCTCCCTAGCATAATGGCGTTGAGGACATTTGTACCCAAAGTGTATCATCTCTTAGGGGAAGAGAGAGTAATGAGCAAGTTCAATGACAATAGCAGGCCTTTCAAGGCAATAGCAATAGACTGATCTGAACAGGATATGTGAGGCAGACAGAGCTGAATGCCAGATGAGCCTAGGCTATGAATCACAGGTCCATACCAAAGGCCTGAACCCTCTTTCTCTGTGAGCCGGGTTGCGCTAGTGTTCGGTGACATGTCAAAGATAATGAGGGAGAATGAAGTTGGTTCACGTCAGGGTTTTAATGATTCGTTTCCATCTGCTAGTTTATGCCAGTGAATGTGAAGGAAGCCACATTCGTGTTAACACAAGGAGCTGTTTTTAAAGTAATTGGTGTGGGTAACAGCTGGTTTAGTTAGCACCTTTCACCTCTCAGTCTGAAGGTTGTGAGTTCAAGCTTCACATTGGGACTTTGAACTCATGGTCTAGGCTGATGTACCAATGCGGTGTTGGGGGGTGTGGGGGGTACTGCATTGTCAGGGGTGGCATGTGTTTGTTTTATATTGTCACATTTCACCGTGACATGTGGCAAAGCATTTTGAGCTGTCTTGATGACGTAATAAGCAACTATATGAAGTACTGTACCAGGATTGTTATAAATTTGGAAACGTGCTGTACAACAACAACAAATTGCACTTATATAGCGCCATACACATCGGGAGGACGTCCCAAAGCGCTGAACAGTCAGGTCGGGACCCGAGCGGGGTGGGTGGGTGGTGGGGGGGGAGGGTCGGGGTAGGGGGAAGGAGAGGGGGAAGAGTTGGGGGGAGCCGAAGGCGTGGTCGAAGAGGAAGGTCTTGAGATTGGCCTTGAAGGAGGAAAGGGAGGAAGCAAGGCGGAGGGGCTGCGGGATGGAGTTCCGCAGTGTGGGAGCAGAGGCACTGAAAGCCTGGCCGCCAATGGCAGTGCTGTAGAATGTAATATAGGATAGTGTGTTTGCTGTGTTTCCTTGGGTAAAACACTTGTGAGGTAAAATTTTGCCGTAGCCTAGAGTTACGCTTATTCATGTGGCATTCATAATGTCCAGAATTTGGCAAGTTGTTGAATAAGCCTTAACCTTTCTGTTCGACCGCTCCTTTGGTCATCTTTTTCCCCCTCCCCTCGGATCCGTTATTGTGAAGCGCTCTGAGACGCCATCTGGTGTGGAGGGTGCTATATAAATCAAAGTTGTTGTTAACTTTGATGGTTTCAGAAAGTAGGCTTATTCATAAAATTTTATTCATAAAATAAAACCGACTTAATAATGAAGAATATACAGTAAAGTCAGTTGACAGTACATCTTGTGAACGAAACACAGCAACCAATTGCGCACAGCAGTCTCCCACGAATAGTCGTAGATTGAGTGATCAAATTACTCTTATTTTTTAAGTTAAAAATCTTGAGAAATTATTATCAGGAGTGTGGAGTAAGGAACCTTGCCGAGTATCAAACCCAGCTCTCTTGCTGGTGAGGCGAGTACTCTTACGACTGAGCTAAGGAGTTCACAGTATATCCTGTGAATTTCACTCTACAGCGTATCCTGTGAAGCATTTTGAGAACCTGTCAAGCGCAATATTTATTATTATCATGATTTTGGTGTTAAGAGAATTGTCTGCCTGGCATAAATAATTGTAACAAAATGTTAAATGGACAAAACCTCTGCAATTTCCTTCCCTCCTCCATATACAGTATAGTAGTTCACTCAGTACACAGAGATGAAGTAGATGCTATTACAGTAAAGAATGTCATCAAGTTATGGAGGATTGTGGACAATGTTTGGTTGCTGAGACACCAAGTATCGAGTGCGCATCCAATCTGCATGCAGCTGGAGCTTTTCCTGCACAGATTGGCGCCACAGATACCGTAATTATTAGTCCATTCACACGAGAGGCAGCCTTACAGTCTGTCACTGGCACATTATCTATCTCATCAGCGAAAGGGGATCACAGGAGGGCAGTTTTTAGCTCTAGGATTACAGCAACAACAACAAAATGACAAGTAAAGAACGCCTTTCATGTCGGGAGGACGTCCCAATTTACTGTAACAATAGCAACAATAAAAAAAGCTGCATTTATATTGCGCCTTTCATGTGAGGTAACATCTTGGAACACTTAAAAATGTCTAGCTTAACAGTGAGCCAGAGTAAGCCAAGCCCTGCGGTGTGTGTGGATGCTTTGCACTAATACTATTTGTTACTGGTTAATTGGAAAACGGAAAGGATAAAGGATAGGATAGTAGCCTCTGGGTTAACCCCCAGTTTGATTAACGTAAATCCTACCCCTAACCCCCCCTCTCCCTCCCTCCCTCTCCCCGGAAATTTGTTACATTTTGCTGTTGTGCGCGAAAACAAAATGGAAATACTGGATTGCGCTATTATTGAATAGCCTTGTTCTGTCATTTTAGTCTTTTTTGCCTCTAAATGTTGATGCTCAGGAAGATGCTTTTGATTGCTTTGTTAGCTGCTGATTAAACAATTACTTGACAGTCTACTCCAGCAATCGCTTTCTAAATTTGACCTCAAAGTGTTGATTGGGTCTCTCTGGGAAGCTTGTCACCACTCCAACTGACGTGTTAGGGGCAGAGCACATAGAAGCTTCTCTTAAACTGTTGGACTGCCTTACCCTATAACAAAAAAGTAGTACAGATGTCTCCTTTGGCTCATTTTCAATCAAATTTACCAATCGACAAACAGCCATATTCCCACATACTGCTAGATAAACAGAGCTGTATGGAATAGGAAGCTTGCCCATTCCTCATCACTGTTTGATCATGTGCAACCAATTAGGTCACAAAGAGAAGACATTGATACATGTTCCATATTTTGGGATAACGGTCCTAGTTGTGTGTTTATGCACTCGCTGGTATCCAAAAATATCTACCCTGACAGTTTGTAGTTTGTGGTGATTAGTGCTCTAATCACAGCTTGATTTGATTCCAAATTTGCTCAGATATAATTATTTTTTGTTTCACTAACTTCCTTGCGGCTAAATTTGAAGCCACATAAAATCGTAACAACACATTACTATTGCGACAGCCCCCAGTGTTTCAATTGCGAAACTGGAAAGCGGTGCCCATGTTATTTCCAATTATTGTTTGGGTTCTAAATAATGAAATCAGCCCCATTTTACAGATAGTCACCGGAGAGTAGACAGCTGCCTCTGTAAACACCCGAAGCTCAGAGCCTCTCTCTAGGGATTGACATATGACTTTCTATGAATTATTGGCCTTTAATTTGCCCCAACAGCTGGGATAGATAGGTTGCTTAAGATTATTTTGTCAATGAAGGTTCCAGCTTTGACGCAACCTCTTTTAGCTCCTCTGCCTCCTCGTCCCTCTGCCTCCTCGTCCTCCTTGACCTGTCTGCTGCGTTCGACACAGTCGATCACACCATCCTCCTTCAACGTCTTTCCTCCCACCTCAACCTTCAAGGCACAGTCCTTGACTGGTTCCACTCTTATTTGACCCACCGTTTACATTTTGTTTCTTCCAATGGTTTTTCTTCAAACCCCCGCACAGTTTCTCACGGCGTCCCTCAGGCCTCTGTCCTCGGTCCCCTCCTTTTCACCCTTTACACGCTCCCTCTGGGCGACGTCATCCGCAAACATGGGGTAAATTTCCATATGTATGCGGACGACACCCAGTTGTACC
Source organism: Hydrolagus colliei (assembly GCA_035084275.1). Taxonomy (NCBI): domain Eukaryota; kingdom Metazoa; phylum Chordata; class Chondrichthyes; order Chimaeriformes; family Chimaeridae; genus Hydrolagus; species Hydrolagus colliei. The sequence continues at coordinate 7,973,423 of CM068761.1, read as the reverse complement.
TTTCTGCCTCATCCCTCAACCCCCAGACGATCGATGTTCTGACAGCATGTCTGTCCGACATCGAGTCGTGGACGAGGGACAACTTTTTGCAATTGAACGTGAGTAAGACCGAGGCCCTCCTGATTGGCTCAAGCCAGCGGGTGGCTTGAGCCAATCCATAGGGTGAAGGCCCGGCCTCCGATGGTGGGGCGGTTCGGGCGGGGGGCTTGGAGCAGGCCAAGTCCTGTTGAACGGAGGGTCCGGGTGGGCTTGTAGGGGGAAAGTAGATTGGTTAAATAGGGCGGGGCAAGGCCGTGTAAGGCCTTGTAGGTGAGGACAAGGATCTTGAACTCGATCCTCTGGAGGATGGGGAGCCAATGGAGACGGGCGAGGGTGGGGGTTATATGGTCGCGGAGACGGGTGCGGGATAATACACGGGCTGCAGAGTTTTGGATGACCTGCAGCCTGTGAATGGAGGAACCTTTGGAGTTTTGGATGGCCTGTCGGCCATCCAAAACTCTGCAGCCCGTGTACTATCCCGCGCCCGCCTCCGCGACCACATAACCCCCACCCTCGCCCGTCTCCACTGGCTCCCCATCCTCCAGAGGATCGAGTTCAAGATCCTCGTCCTCACCTACAAGGCCTTACACGGACTTGCCCCACCCTATTTAACCGATCTACTCTCCCCCTAGACGCCCACCCGGACCCTCCGTTCAACAGGAGTTGGCCTGCTCCAAGCCCCCCGCCCGAACCGCCCCACCATCGGAGGCCGGGCCTTCAGTTTCTCCGCTCCCACCCTTTGGAATGCAATCCCTCAATCCCTCCGTTTTGTCTCTTCCCTTTCCTCTTTCAAGGCCGGTCTGAAGACTTTCCTCTTCGATCGTGCCTTTTGTTCCACTCTTTTACCTCCGCTTCGTGTTTCACCCCTTCCCAAACACTCCCCTCTCAGCTCGGGTCACACGCCTCCTGTGCAGCGCTTTGGGACGCCCTCCCGACGTGAAAGGCGCTCTAGAAATGTAATTTGTTGTTGTTGGCTGCAACTGCCCCCCCACCCCCCTCTGCTGGAACATGAGAGAAGATGGGTCGGGCTACCTGCACTCAGACTCGCTGATGCTGCTCTCGACCCTGCAAGCCAAAGCCATCGTCTTCACTCGACAAGCATCGAGAAGGCTTGTCAGGCAGTGTTATCAACAGCAAAGCGATGGGATTAGCGTGTGCTGGTTCCTACTTATCGCTTGCTAAACAGACGCGGGTGTAGTAAGGAAATGTGCCTAAGGTTTTGCCCCGACACTCTACAGGACTCCACAAATGAGAGGAAACTTGTGCCTTTCCAGAGGTTGGAAAGGCCGCAGTGATGATTGGTATTCATCTAGGACCTCATTATAATGTTGGAATAGGCTGTGTGTCTTGGAAAAAAAACATAGCCTTGTGTGACCGCTCAGGGTACATCGTATTACTGCTCCCCAAAGCCACCCAAATAGATTGTCCATATCACAATGCAGGTGAAAGAGTATTGGAGCCAGACGGAAAAGAATATTCTTGCCCTCTGTGGTTTAAAAAGTGTCCGTGTTCATCCATAGCAGGAGATGACAGTCTGTGCATACACTGTCTGTGTCTCTCCAAGGAGAAGAAGCCTTGCTAACTCTGGCTTGTCACCAGGAGATTTATTGCTATGAGAGGCTGCTATATAGGTCACCCCATGAAATCAATAGTGAGTGTAAATTAGAGGTACCTGTATCCGTTTTGAATTGGGGCTGAGATTGGAAAGGTTACTGAGATGATTGATACCGAGCTTGCAGCCCATTGTATTGTTTCACGAGGTTAGGTTAATGAAAGTGCCGTGGGATAGAGGAAAGTGATGCAAAACAACAATTTGATGCGCTCCGAATCTCTGTCCTCATGTATTACCAGGCTGTGCACTGATCAATCACAATTCACCCGGTTTCCAATTTTTCCCGTCTTCCTTGACGTTTGAGAAATCCAACAACTCCACGTGCACAGTCAAAGTGAAAAGTGCTTTTAACACTGACAACTACTGTGTTGACAAAGGTCACTTGTTCAATAACTCGAGGATATTCAACTCCCTGACACCCCCAAAAGGTCTCAACAGAAGACCGTCCGAATGCTGGGCTGCATTGCAGGCAGTGATAGTGAGAGAGCATTGCGGTTTTGTCGGTATGTTTCTTACGTTCTTATGTTCTAAGTATTGCTCCTTAGCTGTGTGGGAACAAGGGATGGGGTATTTAGGGCAGTGAGTTTTTGCTGCTGTTAATCCCTCACTGCTACCACTGAATGGCTGCATGGCCGAGCAAAGGCATTGAACACATGCCTGTCCTCATGAATGGAGGAGAAGAATCAGCAAGCCAGTCAATGGGCACTAAGCTGTCCCGTTCACTGCACTTTGTGGAGTCCAGTATTGGTTGGAGCATTCACCTCACAAGAGAGAGGACCTGGGTTCGATTCCCGGCCAGGGTGAAACCTTAGGCAAGTTTCCTTACGCCATACGTCTCTGTTGTTTACTGAGCAGTATCACTTTCCGGGGGGTAATCATCTCTTCAATAAATGTACTTAAATATGTGGGACACTGCATAATTGGCTCCCATTTTTCTCACATAAAATATACAGTCAATTCACTTTATGGTAAATTCAGTGTAGCGCTTTGAGATGTCTCAAAGATGTGATGAGGTACTATATCAAATGGAAGAAAACTAATGATAATAATAATCCTTGCATTTATATAATGCTTTATCATGTCTTCAAGATATCTCAAACTGCTTCACAGTATACATCATTCAGAGAGGGAGTGAGTTCCAAAGGGTGGAACTTACTGTAATTACATTACATAGAACTTTGCATAAAAACAAATGTCTGTAAGTGCTTTACAAAATATAATTGATTAGAAATAGAGTCAATATTATACACTTAAATCAATTTGTTCTTTTTATTGCCTATGCAAAATACAGCCACTACACTTTAGAGTATATCCTGTGAAGCACTTTGAGAGGTCCTCGCAAGATGAAAGGCACTGTACCAGATGCAAGGATTGTTATTTTTATACTGTATTTTAAGAAACACATTCTCCCCTGATCTGTATATTTATAGACCTTTGGATTATGAATTTAAAACATCTGTCATGGTAAATCACATGTCTCTTATATAATAATACAATACTTGTCACAGACTATAGCAGAGAGGAAAGGTTGCCTCAAGGCAAGACACCTTCTCTTGCAAGACAATTGAAATACTAGGTCAACAAAGTCAAACCCCGTTCTATGCATAATATTATTACACAACAAACCTCATTGCTTCTCAGTTGCCTGGACCCTTTCCTAATGTTCTTTGTGTGTACTGTATTATACAATTTCCCATTTTGGCAATGACGGTTTGACTTTGAGTTCCTGAGGTGATGGTGACAAGCTGGGAAAGGGAAAGGTTATCGTGGTACCTGTTGGCAAATATTTTCGGGCTGGAGACGAGAGCACCAGCTCCAATTCAGCAGAGGATCTCAACAAGAGAGAGGACCTGGGCTCAATTCTTGGCCAGAGCAAACTCTTTGGCAAGTTTGCCTACTCCACATGTTTACCCAGTAATGTGTGGGAACTCGGTTGTTGGTCGAATGGAGGATCGCTTTTCCGGGAGTAATAACCCCGTCCAAAATAATAATAAATAAAACAATCAATAATAATTTGGTCTCTCAATCCACCACTGTTTGTAAGACAATTGGCTGCTGCATTTCATCGACAAAATATACAGTTAATTCACTTTACGATACATTCTGCAAAGAGCTTTGAGATGTCTCGAAGATGTGATAAAGCGCTATATTAAATGCAAACATTATAATAGTCATTATTATTATTTATATTGGAACCTGATGAGGGCAAAGTGACATCTGGAATGATGTTGGTGTGGCTCAGTTGGTAGCAGGGTTGACTCTGTGTTAGAAATTTTTGGTTCAAGATCCTTGTTGGGATTTTGAGCTCATAGTTTTAAGGTGACACTTAAATCAATGCCAAGATTACTGCTTTTTGTCGGTAGATGTGAAAGAACCCAGAGCGCTATTCCAAAAGAATCAGGAGTTTCTTTCAGTGTTTTAACCAATAATCATAACAATCTTTGCATTTGATATAGAGCCTTATCACTTCTTGGAGACGTCTCAAAGCGCTTCACAGAATATACTGTAAAGTGAATTTGAAGTGTATATTTTGTGGGCGAAACATGACAGCCAGTTGCGCACAGCAGTGTCCCACAAACAGTCGTGGATTGAGTGACCAAATTGTTATTACTTGTTTAATTATTTTTATTTTGAAGGGATTATTATCTGCAGAAAAGTGATCCGTCAGTCGACTAAAAGATCCCTCCACTTACTGCTAGGTACACAGAGTTGTGTGGAATAAGGAAACTTGCCCCGTTTTACCCTGCCTGGGAATCCAACCCGGATCCTCGTTTAGAGTGCTCTAACACTGAGCTGTGTACAAATTGTCTGTTAAAAGATTTGTACACAGATCAGTGGTTAGGGAGGGGGCAGATTGGTAGGGGGTTAGGAGGTTGCCAGAGGTGGGGGTGGGGGGGGAGCAAGGCCATGCAGGGCCTCGAAGGTGAGGACCACGATCTTGAACTATATCCTCTGTGAGCCAATAGAGTTGGGCGAGGTGGAGATGATATGGTCATGGAGTCTAGCACGGATGAGGACATGGGCTGCCGAGTTCTGGATGATCTGAAGCCTATGGAGGGAGGAGTTGGGGAGGCCAACAAGCAAAAATTTCCATAGTCAAACCTGGATTATAAATCCAAATTGTTGTCGTCGTTGAATATGTGTATGAGAGTATTGGCGGCTGGCAGGGTGGGTCAGTGACGGAGCGGTTTGATATATTTTTGGTATTATAGGCATAGATCCAAGGATTTTTTATTCTTATTGCAAGACGGGATAAAAAATTCCTATTAAACCCGCTTTGGCTGTGAACATGCTCCAGATTTTGGCGCATTGATTAGTCTCACTGGCTCACGTCTGTTATCGTTGTTTTCAATCACTGAATTCATTTCCAATTCTATTTCACAACTGTTTCCCTGTTTTTCGCCCATGACAAACGGTGTCGCTCCACTTTGCATTATAATCCTGTGAAGCATCTTGAGATCTTTTCCCAGCGTGAAAGGCGCTGTAAAAATTTAAGGAATATTAGATTTAGAAAAATAATTGCTTAACTCAACCTGAGTTAGCACTAATTATTGAAGCGTCACACCCCACCATCAGAAAACAACAAAAACTTGATCATGATTAGTTGAATTTTTTATATTTCTTCACAGCCTCGAGGTGAGACGAAACATTTAATTTTCACCTCTACATTGTGAAAATTGTGTTTAGGATGAGGGTATTTTGACTGTGTACAAGAGATAATTGAGTAAAAATCTGGAGGAGGCTCTGAACTAAATTCGAGGCTTGTAACTCAGTGCCTCACTTGCCTAGCAAGCAAGAGGACCAGGGTTCGATATCTGCGCTGGGGCAACGCTGGGCAAGTTTACTTCACACACGTTTACCTAGCAGTAAGTATGAACCTGTTTGTTAGTCGATTAGCAGATCACTTTTCCAGGTTTAATAATCCCTTAAAAAAAATTAAAACATTATAATAATTTGGTCAAAAATTATAATAATTTGGTCAATTATTATAATAATTTGTGGGACACTTCTGTGCACAATTGGCTGCCATGTTTCGCCCAGAAAACATACAGTCGTATCACTTTACAGTATATCCAGTGAAGCGCTTTGAGACGTCTGGGGAACGTGATCAGGCGCTAAATCAAATGCAAGGATAATTATTATTATTATAACTAAATCGCTGATGATCTGTTGGTATCTCACGGTGAACCAATGACTGAAGTGAGAGTTCTCACTGGGCATGAGAAACTGCTCTGTTATTTCACAGCTAGATTAGAAGTTTTGTGCCTTTTGCTTTAGTTGAATCCTGTGTGTGTGTTATTTTAAGTGTGAGAACTAAAACAAGATTACACAGCAGCCTTGTGTGCCACACTGGCGCTCATCCAATGATTTAATTTTGTGATGTAGCCTGTGGGGGTAGGTAGATTGTGTGGGGATTGATTAGAGACGACTAGAGATACCATAATGTGCAGGGAATAAGCTCTGCGTGTGTGTTGAATGGAGCTAGCGAGAGATAGTAAAGAAGATGGGTTTGTTCCTCTGAGGCACCAGTGACCTTTCATGGCTTTGACGACGTTAAGAACAGAATTGCGAGTTCTGGATGGATTCCTCTGTTTGCCGCTGAGGCAGGGCTGACTGAAAAGCAGTCACACAGAAAGAGAGGAGAGAGAGAGGGAGAGAGAGAGAGCAGCCAGGTGACCGTATCCTATTCCTGTCCTTGCTGAGTAAGTACCAGCTTGTTACTGTTTGTCCTCAATTCAGGCAGCAGGTGGGAGATGTAGGGAGTGCGAGAACCATTGAGAAGTAAGTACCTTTGTGAGGTTTTCCTGCCATGTACTGTACATGAAACATTTTGCTTCATTTCAAGATTCCGTAACCAGAGGGATCATTTCATATGAAATTGTTCCTTCAAGTTGTGATTTTTAGTCCCCCCTGAAATGTCTTTGTTGTGTAAGTGTGTGTGTGTGCGTGTGTGTGTGAGTGCGCGTGCGTGCGTGCCTGTTTGTTGTGTGTGTTTATGTGTGTGTAAGTGTTTGTGTGTGTGTACATTAATCCCCCAAAGTACAGTACTTGTTTAAACATTTCCCTGTGGAAAGGAGATCGAGAAAAGGCTGATACATTGGTACCAGCTGTTTTGTCCTGATTATGCTGTAGGAAATGAGAAGTGTTCATATATTTTAGATATTATATATATATATGTGTGTGTATGTTGGTGTTGTTACTGGGTGTGCAGGGTATTTGCTGCTGCAAATACAGATGCTACAAATACCAGGTACAGATGAGTATTCAAAAATAAGGAGGGTTTTTATTTGACTAACTATTTGTGATTTATATATTTTTCAAGAGCAAAACAGTTAGAAAACAACTCTGCCACTTGCCTTTCTCTGTGTTATTTATATACTAGGCATCGTTTTGTCCCTCCCTATGTTTAATCTCTCTGTCTGTCCGTCTGACTTATCTACTGTATCTATATCTTTCTCTCTCTCCTCCCCCCCCCCGCCCCCCATCTCTCCTCGTCCCCCTCTCTCTCACTCTCCACAGGGTCTGGCTATCTGTTTCTCGTTGCCTCTTTTTTCTCATAGTCTTTTCTTCGCTCGCCTTTCTCTCTCCCTTCTATGCTTTTCTTTCTTTCGTCGGTTTGTCTCCCACAGTTGGGGAGGAGTTGAAAGGCTGAGAGCACTGATACAAGCTGTTTATTTTTCAAAAACGTCTTTGATTCCCGGCAATTTTAGCCAGTGGATTTGAGCAGGTTCTGAGTAGTGACACTTGCTAATTCCTCTCCTGAGCTCACCTTGTGAAATATAACTTCAACGGACCAGTTCAGTGGTACTGTATAGAGTTAGAAGATGTACTCAGTCTCTGTCTCTTTCATTGTCTCACTCTCTCCCTCTCTGTCTTTCTCCCAGTGTCATTTCTGCCTTCCTTCTTTCAGCCACAGGCAGCTGCTAACTCATTTTGAATATACTGTATGGTAATTGATGTCTATACAGACATATCAGTGAATTGTACTTTGGTGTACTGTGTACCTTGCCTGCTCTGTGTGGCTAGCAGATTTATTCTACACTTGACCCAAATAAACAATAAACTAAATCTCATGGGTATTTGGGGTGGGAGTGGGGGAAAGCGCGCTGGTATATAGACAACAGCAACAGCTCAGCAAGAGGGGATTGAATGGGACCATCAAGGCTCACAAAAAAGTTGCTTATTTTAGATTTGGAGACACCACAGCTCAGCACACACACACATACACACACACACACACACACACACACTGCTTAACCGAGTCACGTACAGACAAGGGGAGCTGGTAATGACATGGTGAGAAGTTGCCTGGAATTTGCATCCAGTGAATTCGCACGCCAGTCAGTTTAACCATGTGTGGTCTGAGGGAAAAAAAGGGGGGAGAGAGAGAGAGCGAGAGAGCACTCAGAAAGGAATCGCAGCAGTCAGCCCAAAGTATCTGAAGGGTTAGGATGCTTAGGAAAAGCATCAACTGGTAATTGTAAAATAAAGTGAGAGCAATTCCTCTCTTCCCTCCTTCACGAACAATGCAGACATTTTTTGAGGTGTGAATTGCCCTAAAATCTACAAACAGCTGCATTCTGTCCAGCATTTTGTTCACTTACCCTGGCTCAACAGGGGGTTAATAATAATAATAATGATAATAATCCTTCAATTTGATATAGCGCCTTATCACATCTTCAGGATTTCTGAAAGCGCTTCACACAATAGACTGTAAAGTCAATTGACTGTATATATTGGTGGGAGTAAAGCAGGAGCCAATTGCATTCAGCAATGTCCCACAAACAGTCATGGATTGAGTGACCAAATTTATTAGGATTTTTAAAGGGATTACTACCCTCGGAAAATGATCCACCAATTGATTAGCAACCTACTCGTTGAAGGTGGCAGGACAGGTAGACAAGGCTGTTAAGAAGGCATATGGGATACTAGGCTTTATAAATAGGGGTATAGAGTACAAAAGTCAGGAAGTGCTGACTAACCTCTATATGACTTTGGTGAGGCCTCAGCTGGAATACTGTGTTCAATTCTGGTCACCACACTACAGAAAGGATGTGAAGACATTGGAAAGGGTACAAAGAAGATTTACTAGGATGGTGCCAGGATTGAGGGACTTCAGCTATGAGGAGAGGCTAGATAGGCTAGGGTTATTCTCTCTGGAGCAGAGAAGATTGAGGGGAGACTTAATAGAGGTTTATAAGATCATGAGGGGTTTCGACAGGGCAAATAGAGAAAAACTATTTCCACTCGTGGGTGAATCTGTGACTCGTGGTCACAGATTTAAAATAGTTTCAAGGCGCAGTAGAGGGGAGCTGAGGAGAAATTTTTTCACTCAGCGAGTTGTTCGAATCTGGAATGCATTGCCTGAAAAGGTGGTGGAGGCTGATTCGATAACAACTTTTAAAAGGGAATTAGATCTTTATTTAGGGAGAACGGGTCTATTAGGCTATGGGGAGCGGGCAGGGCAGTGGGATTGAATCGCTCTTTTCAAAGAGCCGGCACAGACTAGATGGGCCGAATGGCCTCCTTTTGTGCCGTAAAATTATATGATTCTATGATTCTACTTACAGTTTGGTAAATAGACGGATGTGGAATAAGGAAACTTGCCTAAGGGTTTTTCCCTGCCCTGAATTGAGACATTTCAACAACATGATAAGATGCTATCACAGTATACCAAATTTACCATCTTCACACTGAAGAGTCAAGATGAATCCAGTGTCCTAGCTACTGCTACCCTGGTAACCTATTCCAGCTGCTGACTATCTTCAGTGTCAACACATATCTCCCAGTACCTTCACGTTCCTTAACCTGTCCTGTCTTACTCTTTTGCCTTTGAAATTATTGCTGTGTGTTTTTCTCTATCCCATTTAGTATCTTCATTGGAAATTGCTGTGCGCAAATTGGCTGCTGTGTTCACTGCACTGTGTATTATGTGGCTGAAATGCGGCAGCCAAGCATAGTACTGTAGGACTTCTAGAACACTAGAACTATACAACAACAACAACAACAACAACTTCTATAAGCGTCCTACGCTTCTATAAGCGTCCTAGGGTAGCGTCTCAGAGCACTTAACAGTGGATGAGCCTGAATCCGAGCCGGGGAAGGTTGCATGGTCAAAGAGGAAAGTTTTTAAAGGAGTGGGGAGAATGGGCAATTTGGAGGGGTTGAGGGAGAGTATTCCAGGTTTTGGGGTGTAGTGGCTGAAAGTGTGACCTCTGGTGGTGGGACGGAGGAGGGTGTGAGGGATGAGCAGGTAGTCAGTGCTGGTCGAGTGGTGGTGCCGGGGAGTGGATTGGGCAGTGAGGAGGTTGGAGAGGTAGGGAGGTGCCAGAGAGTGAGTGGATTTGAACATGAGTGTGAGGATCTTGTAGTTGATCCGGTCGATGATGGGAAGTGAGTGGAGCCTGGCAAAGATAAGCACCTTTGGAGCAAGAAAGATGGAAGAATGGAGGAATCTTTCCAATAGTGCTCCATTCCTTTACCTCTTTCTCTCTGCACCTGAGGGCTCTCCTGTGAGCGAAAGTGAATAATCAATGAATCCTCGTACAAGACGGTTGTGTGAAGATCTGAGCCTGTGCGAAAATTCACTTGGCAGCAACATCACTTTAGGGCTTGGGTTTGAGGAAGTCTCCAATGCAATCACATATTGGCTTTCTGACTAACAGAAAACTGTTGCCATCTGTTGTCCTGTTGGGATGTATTTTATTAACATGATTGAAAATCTAATGCAGGTTGTGCTGGCCACTGAGCTGCACAGATGTTATGATCCTGGCCATGGAAACACCGTGAATTAAATTGCAGGAATCATGTCAGATTGTCTTGAGTGGGGATTATAGACGTTGACAAAGGGATAAATGAATTAAGCTTAGCCTCTGAACTCACCTGGGCTGTACAATCTGCTGGGTGTGGTTTATGGTTCAAACGCTCTTGATACGCTGGTCTGCATGAGGGATGCTATGTGAATGCAAGTTGTTGTTGTTGTCAGCATTGCTGATTTCACGAGCCACTCGCAACAAAAACAATTTCCTGGAGAGTTTTAAATTGTTGTTTCGTGGTCAGGTAATAAACAAAGCCATTTCACCTACACTACCGTTCCATGGTAAAGATGAAAGCAGACCAACACAATTCCTAATATGTAAACGCAGTCGCGCAAACCGAATTCCAAATATCAGATTCCATTGAATCAAACTCTTTACCATTCACTGCACCTTTACAGAATTCCCACTGGACAAGACTCTTTAACTAGAGCTCTTCCCACTACAATTTCCTATTCTACAGAATTCCTGATCCGCAATTAAATGTAAAGTGCTGAACTAACTTGAGAGGAGCAACACAAAGGTATTTTAAGGTACAGTATGTCAAATTGGGATTATTTGGAACCAACAATAACCCTTGCCATCCCTCTGCCTAACCCCCTCCTTGCCTCCTTCATGTCCCGCTTCAAGACCCTCCTCTTCGATGGTCCCATCAGTCAACCCACTTCTCCTCCCTTCCCTCCACACTCCCCGATCCTGACCCCAGCTTGGGTCTGACTTTCCAGCACTTTTGGACGTTTCCTGACGTGAAAGATGCTATACAAATGTAATTTTGTTGTGGTTGTTGATATAGATCAACATTTGATATAGATTCATAACACATTGTTGAAATATTCAAAGTGCTTCACAGGATTTTATGCTGACTATGTATTTTATAGTGACTATGTATTTGTACTCGGCAACCAATTTGCACACAGAAATTCTCTACAATAGGAGTGATGTGAATTTTATTTGGGGAACTCCTAGCCAGGACACCAGCAGCAGCTCTCATTGGAATGTCAGTCAAGACAGAGAGTTCTGTCCTGACGTGGGGCTTGAACCCACAACCTTTGGACACAGGGGTGAGAGTGCCAGCCACTGAGCCAGACTGACACGTAGTGTCATAAAGTCAGGGCGGAATGTTCAGTATGAAAACACCAACTATGCATAGCAAAGAAAGGGAAGAAGGCATAATTCAGTTTTTATCGATAATAAACATGATATCAGATGCAAAATGAAGTTATACTTTTGAAATTATACTGCATCTATTTATACAGTGTGATAATCTTACTGAAAGGCAGCACAGTAGCATTGTAACCACATCAATTAATTCTCCACCAAGATTGCATGGAACAACAACAACAAAAAAAGTAACTTATATAGCACCTTTCATGTCGGGAGGACGTCCCAAAGCGCTGAACAGTCAGGTCGGGGGGGGGCGAGGATAGTCTTGGGACGTCCTCCCGACGTGAAAGGCGCTCTATAAATGTAAATTGTTGTTGTTGTTGTAAGGAGAGTGGGAGAGGGGAATGAATTAGTGGGGCAGCCGAAGGCGCGGTCGAAGAGGAAGGTCTTAAAAACACCATTCACCAGCAGAGTAAACACCATTGATCAGAAAGCTCCCTGACAGTGTAGTATCTATTATTGTGAAGAGCAGGAATATAATAGCATGAATATTCCTCGGAATATAATGTTTTCAGCCACTGCGCCCCGAAACCCTTCCTCTATCGCTCCGCCTTACCCCTCCCTTCCCCAACTTCAGGTTGCGCCCGAAGACCTCCCAATTCAATCGTGCCTATGGTCACCTTCCCCACCCTGCTCCATATCATGCTCCGTCACCGTCAAGTGCTCTGATGCACTACCCTGTGTAAGGGGCGCTGGGTAAATGGAAGTTCTTGTTGATTACAATGTCACCAAATCCTAGAGTAATCCAGTATCTGCTCAGGATTTACTGTGTGCTTCACAAATGGGAAGCTGCATGATTATCGTGACCCAGAAGACTGAAATATTGAGTGAAGCGTTCTGAGCGCAATATTTCCGGACACAAATTGGTTGCATCGTTACACCAAAAACGCCCCAGCCCACCTCCACCATCATTAATCATTACAGTAAATCCTGCAAAGCGCTTTGAGTTATCCTCGGGATGTAAAAATACTATAATACATATTTAAAATCACAAGGTGTGGTTGGCAAAACACAGCAATGGTAAGGAGAGGCATTCGGGGAAGCAAATGACATCAGCAATTATAAATTGCAATTACTGTATACAGTAGCATGCTTGACATCTGGAAGACATCCCGAGGCACTGAGGAAACAAACTTCCCCCAGGGTACTGTACAAAGCATCTTGCCAATGACGTTATTATTGCTAAATTGTTGTTCTTGGGATAATTGGCGACCTGCACTGGATGCATGTTACTATAAAAAAAAATTGGTCATTTCAATCCACGACTGCTTGTGGGACACTGCTGTGCGCAATTGGCTGGCGCGTTTTACCCACATATATACAGTCGATTCACTCTACAGTGTGTTCCATGAAGTATTTTGAGACACCTAGAAGATGTGAAAAACGCTATATCAAATGCAAGGATTATTATTATCCATTTCATACATTGCCTTATCGCGTGTTTGAGACGTCTCAACTCTCTTCACAGGATATACTGTAAAGTAAATTGACTGTCCCTTGTGGGCGAAACGATCTGTGACACTCACAATCCAATCTCCATCATGTAGACTTACTCTCGTCTACACTGTAGGTTAGATTCACGTTCCCTGCTTCGTGCATTGCTCATGTGGGAGCAGAGGCAGGTGGGGGGTGGGGGGTGGGGGGGGGGGGGGGGGGGGGTGAGTCCAGATGGAGCAAAACACTTTATTAAGCTGAACATTGCAAAGAGCTCAGCAAAAGTAATTAGAACTCGTGCTCAGATCTGCAATTTCACATTTACATGAGGGAGTCAACGGGGAATTGTGTCGAGGCTGCTCGCGATTCCTGTAACATTGAGTTACTTCATAAACACTGGTTTGAGCTCCGGGTTCCAGTGTAATAATAATAATAATCCTTGCATTTGATATAGCGCTTTTCACATCTTATCGACATCTCAAAGCGTTTCACAAAATACACTGTAAAGTGAATTGTGGACTATATTTGTGGGCTTAACGCGGCAGCCAACAGCACACAACAACAAATTAAAATTAATTACATTTATTATTACATTTACATTTATTAAATTACATCTATAGAGCGCCTTTCACGTCGGGAGGACGTCCCAAGGCGCTGAACAGTCGGGTCGGGACCCGAACAGGTGGGGGAAGGGTCGGGGAAGGGGCAGAGGGAGTAGGAAAGGGGGGAGAGTTAGGAGGGCAGCAGAAGGCACGGTCGAAGAGGAAGTTCTTGTGACCGGCTTTGAAGGAGGAAAGGGAGGAAGCGAGGTGCAGGGACTGCGGGATGGAATTCCAGAGTGTGGGGCAGAGAGGCTGAAAGCCCGGCCACCGATGGTAGGGCGATTTGGGCGGGGAACATGGAGCACTCAGCAGTGTCCCACAAACAGACGTGGATTGAAATGACAAATTTTATTATTGTATTTTTTTTGAGGGATTATTATTAGGTGTGTGGAGTAAGGAAAGTTGCCCAAGCTTTCGCCCTGATCTGCCTGGATTCGAACACAGGTCTCACGCTCGTAAGGCGAGTACTTTGACCACGGAGCTCCAGGAGCTCCACTGTACCCAGGAATCAAAGCGATATTCCCCTTGTGTGCAAGGACGGTAGTCTGCCTAGAGAAGGAAGAGAAAACCATCAGACACTTGGTTGGTTACATCCATAAAATGATTCCCATGGAGTCCAGTAGTGTAGTGGTTACCGAGCTCGCCTCACAAGTGATTGGATTCTCGGGCGGGGTAAAACCGTAGCCAAGTTCCCTTACCCCACACGCTTCTGTTTACCCAGCAGTAGTAGGAACCCAGTTGTTGGTCGATTGGCGGATCATATTCCGGGGGTTATAAGCCCTCTGAAAAAAGGTTAGTCACTCTGTCCACCACTGTTTGTGGGAACACTGCTGGGCGCATCTGGCTGCAACTATTTTGCCCATAAAATACACAATCATTACACTGAAACATAAAATACACAATCATTATACTGAAACATAAAATACACAATCATTACACTGAAACAGTGTGAGGTGCCTCAACGACTTGATAAGGTGCTTTTTCAAATGCAAACATTATTATTTTTATTATCCAATTTAATTTCTCCTCTTCTCCCCCCCCCCCCCCCCGCTCCCCCACCACCCTCCCAATTTCATTACTGTTCTTTGTGTTTCTCCTTTATCGGCCCAAAGGGATTGGAAACCTGGCAGAGGTTTGTTTCATGCACATTTTGACTGGGCCTGCGGTACTGCTTAAGAAAATGATGAGCAATTTAAGCAGGATTGTGCAAAAATGCGAGCTCTACGAGAGCTGGTTTATTTATGTAGCTGCGTTTCCTCCCATCCTATTCTGAGGGCGATTAATTTGGTGGCGGTTAATTCACCAAGTTCTCCCACTCCAGCCAAGGGGTACTGACTGCCCCTGAGACAATTATAGCTCCCCAGCTGTTACTCTGGCTGGTTCAGCTGAGTCAGGCTGTACACAGTGATTTGAGAGTGTCACCTTCTCGCCCGGGCAGATTAGTGTTACAATCTATTGAGCAGCGTCTTCAGCCTCCGGGTTACTGGGAGTCGTTGCAACTGCAATTTAGCTCTTTTCTCATGGGTGTTATTTGGTGCAGGCTGCGAGTAAATTCAGTAAATATGCAGCTTGTTTGTTTCCCAGTCTTTCGGACTGGATGTCAAGGTGTGGGCTGCCCACCTCATCGTTACTTAGAATTGCGTAGAATAATACAGTACAGAAAAGGCCATTTACTCCACAACTACGAGTCAGTGTTTCTACTCCAGCCAAGCTTCCACCCCACCTATTCCCCGCTCTATTAACTTCTCCCTTATACAGTATATACAATTCTCTGAAATACATCAACGCTATGCTTTGACCCTACATTCTAGCAGTGAGTTCCACATTCCCATCACCCTCTACATGAAGACGTTCTCCTCAGATCCCTATTGATCCCGGGATGCGTTGTTGTGGGAAGCGCTCCGAGACACCGTGCGGCGTGCAGGGCGCTATTTATCAAAGTTGTTGTTGTTGTTCATGATCCCTCAGATCCCTCCAATGAACTCTCTTAGATTGATACAGTTTCATGTAGGACTCAACAATAAGTGGAATTAGCCCATCAACATCCAACTTATTGAATTATTTCATCATCTTATTAATAATAATAAATCTTAGACCAAGTTACATACAATAAATGATATACATAACAGATATTGAATGTTATTCCCATAAAACATATAGGAATGTTAGAAGAGTTGTATCAGAATCAGTGCAATATTATAATATAATAATAATTATAATATTCCTTGCATTTGCTATAATGCTTTTCACATTTTATCAACATCTCAAAGTGCTTCACAGAATATACTGTAAAATGAATTGACTGTATATTTGTGGTGAAATATATAATTTATATAATATCTAAATTATAAACTATATAAATTATATAATAGGCATGAACTCTTGGATTCAGTACACACAGTATGCTCAATATTATTCTCTAGTGCATTACTGTGTACCACTGTGTATAACTTCAGCAATAGAGCTATTTATTATTTGCAGGATTGTTAGACATACTTTTGGGGTTAGCTTGTTCTCTGTGTGGCACATTTAGTTAATGGAGGCTTTATGCTGTTTTTCTCCATTTCATAAATTCTGCAAATAGTTCTCTGTGTCCTTGTAAATAACTGGGGCGACTTAGAATTGCGTAAAATGATACAGGACAGAAAAGGCGACCACTTCACTCCAACCCTCGCCTGTTTCCACTGGCTCCCCGTCACACAGAGGATCGAATTCAAGATCCTTGTTCTCACTTTCAAGACCATTCACGGCCTTGCCTCCGCCTATCTCTCCGACCTGCTGTCCCCCTATCAGCTGCCCGCACCCTCCATTCAGCAGACTCAGGCCTGCTCCGCGTCCACTGCCCTAACCCCCCAACCATCGGCGGCCGGGCTTTCAGCCTCTCTGCTCCCACACCATGGAACTCCATCCCGCAGCCGCTCTGCCTCGCTTCCTCCCTTTCCTCTTTCAAGGCCAGTCTCAAGACCTTCTTTTTCAACCGCGCTAACTCTTCCCTCTCTCCCACTCTCCTTCCCCTTCCTCCCCCCACCCCCCGCCCCCACGGCTCGGATCCCGACCTTACTGTTCAGCACTTTGGGACGTCCTCCCGGCGTGAAATGCGCTATATAATTGCAATTTTGTTTTTGTGATTTTGTTGTTGGGGCTGAATAAACTGCTTGGGTTTTGTTCTTGTGGTTTGAATTATTATCTGGAGGCATCCAATTAGTTTACTGCCTTGAAACCCATAGTCATCTCTCCAAATCTCCTCGTCTGTACGATTGGACCCTTTGGGTTCTGCTCCAGACGGAAACAGCAAATAATTTCAGAGCCACATCTGACCACTTGCAATTTTTCTGTTTATTGAGGTCGCGCTGTAAATCTTGATCAGTTAAAAGTGGGTAAATGTCATCAAGTAATTTTAGAATCCAGCTGACACAGGCACTTGTTGATGGACGATGTGGCACCTCAGATGAATGGAGTCAAATGAATGTTAAAGCACGGAGTCCTGTGGCTCAGGCTTAAAGCACTCACCTCGCTAGCTAGAGGACCTAGGTTTCATTCCCGGCAGAGCGAAATGTGGGGCAAGTTTCCTTACTCCACGTACCTTTATTTACCTAGTACTGAAGTAAGAATCCAGTTGTTAGTTGATTGGTGGATCGCTTTTCTGAGGGTAATAATCTGATCCAAACCAAATAAGAAGAATTTGGTCACTCTATCCACGACTGTTTGTGAGACACTGCTGTGAGCAATTGTCTGCCACGTTTCGCCCATAAAATACAGTTAATTCATTTTATAGTATATTCAGTGAAACGCTTTGAGACTTCTCGAAGACATGATAAGGCTCCAATTCAAATGCAAGATTTATTATCATTATTATAAATTCAAATCCTCACCTGCATGTATTTTACCAGCATGTGTAAGCCTGAAACATTTGACTCGTGCAACAATAATAATCCTTGCATTTGATGTAGCGCCATGTCTTTGAGACATCCGAAAGAGCTTCACGGAATTTACTGAAAGTGAATTGACTGTATATTTTGTTGGGGAAACCCGGCAGTCAATTGCGCACAGCAGCGTCCCAACAAACAGTCATGGATTGAATGTGCGTGTGACTCACAGCGAGTTGTGTTGTGCCAGTTTTTCACCATGCTCTACTTGTGTGGAGCTTCTGTGGCTCAGTGGTTAGAGCACTTGTCTTGCAAGCTGGGGAGACCCGTGTTCGAATCCAGGGGTGAAACCTTGGGCAAGTTTCCTTACTCCACACGCCGAATAATAATCCCTCAAAAAAAAACACAATAATAAAATTGGTAATTTTAATCCACGACTAATCCACGACGAATAATATATTATTATATTATGCTCTCACCTTCCATCTCTGCTTTGCCTTCACTTTTACTGTCGCACTCACTGTTGACGCTGAACCCCTACAGATGTATAATGCCTCATGGGGTTGAATGATGGAACGCATGTGATTACCAGGCACAGATGGGTTACACATATGCTCAGTGCCACATGCCACAGGCTATATAAAGACTCTGGCTCCACAGCAACCAGACGCATCATTGGCCCTGATGAATGGGCCCAGTGTAATAATAATAATAATCCTTGCATTTTGATATAGCGCTTTTCACATCTTATCGACATCTCAAAGCGCTTCACAGAATATACTGCAAAGTGAATTGACTGTATATTTGTGCACAGCAGTGTCCCACAAACAGTCGTCGATTGAAATAACCAATTTCATTATTGTGGAATTTTTTGGGAGGGTTTATTATTGTAATTGTATTATTATTATTGTATTAGTGTAATTAGCATCAGGCAAATCTGAAAATATTCGCACTCCTAGAGACCAAGGACTCACTCTATAAAGAGCTGGGTTTATTTCTGCCCCGTTTCTTTAATAATAATTATTGCATTTGATATAGTGCCTTATCACATCTTCGAGATGTCTCAAACGCTTCACAGAATATACCGTGAAGTGAATTGACTGTAGGTCCACCGCAGTGTCCCACAAACAGTCATGGTTTAAGTGACCAAATTATTAATTTTTTTAAATTAATTTGTTTGGAAGGAATTATTACCACAACAAATGGGTTCTTACTTACTGCTAGGTAAACAAAACTTGGCCAACGTTTTGTCCTCTCGCTTGTGAGGCTAATGCTAAAACCACTGAGCTGCAAGACTCTAAGCTGCAGTTGGGCATTTAATCTTTCTGCTTTCTGCTTTTAATACCAAAGGCATTTGGTGTTCAGATCTCATTAGAAGATATTGCCTGGATTATCAGATTACGATGACATTAATTTATCCTATGGTAATGAGGTCAGTATCTCATATCTTTCTCTCTGACTGTATGCATGGATGCACATTCCATCTCACTAAGCCAGTACGGAACGTTGGAGTCTTGTTTGACCCTCAACTATCCGTTCTACCTCATACCATAACCTGCTCTGCCTTCCCCCACTTCTGTAACATTGCCTGACTCCGCCACTCTATCACAGTGTAGGCCACCGAACCCCTCATACACACATTCATAACATCCAGGCTTGACTAAGCAAACTCCCAGCTCGACGGCCTCCTCAACTTTTCCCTCCATAGGCTGCAGATCATCCAGAACTATGCAGCCTGTGTCCTTTCCCGCACCAGGCTTTGTGACCATATCACCACCACCCTTGCCCAACTTCACTGCCTTCCCATCACACAGTTCAAGATGTTGGTCCACACCTTCAAAGCCCTTTATGGCCTCGCTCCCACTACCTTTACGACTTTTGCTAATTTAATGGGCTCCGACCTGCTTCATGTCCCTGCCTAGCCTACTTCAATATTGGCACCCTCTGGAACTCTATCCCAGTTTCACCTCAACTCTTGTCTCCTTCAAGACCAATGCCGAGGCCAACTTCTTCAACTGCGCTTTTAATCAACTTCCTCCCCACCACCTACTCTCAACTCTGCTTGAACCCTATGCCCCCACCCCCCCCACCTCCACCCCCCCAACTCAGATCCAAAATACTGTCTATCCAGCACCTTGGGACGTCCTCCCAATATGAAAGGCGCGAAACAAATGTCATTTTGTTGTTGTTGTATATTATATATATTCTGCAAAGAAATACTAGTCTTATCTTTGTAACAGTTGTCTACGCTTATGTTAAGCTTGCAGAGCGGCAGTGTACCACCAATATGCATTGTTCACACTGCTATCAGCTTTGAGGACATAGATGTAGAGACGCAAAGGAACAGAACAGAACAGTCAGCAAGAAGTTTTCCTTCCCTCAGAGGGGTAACCAATGCCTGTAATAGGTCATCAGGAAGAAGAGTGGTTGAGGGAAGGGCAGTGGACCATTTAAAAAGCATCTTGACGCCGTGATGGGAAAATGGTAGGTGAGGGTGTTCTGGAGGCATGTGATTGATGCCCATCAATTATGAGCTGATTGATGGGCCTTCTTCATCCATACTGATCTTGTGATGACTGATTAACATTTGAGATAAATAGTCTGATACACCCTGCTGCACTTCACTTTAAACCTGCCTTCCTCTGGTGTGATAAATCTGATATGCTTAAGTCTCTGGGAAGCTACATCCCGTGAAGGGCGCTATATAAATGCATGTTGTTGTTGTTGAGTTATTGTCCCATGCATGCTGATGGAGTTGGAGGATTCCCATCCCTACGTAATCTGAGATCAGTTCAAATCCTTCCTTTGCGAATACTTTTAGTCACCTTTTCCCCTCATTCCCCCACTCTCCACCCCACCTCACCCCACGCCACCCCACTCTTGGCTTGGATGTCCTATCAGCTTTGTAAAGTGATTTGAGATGTGCTCCCCTAAATGGAAGGTGTGATATAAATGCTAATTGTATATGGGATTGAATCAAGTAAGAGCACAGATAAGGGATCAAACCTGGGACCTCCAGGTCTGTGTAACAATAATAATCCTTGGATTTTGATAGAGTGCTTTTCACGTCTTTTAAACGTCTTAAAACACTTCACAGAATATACTGTAAAGTGAATTGACTATATACAGTCTGTGGGTGAAACAAAATGACCAATTTAGTATTTTTTTTGAGGGATTATTATTGGGCGTGTGGAGTAAAGAAACTTGCCCAAGGTTTCTCCCTGACCTGGAATTGAACCCAGGTATCTAGCTTTTAAGGCTGTGCGGGGCAGACTTGTACACTCAGGTAAAATGCTTCTTTTTTAAACAAATAAAACAGTAAAATTGTTAGACATTTCACATACTAACTGATAATCAGGAGATCCGTGTTGGAATATATTTGGATAACAGGCAGCTTTCAGCCTTTAACCCCCGGAGAGATTACAGTTGTATTTCACCACCAAATGAAGAATAAGACAATCTCGCCTTGGCATTTCTGTAGACATTTGGAGCATTCGAACTCAACAGGTGCAAATGCAGGCTTGCTATTTCCTTTCCTCCTCAATTTTGTTTCCCTGCAAATCATCTCCCGCTCCCGAGTAACCTACGGGGGCAAGACAGGAACGCGGTGGATCTTGTTATTCTTTCGCTTGCTCTGGGAAAACACCTCGTCTCTGCTCCCCACCTCCCCATAGACACCGAGCAGGAACTCATCGTGCGGATACATCCTGGGCAGGAAGCCACGCTCCACCACTTTGGTACTAGACCAGTTGACTGCCAGCTGGGTCGCCCTCCTGAACCTGGTCCTTAACCGTTTGAGAGATTTTAGTACCATCCCTGCAGCAGAAATGGGAAAGGCGTTTAGCTAAGATAGTGCAGCAATAATTGGACTGTTACAGGTGAGAGGTGGAGAAGGTGGTGGGGAGCAGAAATAGTATATGCCCACCAAATACAGTCAATCCACTTTACATAATAATAATCCTTGCATTTAATGTAGCACTTTCCACGTCTTGTAGATGTCTCAAAGGGCTTCACAAAATATACTGTATATATGTGGGCGAAACGTGGCAGCAATTACACAAAGCAATGTCCTATAAACAGTTGTGAAATGACCTATTTATTATTGGGGGTTTTTGAGGGATTATTATCAGGCATGTGGAGTAAGGATAAGGAAACATGCCCAAGGTTTTGCCCTGTCTGGAATTGAACCCAGGTCTCTCACTTGTAAGGCGAGTGCTCTAACTAATGAAGTACAGGACACCAAGATGCTATGTCAAATGCAAGGATTATTATTATTGTTATTATTATATAGCTGAGGAGCCAGTGACTCATGCTTGGTCAGTATGCCTGCATAATAATAATGAAAAATTATTCTGTTTTGGTATCGTTGGGAGGATAACCCAAAGTGCTTCATAGGATTTATTGTGAAGTGGAGTGACTTTGTGGACAATGCTAATGCTGGTTGGAAGACTGGCTGTGGGAGCCAGTCAGTCTAGCAGGGAATTAATTATCATTAAACATTGATGCTCAGAAATGAAGTGATAAAGAAATTTGCACAAAGTTTGCTGTACTGAGGAACACATCGATTGTGGGATGAAACCACTGAACTGCCCAACCGTGATTCTTTGAGAATCCACTTTTTGTAACGCAAATTGTCTGTACATCCCACTCTTAGGACTTTCATCCCACAGTTCCTTCGCTTCACCCCCTCCTTCAAGGCCCGTCTCAAGACCTTCCTCTCAACAGCTTCTTCTTCGCTCCTTTGGTCACACGCCCACCCCTACCCTCACTGCCCTCCACCTCTCCCGATCCCAACCCCCATAGCTCAGGTGTATGTCCAGCGATTTGGGACTTGAAAGGTGCTCCTCAAATGTAATGTGTTGTAGTTGTATTGTTTTGGTATCTGAAGCAGTATCTGTCCAGCGCCTTGGGACGTCCTCCTGACATGAAAGGCGCGATACAAGTGTAATTTTGTTGTTGTAGTTGTTGTTTAGTGGGCAAAATGAAGCATCAAGGCATCTCCAAAGCCCTCAATACAATGTGTGTCCTGTGTTATTGTTACCTCAAGGTGACAAACGAGTCATATTGTCGCCTGCCATTGACTTTGTTAAACTTGTCTGCTTCCCCACTGTTACCTCAGACTTAGTGATGTTGGTATCTATCTGCACAGAACTCAAAGCGAACCAGCCTGCTCTGGGCTATTGTTAACTCTGGTGTCTGCCCCAGACTCACTCACCATTAACACCTGCCTGTGTTACCTCATTCTTACCTCACACTGAGTGTCACTGGTATCTGTTTTGTTGTGTGTTGTGTTATCTGCCCCTGTATTGACCAGCCTGTCCTCTCTTATGGTTAGCTCTGTTTTGCAGATGCACTCCGAGGGTATCCTCCTATGTGTGCTACCTCTGTCTTAGCTCTGAGTGTTGTTAATGTCTGTCCAGTATTAACCTGTTTGTGTTCTCTTATGGTCAGCTCTGACTCTTACCAGTCTCCTCAGATCCCAGTATTAACTTGTCTGTGTTCTCTCACTGTTAGCTCTTTACTCTGTGGTGTCATCCAGCATAAACCTGTATGTGTTCTCCTTGTTAGCTCAGCGTCTCACTGATGTTTGCAGATGTTTATGTTAACTTGCCTCGCTCTTCTCATTGTTAATTCAGTATCTAAACAAGTTGTTTATTTTGCCAAAGAGTGAACAATTTTATAAGAACAATAAACCTTGCATTTGATGTAACGTCTCATTCCGCCGTTGAGACATCTCAAAGTGTTTAGCCAGATAAACGGTAAAGTGAATTGACTGTATATTTTGGGGGCAAAATGCGGCAGAGAATTGCGTTACAGCAGTGTCCCAATTTTCCAACCAGATTCCAGAAGGCTTTCAGTCCAGTTACTTTTTCGCTGTCTCGTCCTGCATGGATGTTAGGGTGTAACATGGGATTATTTCTCCCCCCGTTACAGTGCCGGCCAAATATTTCTCCTTGGTATCCAGCTTTGTATTACGACAACAGCATGCGTTTACATAGCACCCTTTATGCAGGTTAGCGTCCCCGAGCGCTTGGGCAGAGAGCCCTCCAGTGTAATCAAATCAATAATTACATTTATATAGCGCCTTTCACATCGGGAGGACGTCCCAAGGCGCTGGTGTAAACTGGGAACAGAGTGAGGAGACTCTACAACAGGAATTTGGTGAGAGTGGGAATTCAGCGCAGAGGAAAGATGCGTTTCACGTCGAGAGGATGTCCCAAAGCATTTCTAAAAATATAATGTTGTTGTTGTTTCACAAAGAGCTTCACATTATTAGAGAATAGGGAGAAAAAGGGATTTGAAATCATATGTGTCCTCCAGCAATGCAATTGGTATGTGTACTGTACAAACCGTGTTCTATGAATAACCTCTTTTCCCTCTTTGATGAGGGATTAGGCTATGTGGAGGCTCGTGTGGAGGGGAAACACCATCACAGCCTAGTTGGGCTGAATGGCCTGTTTCGGTGCAGCATCATTCTGTGTAATTCCTAAAGTAAACCCAGGGTGGTCCTAGCTGGACAAGCAGTGGGAAAGCTGGCCAGACAGCACTATCAATGGCAAGCTGTGCATTTTTCACTGTTACCCAAACGCACACTCTGGGGTCACCAAGCCATGGCTTTTCAGCTCCTTGGGACATCCTCTTGATGTGAAAGGTCTTTACAAATGTAATTTTGTTGTTGTTGTTTTACCAGCCTGTAGGGTCCGTCGATATGGAAATTTTCCGATTAAATATATTGATGGGCTCATATCGAGATATACCGAAATATCGATTTTTTCGGGTTTTTCATACTGCGCATGCCGTCTCTCTCCCCCTCTCCTCCCCCCCCAGCCGTCTCTCTCCCCCTCCCCCCAGCCGTCTCTCTCCCCCTCCCCCCAGCAGTCTCTCTCCCCCTCTCCCCCCCCAGCCGTCTCTCTCCCCCTCTCCTACCCCCCAGCCGTCCCTCTCCCCCTCTCCCCAGCCATCTCTCTCCCCCTCCCCCCAGCCGTCTCTCTCCCCCTCCCCCCAGCCGTCTCTCTCCCCCTCTCCCCAGCCGTCTCTCTCCCCCTCCCCCTCCCCCCAGCCGTCTCTCTCCCCATCACCCACCCCGCCAGCCATCTCTCTCACCCCCCACCCCTTGCATACCTGTATATTGTATTCGAGGACTGTGAATACAATATGGCGGCTTTGCACCTCGGTCTGTGCATTGTGTATAGAGATGAGCATTCTGGGTCTTGTAGTTCAGTGTGCTTTCATCCCGATTTTTCACTTCGATATATCGATTTTTGATATATCGATATTTTTGAAATGTCTATATCGGCGTATCGATCTGAAAATTATATTGGGTTTTAGCGATATATCGATATATTGCCGGACCCTACCAGCCTGTGTCAGTTATTCTCTGGAGTTAGGTAAGCATCCCTGCAGGGAGAGAATAGGCACTCCATTCTGTTAAATATCTTGGGATTTTTCACAGAGGTAGATTTGAAGGGAATCCTCGGTTTGGCTTGGATACTCTTGAGCATCATGATGGGTTTCCGCATGTGTCGGACACCCAGCTAACTAAAAGGAATTATGTAATTCTATGTAATGTTGGGGCAATATTACGTCAGGAGGACGTCTGAAGCAGTGATATCTAGCCGTTATATGGGGTAAGGGAGGGAGTCGGAGAATTATCACTACAGTGGGATTTGTGCATAATCCTCCAACTAACTCTAAACTAATGGGTACTAAAGTAGAGCTGTGTGATTAACATTGGGCCTCACACAGGGATGAGGATACAAGTGCTCCTTTTGCACGTCTCTCGAGGAGCCGAGCGAGCAATAATGACAACAATTTTGTATAGTTTTACTCAATACAGTAGCCATAAAAGGGGACTGGAGTTTGATTTGTGCTATTTTGCGAGTAGTCTAAGCTCAGGAGTGAACTGGTGCCGTTTAGAGTACCGATTCCCCTTCCCTTCCGGCTATCCTTCAAATCTTACATTCAGGCTCTCACAAGCTCTGCTTTCCCTCACCTCCTTGACATTGCCGACCTCTGCCACTTTCCAGCTGCTGAGAACCTCATTTACGCCCTCATCACCTCCATGCTCGATTGCTCAAACAATCTCTGTGGAGTCTCTCGATTTCGGAGCGGGCAAAACCTGAGACAAGTTTCCTCATGTCTCCAGCAGCAAGTAGGAACCCGGTTGTTAGTAAATTGGCAAATCTCTTTCCGGGGATAATAATACCACCAAAAAAAAGGCGTGATCACTAGATTCATAACTGTTTATAAGACATTGCTATGCTCAATTGGCTGCTGCGTTTTACTGACATAATACGTTTTGAGATATCTCAACAACGTAATAAAACGCTGTATCAAATGAAAGTACTGCATTATTATTATCTTGCTATAAGCTGCAGACCATTTGGAACTCTATAGCCTGTGTCCTTTTCCACACCAGCCTTCTGTGAGTCCCATAATCTCCTGTCTCCCCATCTCTCCCCAAGAAACAATTCCATGATTCGCCTGTAAATATCTTCAAGGCCTCGCCCCACCCTATCCTTGTGACCCTCTGGCCCCTGGTGACAGAAACCACCGGCGGTGGTCGGCTCCATGTCCCCCACCAGTTCCACTTCACCTTACTTCATTTCAGCCTCTGCTCTCTGTAACTCCATCATCATATTTCTCCACCTTCACCCGCTCACCGCCAGCCTTCAAACAACGCCTTGAGACCTCCCTTCCCCTCCTCTCCTTCGATTGTTTTCCCTCCTTCCCTCAGAATCTTTCTTCCCCCCCCTTGGCTCAAGTTCTGGTTCAGTTGTGTGAAGCCCTTTGAGATACCCTCCCACCCTTAAAGGCGTGTATATTGTATTGCATATGGAGTCCTGTAGCTCAGTGGTTAGAGCACTTGCCTTACAAGAGTGAAACTTGTGTTCAAATACAGGCAGGTCAGGGTGGGACCTTGGGCAAGTTTCCTTACTCCACAGACACGCCTAATAATAATCCCTCAAAAAAAAACACAATAATATAATTGGTCATTTCAATCCACAACTGTTTGTGGGACACTGCTGTATGTAATTGGCTGTCGTGGTTCGCCCACAAATATACAGTCAATTCACTTTACAGTACATTCTGTGAAGCTCTTTGAGACATATGGAAGCCGTGAAAAGCGCGATATCATATGCAAGGATTATTATTATTGTATGAATGTCCTTCTCGCTCGGTTAGATCTGTGTTTATATTCCATCTGGCTGGTTGTCAAATGTTTTCGATATCATTTGGGAATTTCATGTTGATGGCAGTGAATGCTGTAAAAGGGTTCAGACTAAACAGACCCCTGTGGAGAATCAAAAGAGTATTTAGTAATAAGAACTGATACATGTACACTGAGTGTACATGAATCTGCATATAAATCATCTGAAGATTAGTTTAATTTCCACGATGTAACTGACTCCAGGGTATCCAATATGCTTTATATATTACCATCTGGGTTACTGACTGAGTGCTGGATATCCATTATTGTGTTGACAAAACTTCGGGATGACTTAATGGATGTCGACCTGTATTAATTCTATATATAAATCATCTGCAGCCCTCAATTAAACCTCAGCCATTAATTCCCGAGATTGGTATTTCAATTGTTCTCCTTTGTCCTATCATTGGCTCTTTGGGGAGATGCGGGACATTGTTCCGAGATAGTGAGGGAACTATTTCGTTACCGTTCACCTGCAAAACACAGTCGCTCCACTTTGCAGTGTAAAGCATTCTTCCCGACGTGAAAGGCACTATGTCAAATTCAGGGATTATTATTAATATTATTATTACCTTGTCACCATTCCCCGTGCTTGTCCCTCAGTAGGGCAGTAAATCCTAGAACTCAGGACCTGTGGGGAACCCACTTCCTTCTCCACTGTATTGTCCTACCACCAGTGACTGAGATACTTTGATGTTTAACTGGTTGACTGTTAGTGAGGTTCCCTTTTCAGGTTAATAATAATAATTATTATCCTTGCATTTGATATAGCGCTTTTTACAACTTCTGGACGTCTCAAAGCACTTCACAGAATATACAGTAAAGTGAATTGACTGTATATTTGTGGGCGAACCATGGCAGCCAATTGCGCCCAGCAGTGTCCCACAAACAGTTGAAATGACCAATTTTTTTTTGAGGGTTTATTATTACGCTTGTAGTGTAAGGAAACTTGCCCACAGTTTCACCCTGCCCGGAATCGAACCCAGGACTCTTGCTTGTAAAGCAACTACTAAGTTAGAGGAGTCTCCCTCGGTAAGATCTGCTCAACTCCACAAATTGAGCTGTTTCTGAGAGATTGAAACATCCAGGATCTAGAATCATAGAATAGTAGAATCCTGTAGCAAAGAGGGAGGGCATTTGGACCGTTTGTGTCTGTGCTAGCTCTTTGAAAGAGCTACCCAATCAGTCCCACTCCTCCACTCTTTCCCCATATCCTTGTAAAAAAAAAATCCTCATTCATGTACCCATCCAATTCCCTTTTGCAAGTTGTTATTGAATCTGCTTCACCACCCTTTCAGGCAGTGCATTCCAAACCGTAACAACTGTTTTGTGTGTGTGTGTGTGTGCGCGCGTGTATGTGTAAAAAAAAAAGTCTGTTCATCTCTATTTTGGTTCTTTTGCCAATTATCTTGAATCTACTTCCCCTGATTACTGACCCACCTACCTGCCAGTGGAAACAGTTTCTCCCCTTTGTACTCTTATCAAAACCCCCTCATAATTTTGAACCCCTTTGATCTGAGAGCAGAGCAAAATAATCCTTTGGCTTCTCCCGAACGAATGAAGTTCCTTCCATCTCTTCAGTGCCTAAAGGGTTAAGAGTTGGCCCGTGAACTAGAGTGAGCGGTGGTGCATTGTGGTATGGAAGCCTGTGAGTCTGTAGTGGTGCATTGACAACAGCATGTGGGAGAATCCCAGGGACCGAGACTGTGTGCTGTAGCCGAGCCGCAAGCAATGTACCCAGAGGAACCGCGGGCTGCTGAACGAGGACACTGCCTGTCTCCGTACTAATGCAGAGCTCTGCCTGATCGACACACACACAAAGCTGAGAGATGAAGGGCAGAGGGTGCTGGGAGATGGGATCCGCTCGCTCCTTCTGCAACTCCGGCTGCCTGAGTAAATTGAAGAGGGGTTAGTGAGTGGCCTTGCGATGGTTGCTAACGTGAAGCCTGCCTGGCTTGTGATTAGCAGTCGTCACTTTGCTCAGCTCGGCTCGGCTTGTAGTGCATGGTCAGCGAGTTTGGCACGGCTCTGTCAGGCTGGAACTAAACAAAATGGTCCTTTCACGGGCCTGAAAGCGAAGAGTTTTGAAATTGAGACTCTCTCTCTATATATACTGTATACACTGTATCTGTCATTACGTTTAACATGTAGGACACTGCTGTGTGCAATTGGCTGCCACGTTTCGGGACAAAGTGTACGGTCAATTCACTTTATAATATATTTGGTGAAGTGCTTTGAGACGTCTCAAGGATCTAATAAGGCTCCATATCAAATGCAAGGGTGTTATTATTATTATTATT
Organism: Hydrolagus colliei; assembly: GCA_035084275.1. Lineage (NCBI taxonomy): Eukaryota > Metazoa > Chordata > Chondrichthyes > Chimaeriformes > Chimaeridae > Hydrolagus > Hydrolagus colliei. The sequence continues at coordinate 7,944,379 of CM068761.1, read as the reverse complement.
ATTATTACAACTTGCTTCTTTGATAATGGCACGTTACTGTGATTTAGATTACTTGCCTTTGATGGTTCGTGAACAAGCACTTGTTTAGTCTCAAGGGTTCATAGTTCTCTACCTCATGTTGTGATTTCCCCTCCAAAAAATAATTGATTTGAGGCATGGGTTGTTGGGTTGTGATGGTTGACCTCCGCTTGACGTATCGTTACATTACGTTATGTTGTTAGTCTGTAGTAGCAAGGCAGGGGAAATCATCATTTTGTGCTTACCTTTCACAAACGTCCGTTCCGCTATCTTCCACAACAGTATTGCCCACTGATCTCTTGTCAGCCAAAGTTGCTGAGGTCAACCACTGTCTAAAGAGGCTAATCCGTTGATTACCAACACAGCTGGCAACTAACCCCAGAGTCGACGGTCACCTTCCTGGACTTCAATTAATTGTACATTTATATATACAGTGAAAATGAAGTGTTGTGGTGATTCTCTCCCCCACCCCCTTCTCCACCATTTAAAGTTTCATTGGTTTTCAGTAAAGTTGATCCAACTTCATTGTCCCAAAGGGTTCAAGTTCTAAGACTCAAGATAAAAGTTGTGAAAGTACAAGTTTGGAAACACCAAAAGGGTGACTGACCTGCGGAGCAAGTAATCAGGGAAGGTCATCAGTGATAATATTGTAGTATAAATTGATTAAGGGGGTGTTAGAAGGGTGGATTAAGGGATTGTGCTGGCAAATAAGAGAAATCGATGAGTTCAGATCAATATAAAGTGGTGTGCTTGTTGCTGTTTGCTTGTTGTTGCTTGTGGAGTGGGTGGAGAAAGGCAAGTGAAGTAATAGTAAAAGGTAACAGACTCTTCCATGTAATTTGGTATTCTGTAAAGTTGGATGGTGTGTATTCTGATATGGGCTCCTGTACGCACTGTATAATGGATGGGACCTGCAATATTCAATCCAGTGGAGTCCTGTAGCGTGTTGGTTAGAGCACTCTCCTTGCAAGTGAGAGGACCCGGGCTGGTTTAGGCAAGTCTTCTAAATCCACACACCTCTGTTTACCTAGCAGTAAGCAGGAAACCAGTTGTTAGTCGATTGGCGGATCGGCACGGATTGGCGCTTTTCCGGGGTTAATAATCCCTTCAAAAATAAATAATAATTTGTTCACTCATTCCGCGACTATATGTGGGTCACTATAGTTGTCCACAAAATATTCACTTTACAGTATATTCAGTGAAGCTCTTTGAGATGTCTGGAAGACATGGTGAAGCGCTATATCAAATGCTAGGATTATAGTTATTATCCTACTTCGTACTGCATGATTTGTGGGAATCGTGGCTATGTGCTGAAAACATAGAGTTAAAAGGGGGAATTGATTGCTTTATGGCTTGCACACCGCAAGTCTGTATTTGCACCAATGAGCTATATTGCCTAGAGCAAAGCGGGTCTCAGAGTTAGTACTGTATAGTGTTGCAATTCCATATCTGGAGCAGGAAGCGTTATTCTGTGAGTTATAGTGGGGAGGGGCTGGGTTATCGGTGGTGATGGTGGTGATTACAGTGGAGGGGATTAGATCAGGGTGGATAGTTGTGTTGGCTGCAGTAAGTTGAATCTGGGTTGGATCAGGAGAGTTACTGTACCATTACAGGGGGCAAACGCTCAGCTGTGGCTTTTTGCCCCCATCAAACCACCGCACAGCTCTACTTGTTTCAACAGAAATGAGCAGGCAGCAGCTCGCGGTACTGTACTGTTCTGCCCTGCACAGGCTGAAGGGAGCTTCAGAAACGTGACAGCTCATTTCTTTTCTAGTGGTGTATTCCCTAGTTAACATGCCCAGCTCACACAGCCGTAACGCACAGGTTGCCTTAAAGCTTTGGCTGAGGTGCTGTGAGTGGAATCTGCTGCCTCAGACAGTGATATTTTTTGCGGTGTTCTGCGCTGGGCTTTGACGTTAAACCCACTGCCTGTTCAGCGGCCATGAGGTTTCCTTATCGTTATATCGCGGAAGGTGAATGCTTTGCTGTTAGTGAATTGGGTTTGACGCACTTAACATGTGCCCTTCCCACACTGTGGACTGTAAGCAGCAAGTATCCAAATTACAATTCAGTAATTGTCTGAATTCACTAGCGCCGCTGCATATTGAAGACTTAACAATCTCTAGCCATGTCTTCAGTACACTTGTGTGTACCTGCAGCTAGCCAGATATACTCGCTTGAGCCAGGAGTTGGCCTGGTGTATACTCGTTTGTGTAATGGATTAAATTGGAGGTGCAGTATAGGCAGCTGTCCAGGCTACACAGTCAATTCACTTTACAGTATATGCTGTGAAGCGCTTTGAGACATCTAGAAGATGTGAAAAGCTCTATCTATATCAAATGTAAGGATTGTTGTTGTGGATACACTTGCCTGTAGCTTCAACAACAATAACTTGCATTTATATAGCGCTCTCCATGCGGGATAGCATCCCAAGGCACTTGACGGTGACGGAGTCAGAGTGAAGAGGGAGTGGGCAGGTAACCTTGCAACAACTGGTGCCCAGATCAATAAGGCAGTTGCTGATATCAAACGTACAAGTTAGCTCAACCTGGGTTCGATTCCGGTCAGGGCAAAAGTTTCCTTACTTTCCTTACTTATATAGCAAGATAGAGTAGAGGAGCATCTCGGAGCACTTAACAGTAGTGGAGAACCTGACTCTGATCCGGTGGGAGATGGTCATAAGCCACCATTGAGGTAGTGTTTGCTCTGAAGAGGAAGGTTTTCAGGCGGGACTTGAAAAGGGGTCAGGCAGAGGAATTGGGGGAGAGTGTTCCAGAGTTTCGGGGGTAGTGGCTGAAAGTGCAACCTCCAGTTGTGGGGCTGAGGGTACGAAGGATGAACAGAATCCTGGTACTAGGCGAGTGGAGGAGCCAGGTGGTGGTTTGGGGAGTGAGGTGGTCATAGAGATAGAGAGGTGCCAGACAGTGAATGGTTTGGACATGAGCGTGAAGATCTTGAAGTCGATCCGTTCGGTGATGCGGCGCCAGTGAAGCTGGGGTCAGAACTGGTGAGATGTGGATACGGAGTTTGGTCTGGGTGAGTATGCCGGCAGCAGAGTTCTGAATCAGCTGGGTCTTTTTGATGGTGGAGCTGGGGGGACTGGTGAGGAATGTGTTTGAATACTCCAGGTGGGAGGTGACAAGCACAGGCACTAGGGCTTTGGCTGCATTTGGAGTAAGGTACGGTCAGAGATTGGCAATGTGGTGGACGAGAAAGAGGATGTTCCTGGTCAGGGGTTGGATACGGGCGGGAAGGACGGCTAGGGATCGAACCGGATGCCTAGGTTGCGCTCGTGTTCGGTGAGTCTGAGGGAGGTTGAGGAGTTCATATCTGCAGGAGTGAAGGCGTTGATAGGAGCCAAACAGTATGGTTTACACTCACCCAGATCCTGATGTCTGCCAGACAAGCTGATTGGAGGGCCTGGACTTGCGACTGGAGGAGGCAAAATTTGTGTGTTGTCTGCATGTGTGTGCAAGTTTACCCAGTGTCTGCAGATGACATCACTCAGAGGGCAACATATATACAAGAAAAAGAAGAGGACCAAGGATGGAGTCCCTGGGACGCTTTGTGTGTGGTAAACTATGGCCTCCATATGGGAAGCGATGGCTCCGCTAGATTTACAGTCGGAGGTGACCCCAATCTGTAGGAACAGTAAATGTGTTATGTTTATGTCCTTCCCCCCCCACCCCCCCACCCCCACCCTCACAATGAGCTTCCAATCTTCTACACCCGATGAACAGGGCAAACTCATTATAACCTGTCGACTGAGTCCATAAGATTAGACTGCGTTAAAATGAAGAGTGAAAATAACGTCCGTGATCCGCGTTGTGTGATCGTGCTGCTGTCACTTCCTACGCAAAAGTTTGTCGGCGGCACTTCCTACAGGAAGTGGCATCGGTGTTGCTTCTCCCTCACCATGAACCTGCAGTTTCGTTCAGTGTCTGAGAATGGTATTCTCCTATTTGATTCATTATTGTCAGCCTGGCCTAGGTTGCTCACACTCTCGTCTCTGAGTCAGATAGTTTGGGAAATCATGATGATACAAAATCGCCCCATTTGATATAGCGCCTTATCACATCTTCTCGACGTCTCAAAGCCCTTCGCAGAATATACTGTAAAGTGCATTGACGGCGTATTTTGCGGGCGAAATGCGGTAGCCTAGTGCTTTTCAATTAATGAAGCCCACCTCGGGACTCCGATCTCGCCTTCTAGGCTGATATTTCAGTCCAGTGTTAGAGGTGCATTACATTGTCCGAGTTGCTGATCTTTGGGTAAGCCATTAAACCGAGGTCCTGTCTTTCCTGTTCACATGAATATGAAACTTCAGTGCCGTGCCTTCTGCCTGCCTTCTGCCTAACCCAGTCTGCCTCCCTCCCTCTCCTGCCTCCCTCCCTGCCTGCCTCCCCCTCTCTCTCTCCCTCCCTGCCTCCCTCGCCTGCCTCCCTCCCTCTCTCCCTACCTGCCTCCCCCCCCTCTCTCTCTCTCTCCCTCCCTCCCTCCCTGCCTGCCTCCCCCTCTCTCTCTCCCTCCCTGCCTACCTGCCTGCCTCCCTCCCTCTCTCTCTCCCTCCCTCCCTGGCTACCTGCCTGCCTCTCTCCCTCTCTCTTCCTTCCTCCCTCCCTGGCTGCCTGCCTGCCTCTCTCCCTCTCTATCTCCCTGCCTGCCTCCCTGTCTCCCTCCCTGGCTGCCTGGCTGCCTGCCTCCCTCTCTCCCTCCCTGACTGCCTGCCTCCCCCTCTCCGTCCCTACCTACCTGTCTCTCCTGCCTCCCTCCCTTCTGCCGGCAATATCATCGAAAATGCTTCCGTTTTTTTTCACCAAGAAAAGGTCAAAAGTGGGGGGTGCGCCTTATACGCGAGTGCGCCTTATACGCGGGTATTTACGGTAATCTGTTCGTGGAACAAATTATATTTTCCACTTCGCTGTCTGTTCCATAAGATTACTACTCATTCTTTGAAATAGCGTTTCCACAGATTGGCTTTGAATTTACCCTCTATTCAGTCGCAGACCTGTGATATGAAAACCTATCTGGTCTAAGGATTTACAAGCATGAATCAATGTTGAGCACTGCAGGATACAGTATGTCAGTGCCTGATCTTGCTGTGCCAAGTGCTCAGCTGCTGGTTTTGATATAGTTTGAAATAGCCCTATAATACCTTCCCACTACACCCCGCTCAGGGATGAAGACAAGAATAATAATAATAATAATAGCCTGTGTTATTCTGTAGACAAACTTAGCAGCCAATTTGTTCACAAACAACCATGAAGCAAATTTTATCTGGGGAATTGCTGGCCAGGGATATCTGCAGAAACTAGGGTCCGGCGATATATCAGTTATATTGATATAATTTTCATATCGCTATGCCGATATTGGAATTTAAAACATATCGATATATCAAAAAATGTGATATAAAAAAAATCGATATATCGCGAATATCGGTATGTCGTGTCTGGTGATATATCGATATATCGGTATGGTGCGGACTTTTTCAACTTGCGCACCCTCGAATACGTGCGCACCTCTGAATGCCCGTGCATGCGCAGGACAAAAAAAAACGCGTAATCGATATATCGGTATATATCGATATGAGCAAACCGATATATCGATATCGGAAAATTTTGATATCAACGGACCCTAGCAGAAACTCACTTCTCTCTTCAAATAGTGCCACAGGATCTTTAACATACCAACAAAATTACATTTGTATAGCGCCTTTTACATACTACTATAATAATACACATAATACTAAATAATAATCCTTATCACTTCTTTGAGATCTCAATGCACTTCACAGAATATGCGGTGAAGTGAATTGACTGTATAATTTGTCCATCCACCTGAAAGGCAGATGGGACCTTGGTTTAACGTCTCATCCGAAGGTCAGAGAGTTCGTAGATGCTGCTGTTGCTGCTTTTCTTTACTGATCGAGGAGATCAGTAAAGGTTCATTGCCCAAATTAGAGAAAATTACAAAGGCTAAAATCTATAAATGAGAGAATATACTTGTGGCAACCAGGCCAGAAGTGACTAGTGTTAATGAAAGCTCCACCCTTGTGACTTATTAGAACTAAATTATGACCATGCTTTAATTGGCCCTTATACTGTAGGGCAAAGTAATGAATGATTGTGAAGTTAAAAAATGAAGGTTCTGGTAAAACTGAGCACAACAGCAATTCTTCAGCAAGCATGTCAGTGTGAGCGAGCTATCATTTGGGTTTACATAATAATCCTTGCATTTGCGCCTTGTCACGTCTTTGATAGATTTCAAGTAAAACATTTTTTGAAGGAATTAATTATCTCTGGAAAAGCAATCCGCCAATCTACTAACTTACTTATTGCTGGGTAAACAGAGGCATAGGCAGTAAGGAAATTTGGCCAATGTTTCGCCCTGCCTGGGAATCAAACCCAGGTGCTCTCGCTTAGCGAGGTGAGTGCTCTAACCACTGAGCTACAGGACTCCCCTATGATGTGATGCTGTGGTCTATGGATGTCTGTTTTGTGAGTTTCAAGGAAAATGATACTCCATTTTAATTTCAGTATTTCTCTTTCCCCCGCTGGGCTCCTGGTCACGTGTCCACCTACATCCGCAGTGTGTAAGGTGTTGTATATATTATCATGGTGGCCTGTAATATAAGGAGAGTTTGGTTGAATTTGGTTCAGCCTTGCTCCACTGAGACCGACATGCCGCTAGCCCAGGCAGCTCGATCAGCAAGCCCAGCAGAGAGTGGAGTGATGGACAATCTCTTCATGCTTGGCTGCGGATCGCCAGCCTGCACTCACTCTGGACCTGGCTAGGGAATGATTGGCAGCTTTGGGTTTGCCAGCCAGGGTTGAGGCAGTCTTTTATAGATCGCTCGTATGATTTCGTATGATGCTGCAAATCAGTGCCTCACGTTGACGCATGCACGTGCCGTGCTATTACAAGGGAGGCTAGCAATGTTGATTAAAATCCCAGTTTACTGCTTCGCAGGCAGGATACTCACTCAGCCACAAATGAGGAAAGTATAGAGAAACATATAGAAAGAGCAGATTGTGTCTTTTATTGCTTGATCCACTCCCCCGTAATTGCTACGTGATTGCTTTGATTCCCAATGTTAATTATGCTTAATCCTTCCACATGGATTAGTGAGATGGAGCTGTAATGTACCACAAGGAAAATGCTTGTTTGAAAAATTTAATCGGCAATTAATGCAGCAAAGTTTTTTTTGAAAAGAAGCATTTAATAATCTGACTTCTACAACGTTTGTGCTCTTTAAACATCAATCTTCAATGGAGTAATAATATAATAATACTGTACTTCCATTTGATATGGCGCCCTCTCATGTCGTCAAACATCTCAAAGCGCTTCACAGGATTTTTACTGCAGTGTGGTGGCTGTGTATTTTGTGTACTATCGTGGAGAGAAAGTAAACGTTATGGTTTTTCTGAATGTTTGATTAGACTTGAAAAGAAACAAGGAACAAATTCTATGTAATATAACTTGGAATCCTAGAATATTACAGCGCAAAAGGAGGCCATTCGCCCATTGTGCCTGTGCCAGCTCTTTGGAAGAGCCACCAAATCAGTACCACCCCTGCTCTGTCCCTATATCCTTGCTATTTTTTTCCTTTTCGAGTACCTATCCAATTCCCTTTCGAAAGTTGCTGTTGAATCTGTGTCCGCCACTGTTTCAGGCAGTGCATTCCACACCGTAACACCTTCAGTGGGAAACCACAAGATGGTGGCTTCAGAAGTAAGTTCTGTGGAGTAACCGTACCTTGTTTGCGGTGGGATGTGTATGTGTTGCTTTTCCTCTTCACGCGTGTAGGCTAAAAATTGATTTTATACTCATCGAATCTTTATGGAATGAGATTATCGTCGTGGGATGGGAATTCCTGATCAGAGAAATCCCTGACAGTTGTAAAACATTTTCTCTGGCATTTTGACAGGTTTGGAACGCGTTAAAACAGCAGCACAGTAACTATAAAAAGATGAGGTTGGCTGTACATTCTGGTGGTTTGTGAGTCCACAGGGTGCTTTTGGAGACGGCATGCCCCAGTTCTGAGCAAGATTGTGTTCGCAAGACATTGTAGCGTGTGACTTTCAGTGTTTTGCAATCAAGTGTGTAATTCCAGTTTCTCAATAATTGGCACGATTGAGTGAAGAGTACACAGGAGGCAAAGAACAACATCAAGGTATTGCTGCTGCCAGCTACAACCTTGATTAAATCACAGGCAGCAACAATTTGCAAGTTGTCTTCGCAATCCACCACTTGAGTCTGTTTGAACACTGTTGAGAGTTCATTGGAAATTCCATCCACGACCAGTAACTAACCTGGGGGACTTGAGCGTGTGTTCACTCTGACTGCTCATTAAATCACACCCCTGAGTCTGCTTAGCAAATGAGCTCATCGGCACGCCCATTGTTGAAACAGAAATATATAAAACACAGTACAAATATAATAACAATAGTAATAATCCTTGCATTTGATATAAATGTCTCAAAGCGCTTCACAGAATATAATGTACAGTGAATTGACTGTACATTTATGGGTGAAACACGGCAGCCAATTGCGCACAGCAATGTCCCACAAACAGTTGTGGCTATATGGTGGATTCAGCTTGTAACTCACACCTGAGTATCTATTAGTAATAACAATAATAATAATACTTGTATTGATATAGCGCCTTTTCATATAATTGAGACATCTCAAAGCGCTTGGCAGGATATACTGTAAAGTGGATTGACTGTGGGCAAAACACCGCCTCCAGATGGGCATAGTCGTGTCCCACAAACAGCTGTTGAGTGAGTGACTAGTTTTCTTTTGGTTTGGGAGGGGGGGGGTTATTGGTCAGGACACCGAGAGGGAGAAACTCCCTTCTCTTTTCGAATAGCGCCGTGGGAATCGTTTAACGTCCAGAACAGGCAGACGGGACCTCGGTTTAAAGTCTCATCCAAAGGATGGGTGTATCTGACTCACGTGTATTATTCTACACGCAAACATCCAATCCTCCCAATTAGATTGCAGCCTGTATTTCAATCCAATTAATCAATGCATACATATCCCAAACATGAAAGTGCCTCCCGTTATTCAGTTTCTAACCAACAACTTACATTTTATACAGCGCCTTTTATGTCGGGGGGACATCCCAAGTGGGATGGAGGTGGGTGGGAGGCGAGTTTCATTACCACTAGATCATTGGGAGAGCATTCCCCTCTGTTCTGAAATAGCTTATGTTCGGCAGAAGTTCCATGTAATGCTATTACAGAGCAGTGCTAGCTTCAGTATGTGCAGATGGTGCTGATGAAACGAGTGGAGCAGATTATTATGTTGCCGTGTACATCACTATATCATGCCGCTCAGGTAATGCGATGCACTTGGCCTGACAGACTGCCATTCTGACTGCACTGTGAGCACTGAACCATTCAGTTGTGGCAGATTAAACTGCGTCACGTTTCTATAAATAAACCCTCCTAGACTGCAGTCAGGCTTGTGTCTCCATGGCAACTGTTTAACTCCAATTCTTGACATCGATTTCCCCAAAAAAACATGTTTTTTTCTCGGAGTTCAGTGTTCAGAGCCTTCCGCAACTGAAATTGCTACAGGATAAATTGATCATTCATTCACTCTCTGTGGGATCATGGCTCTTTATGGGACCTTACCGTGCACAAAATGGCTACCACATTTACCTACAAAGCAGCTACACTTGGCATCTACTCCCTGTGAAGTGCTTCTGAGATTTTTATGTTATATGCTCCGTATCAGATGCAAAGTTTATTGTCATGTGGTAGCAAAGAAACACTTTTGTTCATTTAACTTTCTTAAAACTCAACTTTGTTGAGCTTTACAGGCTAGGAGAACCCATAAAAGAAGCCATTTCAATGCGATGTCTCTACTCATTTATTTTATGATTATATATATCTCTTCTCTCTGAGTCAGAGGTTGTGGGTCAAGTTCCACTTTGGGATTTTGAACTTACGTGATCTAAGATGACACTCCAGATAAGTGCTAGAGATGTGTTGCATTGTCAGAGGTACTCTTTGGATGAAACGTTAAGCCAAGATCCCGTTTGCCTGTTCTGCCCGTGGACACCAAAGATCCAATGGCACTACTCGGAAAGAGAAAGGAGTTTCTCCCAATGACCTGGGGCCAACAATCCCTCATAAAATATAATTGGTGATTGTTTCATGGCCATTTAGTGAAAATTACTGTGCGCGAGTTTGGTTGCTGCGTTCACCTACAAATACACAGTCACACTAGTTCACAGTAAATCCTGTGAGTGCTTTGGGATTCATAGATTCATAGATTCATAGAATTTTACGGCACAGAAGGAGGCCATTCGGCCCATCTAGTCTGTGCCGGCTCTTTGAAAAGAGCGATTCAATCCCACTGCCCTGCCCGCTCCCCATAGCCTAATAGACCTGTTCTCCCTAAATAAAGATCTAATTCCCTTTTAAAAGTTGTTATCGAATCAGCCTCCACCACCTTTTCAGGCAATGCATTCCAGATTCGAACAACTCGCTGAGTGAAAAAATTTCTCCTCAGCTCCCCTCTACTTCGCCTTGAAACTATTTTAAATCTGTGACCACGAGTCACAGATTCGTGGGTGAATCACAGATTCACCCACGAGTGGAAATAGTGGGTGAATAGATATCCTGATGTGAAAGGTATTGTACTGAATGAAAAGAATATTATTATTTTTATTAGTCCCGCATTCCCATTTACTGGTCCTCTGAAATAACTGGACGATGATCAGAAGCAGAAATATTAATTTGTCGGAGTATGATTTGTCCACCTCTGGCTGGAAACTCTTAGATGGACTGTAAAAGTTCCTAAGAATCCTTTCTAAATTCTTTCTACATTTTATATAATATATACAAAAAATAAATTGGTCACTCAATCCACAACCGTTTGTAGGACACAGGCTATACACAGTTGGCTGCCTCGTTTCGCCCGCAAAATATACAGTCAATTCACTTTACAATATAGTCTGTGAAGCGCTTTGAGACATCTCAAAGATGTGATAAGGTGCAATATCAAATACATGGATTATTATTATCCAGTCCTAGAAATAAAACCAGTGATTTGGAACCCGTGCACCTTCCTGATGGAATGAAATTCGATCTCGCTGTATTCCATGAGGCATGTTATAAGTGACAATCCATCACAGTCCATCAGCCTGGTCCACTCTGCAGGCCAGTGAGGGGAAATTCCTGTTGATGCAGAAACCAGCTGATAATCTTGTCTAAATTGTTTGATTTAAAAATAACGGCTGGAGTTTATTTTGCGTCGACAAGTGGTAACTGTGCCAGGTATCTCTGCCAGCATAAACATTAAAATCCCAAAGTGTTTTCCGCTTTAGAAAACAGTTGTGATTGACTAGGAAATGGGCTTTTCAAGGAATTGTGTCATGGGATAAATAGTTTCTGTGGATGCAGAGGGCTGGCCTTCAGAATTTGGCTTTCCTGATTCAAGTAGGGCCCAGATTTGGGAAAATGTGGTTGATCAATGTTCTTCAACAACAACAATAAATGACACAACATTCACATCAGGAGGACATCCCAAGGTGCTGGATAGTCAGGGAACTGCACGCAAGCTGGTGATTGGGATCAGGAAGATTGGATGACGGGGAGGATAAGGGTAGGAGGTTGACTGAAAGTACGGTTAAAGAGGAGGGTCATGACACGGGTCTTGGAGGGGGCGAAGTGGAGAGACTGTGGGTTGGATTTCCAGATGGTGGAGGCAGGGTGGCTGAAGGCCCATCCACTAATAGTGGGGTGCGCAAGACGTGGCGGTGAGGCAGGTGGGAGCCGCTAAACAGAGGGAGTGGACGGGTTGGGTTGGTAGGGCGTTAGGAGGTCACAGAGGTAGTAGGGTGGAGCAAGGCCTCTGAGTAATGGGAAGCCAGTGGAGCTGGAGCAAGGATGGAGAAAGTGGCTACAGATCTTTTGGGTCAAGTCGAATGAACTCAACAAATGATCGACTCACCACCTGGCTGAACATCAAAGAAAATTGACTTTTCCATTGTCTGTTAACAGGGCCAGTGGGAGTGGTGCCAAAGTGCCCTCACTGCCACCGCTCACTGTGCTGTTAGATGTATCAATGTGAGGCCCATTGTGGTCCTACGCTCCAACGGAACATGTTGCTGCCGTGGTTATCCAATCATCACCTCTTCAGCACTCGAACGGCGCTGTGTCGATAATAATAATAATAATCCCTGCATTTGATATAGCGCGTTTTACATCTTCTGGACTTCTCAAAGCGCTTCACACAATATACCGTCAAGTGAATTGACTATTTTGTTTGTGTGTCCCACAAACAGTCGTGGTTTGAAATTACCAATTTTTTTGAGGAATGGTTATTAGGCATGTGGAATTAGGAAACCTATCCATTAGTGATCAGGAGGGCCAACATTGCGCTTTGCTTTTGCAAGTGACATAATAACGCATCCCAGCACTGCATCAATACTCTAACTGTGCCGCTGTTGCTCACTAGGAAGTTGGCAGGGAGCTCCTGATATCTGATAGGCTGTAATTTGCTGTGTGTTGTAGCTACTTGGAGTCCTGTTACTTGGACTTAAACTGTCCCCAAGGTGACATGGCTTAACAAAGGAATGTCAAAATTGAGGCAATCCTCTGTAGCTGTCTCAGTAGTCTGGTTCCTGAGCCAGGAGGGATCACAGTACTCCAAGGGTCACTGCTGTTGAAAGACAAGACCCCCACTGGCTCATCGGCAGGTCTTCGGGGGACAAATTGGATGTAACAATTTTTCTCATTCGGCTCCCGTTGATACTGGAAACCAAGGCCTAAAAGGGGTTGGGTGGTCCTTGCTGGACAAGTAGCCCAACCTGCATTCTGGTGGTCCATTGCCTTAGCTCTTTCTAACCTCTGCCTAACCTTTACAAAACAGTAGCTCATTGGTTAGAATACTCACCTTACAATCGAGAGACCTGAGTTCGATTCCAGGCAGGGAAAAACCTTGGGCAAATTTCCTTACTCCACATGCCTGTTAATAATCCCTTGGGAAAAAAAAGACATGAATAAATTGATCACTTCAATTGGAGGAGATTTCTGGGGAAAGGAGAAAGTGACAACACATTACTTTTGCAATATCCGGCAACATTCCCAGTTCTGTTTGTGGGACACTGCTGTGCGCAATTGGCTGCCTTGTTTCGCCCACAGATATTCAGCCAATTCACTTTATATTACATTCTGTGAAGCGCTTTGAGACATCTAGAAGACGTGAAAAGCATTATATCAAATACAAGGATTATTATTACTCTGTCTGGAATTAGGTAAGTAGGATGTCCGGGCTCCATTCCAGACACTGGAATTTTCATGTGTAGGTGGGATGTTCTCGAGCACAGTGGTGGGTTTACACACGTGTCAACTGATGAAGAAAAATACCTTGTGTGGAACATCAATAAAATTTCCCAAAGCAATGGAATTCCCTGCAGCTTCCATTCATGGAGGAGTGTTCATCAGAAATCGGCTATGGGTTGACATGTTGCAGGGTGAAGGTGAGAGCATTGAGGTGGGAGCAAGTACTGTGCTTATGTTGCCCAATGCCCCGGTTCTATTGGTCTCAGAACAGGTGGAAACGTGACACCTTTCTCAGGAAGGGATGGTAAATTTAATAGAGCTGTGATTAAGTCCCTCATATTGTTTCAGGATGATGTGGGTCACGTCACCTTGCCTGTCCGCTTGGCTGAGACATGACGCACGTTGAACGTGGAGCCATGCAAAGAACCTACACAGGCAAATCAAAATAAATTGCTTTCTTACTGGAGAATGCATTCGTGCGTGCGCTCCACTTATATCACAAGAGCCTGCAGGTGTATCCTTGTTGAAGGACAGTATTAGATATTAAATTCAGACTCTAATCTCTTCAAAGCCAGAACCAGGAACGTTGCCAGATATTGCAAAAGCAATGTGGTTTTTCACCTTCTACTTTCCCCAGAAATCTTCCCCCAATCTGTGGTAAAAATTCTTACACTATAGAATTTGTGGCTCTGCCTCTTAATTACCGGAGAATTGCTGTGCAGCATTTGACATTTTGCGGAGATTGGTCAAGATTCTTCCTGGTTTTCGACGAGGTTTTCAGTGGAGCCAAGTGCCATTGATGCACATCTGGCTGCTTTTTGCAAGCGGGCGATTGCCGAAGGAAATTAGCTTTGCATATCAAAGACATTGGCATTTAAAAAAGCGAAGGTTTGGACTCTGAAGTGTTTGTGAAGAGTATCCGATTGACATTGGCCCCATCTGTCCTCTCGTGAAGCAATATTCTGCAAGACAGGGATAGGTCGAGACTGAATCAGGCTAACAAAAAGATCACAAAAAGGAAGGAATTTATTTTAACTGAACCTCTAATATTGTAATGCAAACTATTATTATAAACGCAAATTGTTGTTGAAGTTGTTGTTATTAATATTAATACTTGTATTTGGTATAATAGGGATGCTTTATATTGTGGGACGCTGCTTGTGCACAAAATGGCTGCGTTTCACCCACAAATACACAGTCAATTCAGTTTACAGTCTATCTGTGAAATGCTATGAGACGTCTAGAAGATGTGAAAAGCGCTATATCAAATGTAAGGATTATTATTATCACTTCCATTTGATATAGTGCCTCATCACTTCGTTGAGATGTCTCAAAGCACTTCCGAGAATATATTGTAAAGCAAATTGACTGTATATATCCATGGGCGAAACGCGGCAGCCAGTTGCGCACAGCGGTGTCCCACAAACGGTCGTGGATTGAGTGACAAATTATTATTATTTTAAAGGGTTGTCACCCCCTGAAAAGCGATCTGCCAATGAACTAACAACCGGGCTTCAATGTACTGCTGGGTAAACAGAGGCGTGCGGTACAAATGTAAAATCATGTCGATTGGATTTCTGCCGAGTCCTCAGCAAACACACCTGGGGTTTCCTCGTTACAAAACCTTTACAAATCATGCAAATTTAGTGCTCCCATAGCAATGTCAGACTTGCGTTCCTTCCTTCAATTTTAGTGAGCGAGTAGTAAACCTGTGGAACAGGCTCCCGAGGGAGACAGTTAATGTAGGAAGTGTTGATTCCTTCTAACACAGATTAGATTTTTTTTAAAAGGGAATAATGCTGTGGGATTTGATACATATTTAGCTCAGGACAGTGGAGGGAGAACTGGATGAACTTTGGTCTTTTTTTTGTCTAGACTTTCTTCTGTTATTACATGTTCTTATGTTCATTGTGCTTTTTGTCTACAAATACAGTTGCTGTATTTTACAGTGAATCCTGCGAGGAGCTTTGAGACATTCAGCAGCATGACAAAGCTCTGTATCAATCATTTTTTTGATTTGGGGGGCAATTAATCAGGCTGATTTTAGAAACGTGAGATGTAGTGCGACATTCAGCTCATTTGTTTAGTTGTCAGTGTTGATAGCTTTGTGCACCTCTAACTGTTGGAGGCAATTCACTGTTCAATAAAATCTCTCGCTTGTGAGTTACATTTGCTTTTTCTTCATTCATAGAATTGTACAGGACAGAAAGAGGCCATTCGGCCCATCGTGTCTGTGCCTTCAAGGTCGGTCTCAAAACCCTCCTCTTCGATTGTGCCTTCTGCTGCCCTCTCAACTCTCTCCCTCCCCATCTAACTCTCTCCCGCCCCTCTTCCCTACCCTGCCCCTCTCCCTTCCTCGGGTCTGTTCACTGCCTTGGGACGTCCTCCCAACATGAAAGGCGCTCTATAAATATAATTTTGTGCCGGCTATTTTAAAAGAGCTGTCAAAATTAGTCCCACTCCCCTCAGTTTTTTTTAACAACTATTTAAAATCAGTGTCCTTAAGTTTCCGATCTGTGAGCCAATGGAAATAGTTATTCCTTGCTCACCCTATTAAATCCCCTTCATTGCACAAGTTATTTTCAGTCTTCCCTAAACTGCTCTCACATCACATCAATTTCACTCTAATCCGTCTAGTGGGTGACTTTCCCTCCCTCTCTTCCCCAACGGAGATTTCCATTCTTTCTTACTGCCTCCCACACAAGAAATCTGTCTTGTCTGAGATGCGGAAATATAAAACGATTGTTCTGTTTGCAGCATGTGGTGAATCTTTTGATGTGCGCTTTATAATGGGATTTCCTGTCGTGGGTATTAAATGATAGATTCTCTGCGCTTAATGAATGAAGAGGAACATCCCTTGAGTATGGGTGAATCTTTCAGTTGTGGGGGAATGTGTGGGTTGATATACTATGAGTGATGTTGTCAAGCTGGAATAGTTATTATTGCATAACTGAAGGAAAGCTTGGCAATTACTGTTGGCAAAAGAACCAGAGAGGGGATGAAGAGAAATGTTTTTGTGTACCAAATTGTTCCAATCTTATCAAGTTGGAAGGACAACAACAACAACTTTGAACGTCTCAGAGCCCTTCACAATAATGGTTCTCGGGGCCGGGCCAGTGGGAGGGGGAAGAAGGTGACCGAAAACGCGGTCGAAAAGAAAGGTCTTTAGCCGAGACCTGAAATTAGGAAAGGAGTGGGAGAGGCGAAGGGAGTGAGGAAGGGAGTTCCAGAGACTCAGGGCATAGTGGCTGAAGACACAGCCACCGATGGTGGAGCAGAGGATTCGGGGGAAATGGAGGAGGCCAGACCCGGTGGAGTGAAGGCAACGGGTACTATTGTGAGGAGAGAGGACGTCAGAGAGATGAGGAGGGCATTTGAATAGTCCAGCCGAGAGGTGACAAAGGTGGACCAGGGTTTCGGTAGCTTCTGGGTATTGTCGGAGATGGACGATGCATCGGAGATGGAAGAAGGCGATGCTGGTGAGGGACCGGATGTGGTGGAGGAAGGATAATTGGGTTGCGCTGAGAAGCGCTCTGAGACGCCGTCCGGTGTGGAGGGCGCTATATATATATCTAAGTTGTTGTTGTTGTTGCGTACAGGCTCGGAGAGTTTTTGGGCCAGGCCAGGTAGGTGGAGGAGGTGGGAACCGTGTGATTGAAGATGTTGACGAGAGACAAAGAGTATAGCTTCTGTTTTGTCAACATTAGCTGAAGGAAATTTGCACTCTTCCAGCCCCTGATGTCTGACAGGCAGGCTGACAAAACATCAGGGGACTGGGGGTCGAACAGTGAGGTGGTAAAATAGAGTTGGGTGTCATCCGCATACATGTGGAAGTGTACCCCATGACTGGGGATGACATCCCCAAGAAGGAGCATGTGGATTAAAGAGATTCACATGATTTACTGGGAAATAATAATAATAATAATCCTTGCATATGGTGTAGTGCTTTTCATGTCTTCTGGACGTCTCAAAGCGCTTCACAGAATATACTGTAAAGTGAATTGACTGGAAAAAAAGGGGCCAAATGCAGTGACTGTATATTTGTATGTAAACGCGCACCATAATTGTGCGTTGGGACGTGAAAGGCGCTCTATAAATGTAATTTTGTCGTTTGTTGTAATTGCACACAACAGTGCCCCACAAATAGCCATGAAATGAATGACAAATTTATTATTTGGGTTATTGTTGTCCAAGACACCGAGAGAAACTCCCTTCTCTTTCAGAATAGTGCCTTTAATGTCCACCTGAACAGGACCTCAGTTTAACACCTCATCTGAAGGACGACACCTCCGACAATGCAACAAACCCCCAGCATTGCATTGCAGCATCAACTTAGACCATGTGTGTTCAAGTCCTGATGTGGGATGAATGTGCTACCACTGCACCGGGCTGACACACTCAATGAAATTGGTCATTCATATAATAACTATCTTTGTTTTGCTCAAAATCGGCTGCCACATTCGCGAATAAATACAGTTTCTACACTTTACAAAAAAACGCTGTGCAGGGCTTTGACAAATTTCAACACATTGAGACGCTACATTAAATACAGGGATGATTATTATTATTATCAATCAATCAATCCTTACATTTATATGGCGCCTTTCACGTCGAGAGGACGTCCCAAGGTACAGTCAGGTAGGGACCAGAGTATGGGTGGAGAGGTCGGGGCAGGATGAAGGAGAGCAGGAGAATTCACTGTATATTTGTGGGCGAAATGCGGCAGCCAAATTGCGCACAGCAGTGTCCCACAAACAGTCATGGAAGTGGTATTAGGGGAGAAAGGGGGAAAAGATGGCAAGGGGAGGGGTCGGGATAGGGGGAAGGAGAGCAGGAAAACCGACTGTATATTTGCCTGTATTTTTCTGTTAGACATACAGTGCACTTTACTTGTTGTCTCTTGGCCCTCTCGTGGTCCAGTAAACAACACTCCCCAATCTGCCCAAAGTCAGCAACCGTTCGTTTGCTTTGTTCTACAGTCAAAGTTTGGGTGGACATTTAAGATCCCTTGGCACGATTTGAAAACGGATGTCTCCTGGTGTCCTGGCTAACAATCTCCCAAATAAAATTGGCCCTGGCCATTTGTGGATTAATGCTGCATGCAAATTGGGTGCACCATTCACCTACAAAATACACAGTTGTTGTTGCACTGTACAGTAAATCTGGTGAAGCTCTTTGAAACACCCTCCCTTCATCTTGTGCACAGAGTACACAGTCTATCCATTCTACAATCTATTGTGCAAACCGCGTCGAGACATCTCAACAACAGGATAATACGCAATAAAGGGATTAAGGGAGATGGGAATAGGGCTGGTAAATGGTATTAGGATAGAAGATCAGCCATAAGCATTAAAAGGCAGCACAGGCTTGAGGGGCCGAATGGCCTACTCCTGCTCCTACTTCTTATGTTCTTAGTATCAAATGCAAGCATTATCATTTATTAGGATGAAAGGCGCTACATGCGAGAATAATTATTGTTATTTATCATGAATTTATTCGGAGCCCTGGACAAGCAGGATCCTCCCAACCAGTATTGCATATGATGCTCTGTGTGCATGTGTTAAAATGTTTGCTACAGGATGTATTGTAATCATTGGATCAGCACCTGGAATTAAAATTGACTCAAAAGGCAGTGAAGATGAATGATTTTCCCTCCATTAACATTCAAGTCTGTGTGTGAGTTGTGGAACGCATTATTCAGCCATTCAGAATGCTAACAATGCAGGCAGCAATTTGTCTTCGTGAAGTATTGAATGCACTTTTTTACGAAACAGCTTTAAATTTTGCCGAAAGATTTCATCTTTATGGTTCAGTGGCTGTGATATTTCAGTTAGACAAGATTTTTAGCTTTTGCGGCAAAATCTCTCAATATGTATGCAGCTATTGAGGAGTCCTATAGCTCAGTACAAGCAAGCAAGAGTCCTGGTTCGAATCCTGGCAAGGCAAAACGTTGGGCAAGTTTGCTTACACCACATGCCTGATAATAATCCCTCAAGAAAAAAACACACAATAATAATCTGGTCAATCAATCTGCAACTGTTTGTGGGGACGCTGCAATTGCACAATTGGCTGCCAAGTGTTGATCACAAATATACAGTCAGTTCACTTTACAGTATATTCCGTGAAGCGCTTTGAGACGGCCCGAAGACATGAAAACGCACCACATCAAATGCGAGGATTATTATTATATTGTGGTTGATTAATGCTAGAAATGGCACTCACCCTGTGCCATTGGGGCACAATGCAATTTAGACAATATGTACCCAACTGCAGATCGTTCATGCAAACCCAAGGCTGTAATTGCAAGTGTCAGCAAAGCCCAGTGCCTCAGATCACTGTAGAGCTCAGCTCCTCTGTTATTCTGCATTTCTCTCTTTCTTTCTTAAAGAAAAAGAGGAAGCTATTTCGCCAAGTACAAACAGGAAAGTGGGGTTTCCTGTGGTTCTCTGTTCCTATTTCACTCTGCAAATGGTTTCGTTAGCACATTTAGCCTTTTGCAGTAATATCGCTTTGTGTTTCATTTTTTTTCTTCCGGGTGAAACTTATTTCGAACGAGTTAAAAGTCTCAGAGCGTTTGTGGCTCCAAAGGGTCCGAATGTGCGGCTGACTCGGTGATGTCCTGACGCTCTCTCTCTCTTTCTGTCAGTCGGTCCCGCGTGATCCGGGCAATCGCAGTAACCGCAGAAACTGTTCTCTCCCACAGATGACTCCGGCGACGAGGAGGCGACCTCACAGTCGGAGAAGAGCGAGCTGCATAGCACTCTGAAGACCCTGGCCAACAAACTCGATGACCTGACCACGTGCAACGACCTGATTGCCAAGCACGGGGCGGCCCTCCAGAGGTCCCTGAGCGAGCTCGAGAGCTTGAAGCTGCCAGCGGAGAGCGGGGAGAAGATCAAGGCGGTCAACGAGCGAGCCACCCTCTTTCGCATCACTTCTAATGCTATGATCAATGTAAGTGCAGACAGCTCTTTACCTACCTCTGCTTTGGACAATGTCCGGTTAGCCCCCAGACCGCCAGGGGTGACTCCCAAGCTTGTCACATCTAGAATACGCGCTGCAGAATCAGCGAGGAATCTCACGAGAGGAATCGGTTAATATACAACAGCAAAAACAAGAACAACAACTTACATTTATACAGTGACCGTCAAGCAGCAACGGTGTCTCAGAGCGCTTAACAGTGGCAGAGCCTGACACCGATCCAGTGGGGTGGAGGGGTGGGGGGAGAGGGAGGGAGGAGGTGACTGTAAGAATGGCCAATGAGGAAGGTTTTCAGTCATGATCTAATAGAAGGGAAGGAGGGGGTGAGATTGAGGTAGAGAGTTCAGGGCATAGAGAGGCTGAAAGCACGGACCTCCTCGCAGTGCATCAGTCCACAGGATCAGCATCAACAGGAGCGAATGCAAGAGTAACAAGGTAAGGTTAAATCTGTACAAAATGTTATAATAAATAATAATAATCCTTGCATTTGATATAGAGCTTTTCACGTCTCCTTGAAGTCTCAAAGCACTTCACAGGATATACTGTAAAGTGAATTGACTGTATATATGTGGGCGAAACGCGGCAGCCAATTGCCCACAGCAGTGCCTCACAACAGTCGTTGATTGAAGTGGCCAATTTTTTTTGAGGGATTATTATCAGGTGTGTGGAATAAGGAAACTTGCCCAAGGTTTCGCCCTGCCTGGAATTGAACCCAGGTCTCTTGCTTGTAAAGTGAGTGGCTCTAACCACTGAGCTACAGGGCTCTCGGTTGACTAATTGGAGAAAACTCTTCAATTTCTGGCATCTGATTATTAAAAAGCACATGAAGGGTGAACACCAAATTGCATCTATATTCACACAGATCAGCGTGAATCTGTGTTAATGGCAGGATCAAACTCGAAGGAGGCCAGGGGAGGGAGGTGCCTTGTCAAAGTGTTAAGATTTAAAGATCTAACCAACAACAGAGATCAGCTCATGTGATCCCAAGAGTGAGATGTTCTAGTGACTGTCGACAGAGTTTTGTCTGTAACTGGGACAGGGAAGATTAAGTGGGGAATCTAATAGACATTCCTAAAGTTATTTATTTTGTACGGAGTAAAGAGGAAAGACTTTTTTTCCACCGTTTGCATCAATCAGTTACTGTACAAGTCGATCCGGTGTATAAGTCAATCTCAATTTTTCAGCTGCAAAATGCAGGTTTAGGCCTATACTCGCTGTTTAAGTCTACCCCCACCTCCCCCAAATCGACCCTCCACCCAAAGGGCTTGATCAGGCGTTACGGTCTGTGTCGCAGCAAATCATCGTGACTTGTGACCAGGACAGAGAGGCACCTTCAAACTGTTCCAGTCTATCTTCCAGCAAACCTATACTGTGCTCATGAATATGACCAACACAGACGTTTACGTTGCTTTAGATAGTGGTTACCAACTGTACCTTGAAAGTCGGCGAGTGGGAACGGAGAAAAGGGAGCCTGGCGGTGTGCGAGTGAGCTGGCCAGGCCAGCAGCGAGAGAGCGAGGCAGGTTGGCCCCGAGTGAGACCAGCCAGCTGACAGCGAGCGAAATCAGCAGTGAGCAAGACCGGCAGCAAGTGAGTGAGCCGGGCAGACAGTCAGGAAGCGAGTGAGTGAGCCTGGCAGGCAGTCATGAGTGATTGGCATATAAGTCGACTCCCAATTTTTTGGAAAACATTTAAAGCTTGAAAGGTCGATTTATACGCTGCGATATATATTACATGAGGGATGTGAATTGAGAATTGTCAGCGACAGAAGAAATTGGGGAGGCATAATCGGTGAAGTGGTCAGTATTCTCTACATACACTTTCATAGCTGAGATCTATTTCAGGAACCCACGTCTCAGATAGTAAAACCCCAAATAGCACTGGTTGGGATCTGTGAAAATCCCACAGCACTGGAGTGTCAGCACAGTCCCTGCAGCAAAAATAAACTGCAATGAATTATTAATAGACCAAAATGGTTAATCGACTGTGAACTAATAAACGCAATACTGTATACTGCAATTGCTGGAAATCTGAAAGAATCACAGAAGTCGTTGGGAACACTCAGCGGGTCAGTTAGTATCTATGGAGAGAGGAAAGTCAATGTTTTGGGCCCACAACCCTTCGTCAGAACTGGATCATGTTGGGAGGGAGAGGCTTTTAAGAGCTATCAGAGAGGTAGTGGGGAGGCAGGGCAAGGAAGACAAAGGAGAAAATGGGGTAGAGGACAGGAGATAAGACGGTGAAAGTATTTCCACAGCAAATAGTTTCAATGTTAAATTGGTTCATCTTTAATCACATTCTTCATAACAGTGTGTAAATATGGGGCATAAAGGGGGAACTTAGGAGGAATTTGCTGACGCAGAGGGTGGTGAGAATGTGGAAAGCCCTACAAGATGTTGTGGTTGAAGAAGAGTAGAGTAGGGAAGTCTTGCTGCAACTGCAGAGGGCCCTTGTGAGACGCACCTAGAGTATTGTGTGCAGTTTTGGTCTCCTTATTTAAAAAAGGACATACTTGCCTTAGAGGGGGTGCAGGGCTAGATAAAGTAGGCACTGAGGGACTGTTTCCCCTGGTAGGAGAATCTATAACCAGGGGTCACAGTCTTAAAATTAAGGGTCAGCCTTTTAGAACAGAGTTGAGGAAACATTTCTTCACTCAGGGGGTAGTGAATTTATGGAATTCACTACCCCAGAAGGCTGTAGATGCTCAGTCCTTGAACATTTTCAAGGCTGAGACTGATAGATTTTCGAAAAATAGAGGGATCAGGGGATATGGGGATAGGGCAAGTAATCAGAGTTAGGTGAGAAGATCAGCCATGATCTTATTGAATGGTGGAGCAGGCTCGAAGGGCCGAATGGCCTACTCCTGCTCCTAATTCTTATGTTCTTATGTTAAGAAAGCACCACATTGAAAGGAAATGTGATGTTTACAAGAGGTAGAGGAGGGCAGAGGAGGGTAAGAAAGGGGATTTGGGTGGGTGGAGCTAAGATGCTACATAAATGTAAATTTTGTTATTGTTTGTGGAGTATAAACACTGGCACAGATTGGTTGGGATGAATGGTCTATTTATTTCCCATGGAGTCCTGCAGCTCAGTGGTTAGAGCACTCGCCTTACAAGCATGAGACCTGTGCTCGAATCCAGGCAGGTCACGCCAAAACTTTGGGCAAGTTTCCTTACGCAACACACCTAAGAATAATCCCTCAAAAAAAATGATAAATTGTTCATTTCAATCCACGTCTGTTTGTGGGACACTGCTGTGCACCATTGGCTGCCGCGTTTTGCCCACAAATATGCAGTCAATTCACTTTACAGTATAGTATAAGCTATATCAAATACATAGATTATTATTATTATTGTATCATTCCAGGTAACTCTATACCCTGTCGTAAACAGAATTGCTTCCACTTATATCTTGGAAATAATGTCTGTGATCCACCAACCAATTTTGTATTGTCCACAATATTCTAGGATATTTATTATTATGAGGATAAATCAGAACAATTTATTGATGAAAAATTATTGGTTTTATTGGCATGTCAATGGTTTGATTTCAAGCATTTAGAGCGAATAGTCCACTGCAGTTTCTAACATGAATGAAAGTAGGATTGTTTTTTTTTAAATCACAGTATCCTGTTTTGTTTTGCAAAGGTCTATGTAACAGTGCTTCAAGAAAGTAGCTTTATTGAGACAAACACAGTGTGACTTCTTCAGTGTAGTGGTGAGGGTGCAAAGCACAGCCCGAGGTTCTAACTGTTAGCCCTGGGTTGTTCAGTTGGACATTAAAGAGCCCCATTTCAAAGATGTGTAGATGATTTCCTGGTGTTCTGACCACAACTCTCATTCAAATTGACAAAACAACATAATGCTCGGTCATTTGCTTGATAGCTGTTTGGAGGGGGAAGTCGCTGTTGCAGATTTACTATGTGTTTTGATGCTGTCATTGCACTTCAACGTCCTCCCGACATGACAGGCGCTTTACCAATGTAATCTTGTTATTGTGTGTTGTGTTCAGAGTGATTCATCTTGCGACATTTCACTTTGCTGAGGTGCTTTTATCAATGTCCCATCCCAGCTTGGCCTCAGTCGGGCGCACTCTCACAGTCAGAAGATTCAGGTTTCAAACCTGACTTCAGGGCTTGGAAGCCATATATGGTGTCATTCTAATGCAGTGGTTCTCAACCAGGGCTACATGTACTCCAGGGGGTACAAAATTACTTCCAGGGGTTACAGGTGGCGGTACATTGATTTATTTAGCTCATATTTAGCGTTTTATAGCCTTCCAAATTGTATATTTGTTATTCCCCTCGTTTTGTATGTGCTAGTTATTTTGTTATATAAGAAAAGCTTGGTCATAAGATGCAAGTGGAATGAGGGGGGTGGTGTGTGGGTGTGTGTGGTTGGTGGGGGTACTGATAATGTTGAAAATTAACACGAGGTACATTACTGAAAAAGGTTGAGAAGCACTGTTCTAATATAACACTGGGGCTGTGGTGCATTGCCGGACATGTCGTGCTTTTGATGAGAGGTGACTCCGAGATCCCTGTCTGTCCAGGTCAAAGATCCCTGTTCAAAAGGAGACGGGAGTTTCTCTCCCTCGGTGTCGTGGCCAACAACCCTTCAAATAAACTTGGTCACTCACTCACTCCTCAAAAAAACAACGCAAAATACTGCAGATGCTGGAACGTTCGGACGAAGGATCGTGGACCCGAAAGTTTGACTCACTTTTCCTTTCTCCATCGATGCTGCCTGACCTGCTGAGTGTTGCCAGCGATTTCTGTTTTTGTTTCACTCACTCCCTAGCTGTTCTGCACAAAATTGTCTACTGCATTCGCCCACAAAATACATTTTACATTATATCCTGCAAAGTGTTTTTTGAAATGTGTGGGTGACGTGATAAGATGCTACATCAAATGATTAGGATTATTTCTGTTTAATATTTCTACTAACGTTTCTACTTCTATTTTTATTTCCTGGCAAGTGGAGCTGGGTATGTTCTGCCATTAATCCCGATAGGGAGTCAGAGGCAATCTGCGCTACATGAAAGCCTGAAATGTTTTAACTTGAAAATTGTTGTTTTGGAGAATTATTATGTCTTCGAGACGTCACAAAGCACTTCACAGAATATTCTGTAAAGTGAATTGACCGTATATTTTGTGGGTGAAATGTGGCAGAGAATTGCGCACAGCAGTGTCCCACAAACAGTCGTGGTTTGAGTCAGCAAATTATTCTTATTTTTTGGAAGGAAACGGGCTGAATTCATAGAATTGGGGAAATTCCAGCACCTAGGGACGCTGTTTAGCCTATTGTTCGCATATCATGCTAGATCTCTACTGGAACTGTCTGCTCTAATGCTATTTCCCTACGTTTTATACTTATTTTGTGGATTTATTTCTCTTAGTGACTGTGCATTGTGTAGGGGAATCGCTTACGCTGCACTCTGTGATGTACGTGGCTAGGTCCTGCTCCAGGATCGATCTTTGGGTCTCGGAGGCCTTCAGCTCCACTTCCCTTTGCCCCAGTGTCGCTTCCAACTCAGTGACTGTTCGCTGCAGACGGGTGACTTCCTGGTCCATCTGAAGAGAAGCGCACAATATAACAGATCATCACTTGCCCTAGAACCAATAATAATAATCCCGCATTCGATATAACACCTCATCACGTCTTGGAAGCGTCACAAAGCGCTTCACAGAATATACTGTAAAGTGAATGTATTGTATATTTTGTGGGCGAGCGCAGTAGCCAATTGCACACAGCGGTAGCCCACAAATAGTCGTGGATTGAGTAAATCGTGTAGATTATTATCCCCTGAAAAGCGATCCGTCAATCAGTTAACAACCCTGTTCCTACTCACTGCAGGTAAACAGGTGTGTACAGTAAGGAAACTTGCTCAATGTTCCGCCCTGCCTGGGTATCAAACCAAGGTCCTCTCACTTGCAAGGCAAGTGCTCTAACCACTGAGCCACTGGACTCCACTTCCCTCACTGTGTTGAATTATCAGATCCACATTGACAGTGTATACCGAGTCAAACGTGGGGAGAGTCTCTTGATCCCACTGCCTTTTGCAGTTTGCAGTCAGGTCATGTGTACAGTACTGTGATAGCTGGAGAACAATTCTGTGAAACTCAGTAAAGCCGAGTGAGCATTCAACAATTCAGTGGCCTCCATGGTTTTGGCCACAGGAGGATAGCTCTAAGTTCAAGTAAAACCTTTTTAGCAGCGAGCGAAGGAAGGCAAAAGAGCCAATTATCTCAATACATCTCAAGTATGGAGCTACATCCAGACAGGGACTGTGAACACCGACCGCTAAATAATTCCTTCCGCACCAAAGACAGTCATTTTGGTCATTTACTTCACGCTTGTTTGTGGGACATTGCTGTGCGCAAACTGGCTGCCATGACTGCCTACAAATTACACAGCCATTGCTCTTTACAGTTTATCCAGTGGAGCGATTTGAGGCATCCTCCCGAACTGACACACACCGTATCAAATGCAGGGACTAGAAATATTATACGATCATTATTAGTTGGCAATATTTGATGCTTCTCAAAATGTCACGCATGGAATCATTCCTGCACGATCCAGATCACAGGCTTTAGCTGCAAACAGCACAGTGACCTTTCAGACACAGATAATTCCCTGCTCTCCATCACAACATCGTCAAGGGGAATGGTGGGTGGGTGTGAGACCAACATCTGTTCATGTCGTGAACAAATAATAATGATGACAATAATAATCCTTGCATTAAATATAGCGCTTTTCACGTCTTCTGGACGTCTCAAAGTGCGTCACAGAATATACTGTAAAGTGAATTGACTGTGTATTTGTGAGCGAAAGGCGGCAGCCAATTGCGTACAGCAGTGTCCAGTGCCTTGGGACGTCCCCCCGATGTGAAAGGCGCTGTACAAATGTAATTTTGTTGTTAATGTCCCACAAACAGTCGTGGATTGAATAACTAATTTATTATTATTTTTCTTGAGGGATTATTATCAGGCGTGTGGAGTAAGGAAACTTGCCCAGGATTCCATCCTGTCGGGAATTACAAGGTCTATCGCTTGCGAGGCAAGTGTTCTAACCACTGAGCCTCAGGACTCCAAACAAGCCTCTACTCCCTGAGTCTAGTGAAAAGAATACTTTGAGAAAAATACATCCAACATTATACAGTACTGAGTGATTAAGTGTGTAAACACTATCCGCTGATAGATCAGCCATTGCCTGTCAGTACTATTCCATTAATACAAGTGTGGTTTATCCTGTGAATATTAATGAGAAACAAGGGATTCATCTAACAGCTGTCTGCTGTTTTTAGGTGTGACGCCTAATATTCAGGTGACACAGCACTGGAGCACTGTGTGCAGCCAACAAAAGATGCAGAAGGAGTTTATTTAAAATATGGAATTGTGTTTGGATTTCTTAAGGCAATGGAGGTGAACGGTTAGTGATGTTTTGTTTGCCTCGTTTATGCTGTGAAACAATTGCTCACTGGCCGCCCGGGAGACGGTTGCGTGGGGGACGTTTGAATGGGAATAAGGATTCACCCCGCACTTTTGGCTGTGGGATCACTCATGATGTCAATACAGAGGGAGTGTTCTGTAGGGAGTGACTCCTCGGGGAGTGTAGGTATTGGGAAGAGTGAGAGGGGCACAAAAACGCAAGAGACAAAATAAACCAAAATGTTTACAGCGCTCCTTTATCGACTTCAAGATCCTCACTCTTGTGTTTAAATCCCTCAACTCCTCTGCACCTCCCTACCTCTCTAACCTCCTCTCTCCTCACAGCAGAACCCGCTGCCGCCGCTACTCTGGGTCCGGCCTTCTTCTAGTCCCTGAATCCTCCGTTCCACCGTCGGCCGTGCTTTAAGCCACTACGCCCCGAATCTTTGGAATTGCCTCTCTCGATCGCTTCACCCAAACCCTCCTTTCCCATCTTCAGGTCTTCCCCCTGAAAACGTTTCTCTTCGAACGCGCTTACGGTCACCTTCCCCCTCCCTCTGACTCGGCCTCGGGCTCCATCATTGTGAAGCGCTCGGAGACGCCGTCTGCCGTGCAGGGCGTTAGGAATTAGGCAGGAATTGAAGGTGGGGAGGGAGTGAGCGGGCAAGGCATAGGGATTGACTGAGACAGTTCCAGAGTTTCGGGGAGCAGTGGCTGAACACTCGGCCGATTCCTATCAGATCAGTCAATATCGGAAAATATCAGAACATCAGAACTTCCGACCAACAACTTATATAATAATATTATAATAAGAAATAATCCTTGCATTTGATTTGTGCCTGATCGCTTTGGCGAGATAACTCAAAGCGCCTCACATTGTAGTGGCAATGCTGTGCACTTATTGACGTATATAGCGCTCTTCAAATAGAATAACCTATATTGATGAATAAAAGTTCTATTTTTAGAAAAAAAAATTAAATGTCAAGCCTGCGAATGCTGGTTCTTAAGAGTTAAACCAACCCAGATACTAGTTCACCAACTACCGACAAGGAGGCCATTTGGCCCATCTAGTCTGTGCCGGCTCTTTGAAAAGAGCAACTCAATCCCACTGCCCAGCTCTTTTCCCCCACCCCCACCCCCCATCACAGCACCATACCACAGCGGTCAAGCCTTCATCCTCTCTGCCCCCCACTTTGGGAACTCCATCCCACAGTCCCTTCATCTCGCCCCCTTCTTTGCCTCCCTCAATAATAATAATAACCCTTGTATTTTGATATAGCACTTTTTCACATCTTATCGACGTCTCAAAGCACTTCACGGAATATACTGTAAAGTGAATTGACTGTATATTTGTGGGCGAAATGCGGCAGTCAAATTGCACACGGCAGTAATAATAATAATAATAATAATCCTTGCATTTGATATAGCGCTTTCCACATCTTATCAACATCCCAAAGCGCTTCACAGAATGTACTGTAAGTGTCCCACAAACAGTCGTGGATAGAAAATGACCAATTTTTATATTGTTTTTTTTGGATGGATTATTATTGGATGGATGGCATGTGTGTGGAGTAAGGAAACTTGCCTAAGGTTTCACCCTGACCTGCCTGGATTCGAACACAGGTCTCGCGTTTGTAAGGCGAGTGCTCTATCCTCTGAGCTTCGGGAGCCCATCTCAAACCCTTCTATCTTCGATCATGCCTTTTGGTCACTCTCTTACCCCCAAACTCCACACCCTCTCCCCCTCCTGATCCCAGTCCCCAGCTTAGATACAGATCCTTGACTGTCCAGCCCCTTGGGACATCCTCGCGACTAAAAAAACCCTCTACAAATGTAACTTGTTGTTGTATCACTTGGAAACTGGTAGAACCTTTAAACACTCCCCAAAACGGCAGGAAGGCAGCCAAGCCTGGGTAACAATCGAGCTTGGAACCTGTCATCGTGTATTTGTGAGGGTAGAGCCTCCATCAGCCTGGACAGATATTTTGTGTAGACAGCAGCTTGTAGCTAGAGAGAGGGAGAGCGAGAGAGGCAGAGCGACAGAGAGAGCACAGCTGGACATTCAGTTGATATCTTTGGGTTGCTCAGTGGTTCTGTGTCAATCCACTGCTCTGTAGGACAGAAGATAATGTATTTTAGGCCTGACAGTGCTCAGCACTGGTACAACACTGCTGGGCATCCCAGAGACATTAACTGAATGTCCAGCGCAGTCTGCAAACTGACATCGACACAGAATCTGACCCTGATGTTCCTTTCCTGTAAACTGCCGAGTTCCTGTCATTTGTCCTGATTGTCCGGGGAAGCAAGCGAGACATCAAGAAACACAACAACACCAACAACTTCGATTTATATAGCGCCCTCCACGCCGGACGGCGTCTCAGAGCGCTTCACAATAGTGGATCCCGGGACCGAGCCAGGGGCAGGGGTAGAAAGGTGAGCAAAGACATGCCTCAGGCAGCCAACAAGACTGATGATAAGTCAGCCACCCCGATAATAATAATAATAATATTAATAATCCTTGCATTTGATATAGTTGCCCTTTTTTTTCGCTCACAAAATATACAGTCATTTCATTTTACAGTAGATTCTGTTCAGCGACTTGGGACGTCCTCCCAATGTGAAAGGCGCTCTATAAATGTAATTTTGTTGTTGTTGTTACCTTCTCATGTCTTCGAGACGTCTTAAAGCGCTTCACAGAATATACTGTTATAGATGGTTAAATAGCTTTGGAGTATTAGCTTCACGCAATATACCTTTCTGCTAACAAATTCAGCATGTAAATCACACTCACCGTTGTGCATATTCTTCTCTGATTAGCTGTGAGGGCAAGAAGTCAAAGGAGCAGCTTCTCTGCTGGTGCTATGTCTAACTGTTTTGACAGTAAATTTATTCTGTTTTAATTGTTGCTGCGAATGTGTTTACCTCAGCTGTGAGCGGTATGATTCTGGGATTTGACTGGTACAGCTAGAGCTGAGTTCACGAATTGCTCAAGTATTGCGATGCCCAGTGTATTAAAGGGATCAAACTACAGGGATCAGAGACTGAGGCTGCCTTCTCCACTGGCCCGTGCCTTTAATTGGGTCCGTCCAGTCGATACATTGAACGGACATACCAATATTTGAAGGCAATTAAAGTCACCTTTGGAAAAGCCTCACATTAAAAGATGCCACGCTTTCTTTGCGATGCGTCACCCGCATGCTAGACAGCTTGGTGAAGACAGAGAGCAACAGCCAAGCAGAACAGATGGCTTTACAGGAGACTGAAATATCTCCTCGCCAGTCAAACGGCAACAGTTCTTGTTAATTAGAGCGCTCCATCACGTGACTTTCGCTTCTGATTATTACTGATCCGGCGTTTCCAACTGAATTGATGGACCGCACAACAGGGCACGGTGGGCGTGCTGTCCTTCTTCCACAACAGAGTAGTTTTGGGTTCCACGCGAGCCGTACCTTGGGGACCATACGAGCGACGAATCGGGGGAGAGTTACTAAAAGGTCGTGCTGTGCTCGTTAGTCTGTGCGTCCCACGAGTGCTTGCAATCCTCTTCCAAACGAGTTGGGGTGAGAATTCAAATGGCGAAGAAGGTGTTTTATGTGAATCCTTTGTCAGCGAGGGAGGGAGGGAGGTAGGGAGCCTGGTTTGTGGTCTCTGTGATCACGCTTGTTGCGATCAGTGAAACCAGCTGGCTCAGTGGAGTAACCAGTGATCTATGAATGTGAGAAATGTGATTTGTGATGTTTATCTGGCGATCACAACAATTAGATTAGATAGTGAGCCTCATCTTTGTACATTGGGTCAGGAATTCAGTGCGGGAGTTTGTATCTTGTTCGATCCAAGTTTTGATTCTACATTAACTCTGCTCAAACGTTAATAATAATATCATCCTTGCATTTGATATAGTGCCTTATCATGGCTTCTAGATTTTATAAAATATACTGTAAAGTGAATTGACTGTACAGTTTGTGAGAATCTCTAGCATTAACACTGCATTAATGCAGCACTGATGAATTTGACGTCCTTACTTCACTGCCTTGATCACTTGCTATTTGATGGGAGAGACGCGGCAGCCAGTTTCACACAGCTGTGGTTTGAGCACAGAACTAGAGGACACAAAAACAACAGTGCCGAAGGTAAGAGAGAGAAATCAGAAGCATTTCATAACCTCCACCACTTTGTCCCTGAAAAGTCAGGCAATGCTATGTCAGCTAAACCTTTCAATGATATACGTTGAGATATCCGGTTGAGAATGGAATTGAGGGTTAGAAGAACAAACTGAGATGATCAAGTGCTCCATGAATGAATGACACCGGGCAGAGAATCAGATATTCTATTCAATTTGCTTGCGGAGACAGAGAGAAATTGCAGGAACCTTTCCTCCAATGTTAAATAAGTTATAATAATAATCCTTGCATTTAATACAGCTCCTTATCAGGTCTGAGAAACATCTCAAAGCGCTTTACAGAATATATTGTAAAATGTGTTGACTGTATATTTTGTGGGCGAAACATGTCAGCTATTTGCACACGGCAGTGTCCCACAAACAGTGGTGGATTGAGTGACCAAATGTACCTTTCCGCGTCTTCTAGATGTCTCAAAGCGCTTCACAGAATATACTGCATATATGTGGGCGAAACATGGCAGCCAATTGTGCACAGCAGAGTCCCACAAACAGTCGTGGATTGAAATGACCAATTTTTTTTGGAGGCATTATTATCAGGTGTGTGGAGTTAGGAAACTTGCCCAACGGTGCGCCCGGCCTGGAATCAAACCCAGGTCTCTCACGCTGAGCTGCAGGTCTCCACAACCACGGTGGCTCAAGATGTTTCAAGGTGCTTCATAGGATT
Organism: Hydrolagus colliei; assembly: GCA_035084275.1. Lineage (NCBI taxonomy): Eukaryota > Metazoa > Chordata > Chondrichthyes > Chimaeriformes > Chimaeridae > Hydrolagus > Hydrolagus colliei. The sequence goes on along the minus strand of CM068761.1, from coordinate 7,911,807 downwards.
TTACTGTGAAGTCTAGTGACTGTGTGTTTGTAAGTGAATACTGTGTATGTGGTGTAAATCCATCTCATAGATGATTGAAAGCCCTCAGAGAGTTCATGCTCTCTCACCTCATCCTCAGAACAGAAGCAGCATCTCAGTCTGGCCAAATGAGCTGCAGTTGCACAACTTAGTGTTTTGTTTTGTACCCTCCGCTCCACCATCGCCTTTCAACTCTATGCCCCAAAGCTTTGGAATCTCTCGCCAATCCTTCCCCTCTTTTAGACCACGCCTGAAGACCCTCCTCTTAGACCTTGCTTACAGTCACTTCCTCCCTCCCACTGGGCTGCAAGTCAAGCACTCCGAGACCCTGCCCTGCATGAAGACGCTATATATATGTATGCAAGTTGTTGTTGTTGTTAGACTGAAAGACCTTTCTTGCCATGACATCCCCGTTGAACAACAACAACCATATTTTATTTGTAGAGCGCCTTTCACGTTGGGAGGACTTCCCAATGCATTGCGCAGTCAGGGTTCAGGACACAAGCATGGGGGTGATAGGGAGCATCTTTGGGATGAAGGAGGGAAGAGAGGTAGGGTGGTGGCTGAAGCCATAGTGGGAGGGTCTTGAGTTGGGCCTTGAAGGAGGCAAGGGAGGGTGCAACGCGAAGGGATTGTAGGATGGAGTTCCTAAGCGTGGGGGCAGAGAGGCTGAAAGCCGGCCACAAATGGTCAGACGGGAGACATAGAGCAGGCCAGAGCCTGCTGAATGGAGGGAGCGGACAGGTTGAGTGGACAGGAAGACAACACTTTGACATTGTATGTTGTAGGTCGTTGCTGTCATCATTCTGAATCTCTCCTCCAACATCATGGTGCTATTTCACTAGCCGAGTTATAATTGTCGGCAGAGCGTGTCTTCATCTACTTGCGTTATTGGGTGATAATAATAATTCTTGTATGTGAGATAGCGCCTTATCGCGTCTCTGAGACGTCTCAATGCTCCTCACAGTGAATTGAATTAACTGAATTGTGAATTGACTGTATATTTTGTCAACGAATTGTGGCAGCCAATTGAGCACAGCAGTGTCCCATAAACAGCCATAGATTGAGTGACCCAATAAAAAAAATTATATTGTATTTTATTGTTTGGCAAATAATAGAACAAGAGTGAAATATGTGCCATTGTGACGGCTTAGGCGGAATAAAAACCAAAGTGCTTTTAGAGAAACATCAATATTTCTCCCACCGTGCTCCCTACTACTGGATGACAAGATAAACCTGTTTTTAAGGATATTTATTGAGCAGATTTCTAAACACATCAGGGAAATGATAACAAGATAAAACACTTATACTGCCGACTTCAATCATGATTTCATGTGTAGAATTCCAATAGGCCAAATAGGTTCCACCTGGGACTTAGATTTACTCTGTTAGCTTAACATAAATGAAGTAAACAAAAACGCAAAATGCTGCAGATGCTGGAAATCGGAAAAAAAAGTGAGATCGCTGGGAACACTCAGCAAGTCAGGCAGCATCTATGGAGAGAGGAAAAGTGAGTCAATGTTTTGGATCCACGACCCTTCAACGTCTTCACTCTTAAATTGAGTAAATCCAGGTGTAAATTAATGGAGTCCCAAAGCGTATTGCAAGCGACAGGACTCAAGTTCAATTCCCAGGTGGGGTAATATCTCAGGCAAGATTCCTAACTCCACACACCTCTGTTTACCTAACAGTTGGTAGGAACATGGTTCTAAGTCAATTGGCGAATTGCGTTCTGGGGATAAAAGTTTGGTTACTTAATCCTTGGTTGTTTGTGGGGCACTGCGGTGTTCAATTGGCTGCCACATTTTTCCCACAAAATATACAGTCAATTCACTTTACAATAGATTTGTTGAGGATGGCTCAGAAGGCTCAACAAAGTAATCAGGCAAATGTAAGCATTGTTATTATTAATATTATCCAGTCAATACTAAAAATAGATTGTATGATTTCGCGTTTTGAGTACAAATCGAAGCGCTTAACGGAATCGTCCATGACTCCTGAGCTGGGGTTGGCAGGAGCTGGGGAATAGGGACTAAAGCAACATCCTCGGATAGGTTTTCAAATGAGGGGATAGAGGTGGGGAGGCAGAGGGCCTACAATAATAAAATTGGTCAGTTCAATCCACGACTGTTTGTGGGACACTGCTGTGGCCAATTGGCTGCCGCATTTCGCCCACGAGTATACAGTCAGTTCACTTTACAGTACAGTATATTCTGCGAAGCACGTTGAGACATCTAGAAGACGTGAAAAGAAGCGCTACATCAAATTCAAAGATTATTTATTAGTACAGTATTATTATTATGGGACAGTGTGCCAGAGAGTGGGGGGGGCAGAATAGCTGAAAGCTCGTGCACTAACGGTGGGCAGAGGGTGCGGACGAGACTGGGACAAGAAGCAGCTCACATTGCTGAGCAGCCGGGGCGGGAGATGGAGCAGACAATTCCCGATATACAGAGAAGAATTTTCGTTGAGCTGAGCGGCTGAACGAAGCGCGTTGCAAATAAATCCAATGCTAAAAGTCCCCAGAGACGGAGAACATTGTTAAAATCTAATCAACCCACTGTAAAATCTATAATTTTCTTCAATGCAGTTTGTTTCGATGTAGTTGTTAAATGGATGATTTAAACAGGCTGTTGGCGTGTGTGGCGCCAATCGGAGATTGACTATTTCCATCAGGTTGTGATGATCTTTCAAAGGTAACTGAGCTTCTGTCATGATTTGATTAAAACGTGAGTGAGTCATTGCATGAGTGCAATGCAACCCAATAGGCAAACCCTCCTGGCTAATGCTAATCCTCACGTTTGATACAGCACTTTATCACATTGCTGAGACCTTCACAGGTCTCAGCAATATTGTAAAGTGGATTGACTTTGTATTTTGAGGGGTGAGACATGTCGTCCAATCGTGCCCGGCAATATATAGTACAACAATAGCAACCAAATCACGTTGGGAGGACATCCCAAGGCACTGAACATTCAGGTGTCAGCATTGCGGTGGGGAATGGCAGGGTTGGGATGAGGGAACGCAGAGAGGTAGGATGGCAGCTGAAGACAGAGTCTTGAGTCGGTCCTTGAAGGAGGCAAGGGAGGGAACAAGGCAAAGGGACTGTGGGATAGAGTTCCAGGGTGGGAAAAGAAAGGCTGGGAGCCCGGCCACTGATAGTAGGGTGGGTCGGGCGGGATACATAGAGTAGGCCGGAGCCTGCTGAACAAAGCGAGCAGACAAAGCGAGCCTAACCTGCTGATAGGGGATCAGCAGGTTAGAGAGGTAGGAGGGAGGCAAGGCCATGGAAGGCCTTGAGAGTGAGGACGAGGATCTTGAATTCTATGCTCTGAGAGATGGGGAACAAGTGCAGACGGGCGAGGGTGCGGGTGATAGGATCATGGAGCCTGGTGCGGGAGAGGACACAAGCTGCAGAGTTTTCGATGATCTGCAGCTTGTGGAGGGAAGAGTTGGAGATGTTTGGGTGGCCTGAGGGGTGAGGCAGGAGTGGTCGGGCAATGTTGCCGAGGTTGCGGACGGCAGTGCTGGTTACAGAATGGATATGAGAGAGAAAGGACAGTACAGTGAAACTGTTAGAGCTGATGTATAACACAGGAGCTGCCTGAACTGCTGGGCCACGGAATGTGCTTAGAAATGATTCTTTTATGGGTGGGTTTGGTTGTGGACACAATGTAACCACGAGTGCAAAACTGATCATTGTCTGAGTTATTATAACGTAATATTTTATGTCAGGAGGACGACGCAAAGCACTTCACGGGAAACGCTACGCCGTGACTGTATTGTAGGCGAATGCGTTGGCCAATTTGCCCACATCCATTTCCACGCGAACAGCCATGAATGACTGATCAAGGATATTGGGCGGACGGACCAGAACTCAGGTTTAGATGAATCCTCCTGTCCTCAGTTCTCTTGTTATGCAATGGGAGCGAGTGCAGAGATGTGTTATAATTCCATTACTTTCAGTCGGCTTTTACCATCTGTTTCTCTTACCTGTTGTGGCAGGAGAGTGACGTAAAAGAGAGGAGATAACGGTTCATTTAAATTTGTGTCCCTGCGGTGAAGTAAAGACTGACACAAATGCTGTACAATTAATATGCATATTTATTAATTCAGGTTAGTAATAGGAATAAGTAATTAAAAATATTAACCACAACGATGCTTACGTATCAACGCATAACTCACAATGATTGAAGTTGACCAAATCAACAACAACAACAAAATTACATTTGTATACCGCCTTTCACGTCAGGAGGACGTCCCAAGACACTGGACAGATACTGCTTCAGACCCGAGCTGAGGACGGTGGGTGGGGTGGTGGGGGGAAGGAGTTGCCTTTGGGTCTATCGAAGATAGAGGCAAGACTTGAAGGAGGCCAAGGAGGGGGCGAGGTGGAGGGACTTTGGGATGGAGTTCCAGAGGTTGGGGGCAGAGTGACTGAAGGCTCGCTCGCCAGTGGTTGAACGGGTGGGTCAGGGGACAAGAAGCAGGCTAGATCCTGCTGAACGGAGGAGGCGGGCAGGTTGGTAAGGAGGTCACAGATGTAAGGTGGGGCGAGGTTGTGGAGGGCTTTTTAAACCATATGCTGTGGGTGAGATAAAGTAGCAAGGTCGAATTTATTGATGTTTATCAATCCCACTGCTGTAATCACCGTTATTATTGTCATTTACTATCCCCATTCTCCAGTGGATCCAATTAAAGATCCTTGGCCTCGAGTTCAAATTCTTCCATGACCTCGCCCTCTGTAACCTCCTGCAACCCTCCATCCCAAGTCACTCCTCCACAGCCGACTTCATGAAGCCCTGCCAATCCTCTCCACATCAGTGTGTGAGCTTTCAGGCATTCTGCCCCCGTTATCTGGTCCTCTATCCCGGACTCCCTTCGATTCATTCTATCCTTTCACACTTTTAAAGCTCTCGTATGACTTACCTCTTTGACCTTGTTTCCGGTCAGTCTTTTTCCCAACAAATCCCCCCCCCACCCCCCCACTTTGAGAGTGTTTCTGACATGAAAGGCGCTGTGAAGATAGTACTGAACAGTGAGCCTAGAGCAGAGATGCTTTAGGTAAAGTGACTGCATTGCTGCTGATCAGAAACTGCACCTTCTCAGAGTGGTTTGGAGAAGACAAAGAGAGAGAGAGACAATAACAATAACACAATACATTTGTATAGCGCCTTTCACGTCTGGAAGATATCCCAAGGTGCCGGAACAAAGAGACAAAGAAAAATACATGAGAAGGTTGGGATATATCAATCGAGAGTGAGGTTATAGGGGGACGGGAAAGGCACCGAAACGGATCCCAGCGATTAATTACAGGTAGACAATGAGAAACATATTGAGAGGAAGATGATGAGAGCCAGAGACAGAGATTGGAATGAGAGAATGACAGAGGCAGACAGAATGAGACAGAGAACCACACGTGAAAACAGACAAGACTGTGGATGCACGTACACATTACTACAGAAGGAAATATATAAATCTGTCTCCTCAAAATGCTGCTTTGGGCTTCAGTAATCCAGAGAGCTTGGCTTTGGGGAAGCATGGTTTGTTGCTCTTTGCTTCCATTTTGCCCTCTTTACAATCGCGTGTCTTGTGTCACAGTGTTATGTATTCATTATTTAGCATCATTAGCAGGTATTGCATTAGCACAACGTGAAGTGCTCCAATCCCGCTCATTAGGATGACGGGCAGATTTGAATAATTCCAACTAACTTCTGATTAAGGGTCTGAAAATAGCGCTGGGTGTATGTTAAATAGCTGCTTATTGGCAATTGCAGTATTCCAGCTCCCTACGTGAGGGGAATTTACTGCAGCAAACTATTTAAAATGTATTAACAAGCATGGGTTGAAAATTATCCCCAGAGAGATTATTAGTGAAACAAAAACAGAAATCGCTGGGAACGCTCAGCAGGTCAGGCAGCATCTATGGAGAGAGGAAAAGTGAGTCAACATTTCGGTGTCCACAACCCTTTGTCAGGGTTCAATTTATACGGTGTCTCAGAGCGTTTCTGAGAATCTGGGTGGTGGGGGGTGGGGGGGGGGGTGAGGGCACATAACAGTGACCTGTCATCACTGACCTGAAACTTGCCCAAGGTTTCACCCCGACCTGCCTGAATTCAAAACACAGGTCTCACTCTTGTAAGGCGAGTGTTCTAACCACTGAGCTACAGGACCGCACTCGAAGATGTGATAAGGCGCTTTATCAAATGCAGGGATTACATTATCACATTATGGACCCTGACATTTACCTACTCAGAAAATCCTAAATCGTGTGGGTTCTAAAATATCAGCCTACGCTGGAAGTGCCATCAGTGGCATCCTCCAGCATCAGTGCCATCTTCTGCCCCAGAAAGTTGGCATTATAACAAGGCTCCGCTGTGTTGCAGTCAGGAGCTGATGGCTTGTTGGCACCTCGAACACCTCCGCCCACCCCTCCGATGGGGCAGCAGCGGATTTCTCACTCACTGCCTCCCTCGCCTGTTGCCAGCTATTGGCAAAGTGTTGCAGCCAGAGACAAAGTCATAGATTGTGTCTTCAAAACGACTGGGCGCGCAGTGGGTCCAAAATTCCACAGGTGCCTCTCGTCAAGATTAATTCACGCAGCAATTGCTGAGAAAATGCCTCCCACCAATGGTTCGTGACTTATTTAATGTTTCCGCCGGCTATCTTTTTCCCTATCTATGTTTAGTGTCGTTTTGTTGAGAAGCAGCCCCCTGGTAAATCCTTCTCTATCTTTTTAGAAGCCTGAAAGATTACAAGCAAACAGTAGAACCTGTATTATGCGGCGATCTGGCTGCAAATTCCCGAGTGAAGCTATTTAGAATTCACACTGAGCAAGTCAACAGCATTACCATTTGGAAGACGGGTTGATGGAGTGTGTGTGTTTGTGTGTGTGTGTGTGTGTGCGTGTGTATGTGTAGCGGGTGGCTGTGGTACCATGACTCACAAGACGTGATATATTTACAAAGGGAGGATGGTGAGATGACATCCTTGTGCTAACTGATCACCGAAGCTGCAAATATATTTTACTGTTGATAAGGGCTTGGGAGGGAACCATGTCGGTTAACGGGAAGTCAACAAGACTCTAGATTGGGGTGTGCGCTGCGATTTGTGACATATTACACAGGGCAGTAAAGAACAACAACTTGCATTTGTACACTATAATAATAATAATCCTTGCATTTGATATAGCGCTTTTCACGTCTTCTAGACGTCTCAAAGCGCTTCACAGAATATACTGTAAAGTGAATTGGCTGCACTTTACAGGATACCCTGTAGACTGTGTATTTTGTGGGCAAAACGCAGCAGCCAATTGCGCAGAGCAGCGTCCCCCACAAACAGTTGTGGATTGAAATGACCAATTTTTATTGATTTTTTTTGGACGGATTATTATTAGATGTGTGGAGTAAGGAAACTTCGCCCTGATCTGCCTGGATTCGAACACAGGTCTCACGCTTGTGCTCTAACCACTGAGCTTCAGGAGCGTCACGCAGGGTATTGGGTCGGATCGATGGTGTGGTTTGCTGCCGAGCTGGGGAGAAAGGGGAAGCGACCGCAGGCACTGACAAGGAGAGAAATCTTCTGGTGTGATCTAACGAGGGGGCAAGGTAGAGGGATTGAGGCAGGGAGTACCAGAGGTTTGGGGAATAGTGGCCAAAAGCACTGGCGCCAGATCACAAGATTGGACTGGATAACAAAGGTCCTTTGGCACATACAATTTGATCCCTCCACAACATCCACCCACCATCCTCCCACCACTGCATCAAGCTGATTGTTTAATTGAGTCCCAGCGTCTTGGCCTCTCCCACCTTTTCTGGAAACCTGTTCCAGTGTTTGATGTCCCGCTGTGTATATTAAAAACATCCTGTTTTTAACGCATGTGTCCATGCGATGGACATAGCCAATTTAGTCACAGCTATGTCCAACAAACAGCCGTGAAGTGAATACCCAATTCATACAGGTATACAGTCAATACAAATTACAGTTATATAGGGCCTTTCACTTCAGGGAAGCATGTCTAAAAGCCCCCGACAGAGTTGGCTGGGCACCCAAACTGGGGTTAGAGGCCGAGCGGGGTGGGGAAGGGAAACGTGACTGGAAGTACGGTCAGCGAGTGAGAGCAAAACAAGATGAAGAGTTCTGTTTTGGGTGCGTGGAGGAAGCTGTGTATTTGGAGCTGGAAAGTTCAGTGGAGCACAGACCTTTATAACATTGATGGAACGCAATAAGATTGAAACAGCGAGAGATTAAAGACTAGAGACTTGACGCGCTCTCTTCAATTCTCTCTCTAATCATAGGAAATAGCTACGTGAGCACTGAACTCTCCTCTACTCCAGCTCTTCTGTCCGAGATGGTTACAGACTGTATAATCCCGGGTCTCTGCTGAGATGTATCCTGTCTGGCATACCCTGAGGCTAAAGGTGTTTCGCAGTGATAGATGCTGCAAAGGCTTGTTGTTGTGTTGCGTTTTTAATAATGAATTTGACATGAACTAGCTTCTTGGCGGTGAGTGCCTTCGCTGCAATGTCTGTACTGGGTAGAAGTCAAGATGTCCCCTCTCTCCCAGGGGCACTGTATTAATAATAATCATAAACCAATCCTTGCATTTGATTTAACGCTTCTCACATCTTCTCAAAGCGCTTCACAGAATATACTGTAAAGTGAATTGACTGCGTGGACGAAACGCAGCAGCTGTTTGCACACAGCAGTGTCCCACACACAGTTGTAAATTGAATTGACCAATTTATTTATTTATTTTCGAGCGAGATTATTATCAGTTGTGTGTAGTAAGGAAACTTGCCCAAGATTGTGCCCTACCTGGAGTCGACCCCAGGTCTCTCCAAGGCGAGTGCTCTAACCACTGAGCTACAGGACTTAACTATTTCAGTCGAGAATTTCTCCTGGTAAATTCCTCTACAATGGCCTTGTTTTTTTTTCCTGATTATACACACTGCTGGAGTAACTCAAGCAGGATGAGCAAAATTAATATTGGTTTACGTTTGGTTTAGCGACACTCATGTTGGGAGAATGTCCTAAAGCACATTACAGGAGAGAGAAACTCCCCTCGGCCCTTCACAAAACATCTCAGTTCAAGGTCTCAGCTTAGTCTATTGCTGAGTACAGGTTTGAATTGGTACGAATCCAATACTTTCGCCCACCTTTACTCTTGCCCTTAAGCTTCTATTGGTTTAAAACTCCCACTACAAGCACTGGAATTACCTATAATAAACGTGGCTAATTTGTGAATATATTTGAATATGTATATAGTACATACATGTCGCCCACAAAGTTTACAGTCATTTCACATGACAGTAGATCCTGTGAAACACTTTGAGACGCCTCGAAGATGTGATAAGGCGCTATATCAAACGCAAGGATTATTATTATTTATATGGCTTTGTGGATAGATGTCTGTGGATGGATTTGAAGGTGTATCCAGGGAAACCGTTCGGCTTGTCCCTGTCTAATTCCTGTGGCTCTTTCTCTTTGCTGTTCCCAGGCGTGCCGGGACTTTGTGGATTTAGCCGAGACGCACAGCCGTAAATGGCAGCGAGCGTTACAGTATGAACGTGAGCAGCGGATCCGCCTAGAGGAGACCATCGAGCAGCTGGCCAAACAGCACAACAGTTTGGAGCGGGCCTGCCGCGGAGCTCCCTCACTGCCACCGCTCAACACACGACTCTCCAGCGTCGTTCGAGGTGACCTGACCTTCTAACCGCACTGAACACACACGCACGCACTCAGGCTTCCTTCCCAATCCTCCCATCGAATAATGACTGCCCTTACCTTCTTCATAATAATCCTTAACTATTTGATAATAACCCTTGACGTATTTCATAATACAAAAACACGACAATAAAGTTAGTCATTTCAATCCACCACTGTTTGTGAGGACGCTGCTGTGCGCAATTGGCTGCCATGTTTCGCCCACAAATATACAGTCAATTCACTTTAGAGTTTATTTTGTGAAGCGCGTTGAAATGTCGATAAAATGTGAAAAGCACTATATCAAATGCAAGGATTATAAATATTATTATTATATTTCTTATGTGTTTCCCCCACACAATTTACATAGCAGTTGACAGTATATTCTGTGAAGCTTTGAGATGTCTCGACGACATGATAAGGCGCTATTATAAAACGCAAGGATTGTTATTATTATTACGTTTGATACCAAGGCTTCCATGTCAGGAGGACGTCTCGAAGCGCTAAACAGGCTATACTTCACAGGATATACTGTACAAAACAAAATTGGACACTCACTCCATGGCCGTTTGTGGGATATTACAATGTGCCACATATCGACCACAAAACACACAGTCAATCCACTCAATCCACTTTACAGTATATCCTGTGAGGTGCTTTGAAATGTCTCAATGATATAATTAAGTGCCATGTCAAACGCAAGCATTATTTTTATTATTGTGTATTTTAGAAACAAACGCACCCACCCACTTTTGTCTGTCTCTCCCCGCACCCCAGCTCAGGTGCTCAGAGAATATTTACTATCCATAAAATATGATACCTGTTATTATTGCTATTATCATTATTACCTCCCATTGCCTCTCACATCCTGACAGCATCACATCTGCCAGATGTCCCTGTATTCTATCGATGCTGTTGACCTAGTTATAACTCTATGTTTTAGAGGGAAAACCATCCAGGCTGGGTAAAGAATAATTGCATTTCAATAGTGATATGGTGAAGGAAGCTGTATGTTGTCCACTCGAGTAATTACCGATGGCTATTTATGGTTAAAAACTGGTCATATGTTTTCATTAGCTACAGAATGCTCCATTGAAACCAAACTAAATAAATAACTCACTGGTTCTTGCAGCAATATGCAATGAGCACCAATGTTTACACTGTAATGAAGTGAAGTGCCTCAGTGATCAATTTTTAACCACAGCAGTTTTATTGTTATTATTAAGGTGAAGGATATCAGAGTCGGGGAATGGAGTGATTTTTTTCCCCCCCAATTTTGCATCAGACATCAATACTGCTGAGTGAGCTACAGCTACAGCTTGGGCTCAACGTAGGACGGAGAGAGGGGAGGAGGGAGCAAGACGTGGGAAGCACAGGTCAGGGCGGCTACAGTACTCACATGGAAATACACAGCAGAGGCCGAGCTGGGTACTCTCAGGATAAGTTAGAGTTTGTCTGAGCAACGTGGTTTAGGTATTAGGATTTCACTCATAAAACACAGTCAATTCACTTTATAGCATATTCTGACGTGTTTGGAAATGCCTCGAAGACATGATAAGGCACTATATCAAACGCAAGGATTATGATTATTATTATTAAGTAAACTGAGCTTGTTTGTGGTGGAAAAGAGAAGGTTGAGAGGTATTATGATAGCGTTTCTTAATATTCTAATATAAGGTCAGGATAATGTGTTTTATCCCAGCACCTTGGGACGTCCTCCACACGTGAAAAGCATTCTATAAGTCTCATTTTGTTGTTGTTGTTATATCTGGTCCAAACCAATAGAACCAGAGGACATGGCCTGCCATCGATTGCACGGTGGATAAATTCGAAACAAATCTGCGGAAACACTATTTCAGGGTAAATATATGGAACAGGCTCCCTCGAGAGACGCGAGAAGTAGGAAGTGTTGATTCTTTCAAAAGCAAATTGGGTAGATTTCTTTTTGCTTAAATAATATCTTGGATACAGTGTATAGTTTGGGGCATGGCGTGTGTACGTTATTGTCAGGATGCACGGGCCCGGGATCCGTTATTGTGAAGCACGCTGAGACGCCGTTAGTTGTTGTTGTTGATGGTGGAAGGTGAACTGGATAGATCTTGGTCTTCTTTCTTCCAGCAAATTCTTCTGTTCTTATGTTATTACTGCGAAGGTTTGGCATTTTCGTTTCCCGAGGCAGTCCTCTTAGTGTTCTCCGACTGAGACGAAATTAATGCTTGTAAAGAGAGGATCACCTACATTTTGTATCTTCCAACGGTTTCTCCTCAAACCCCCGCACAGTTTCTCACGGCGTCCCCCAGGGCTCTGTCCTCGGTCCCCTCCTTTTCACCATTTACACGCTCCCTCTGGGCGATGTCATCCGCAAACATGGGGTAAATTTCCACATGTATGCGGACGACACCCAGCTGTACCTTTCTGCTTCATCCCTCAACTCCCGGCCATCGATGTTCTGACAGCATGTCTGTCCGACATTGAGTCCTGGACGAGGGACAACTTCCTCCAATTGAACGTGAGTAAGACCGAGGCCCTCCTGATTGGCTCAAGCCAGCGCCTCCGCACATCGGGCGCTGCCAGCCTCAACATCCAAGGCTGTACTCTCCACCTCACAAAGTCAGTCAGGAACCTTGGTATCACGTTCGACCATAAACTCTCCTTCCTCCCCCACATCCGCGCATTGACCGGCACCGCTTATTTCCACCTGCGCAACATTGCCAGGCTTCGCAACTATCTCACCCCCCACGCTGCCGAAACACTCGTGCACGCATACATCACCTCAAGGCTGGACTATGGAAACTCTCTCCTCATCGGCCTCCCCAGTTCCTCACAGGCTGCAGGCCATCCAAAACTCTGCAGCCCGTGTACTATCCCGCACCCGCCTTCACGACCACATAACCCCCACCCTCGCCCGTCTCCACTGGCTCCCCATCCTCCAGAGGATCGAGTTCAAGATCCTTGTCCTCACCTTCAAGGCCTTACACGGCCTTGCCCCACCCTATTTAACCGATCTAGTCTCCCCCTACACGTCCACCCAGACCCTCTGTTCAGCAGGACTTGGCCTGCTCCAAGCCCCCCGCCCGAACTGCCCCACCATCGGAGGCCGGGCCTTCAGTTTCTCCGCTCCCACCCTGTGGAATTCCATCCCCCAATCCCTCCGCCTTGTTTCTTCCCTTTCCTCTTTCAAGGCCGGTTTGAAGACTTTCCTCTTTGACTGTGCCTTTTGTTCCCCCCCGAACTTTTCGACCTCCCCTACGTGTTTCACCCCTTCCCAAACACTCCCCTCCCAGCTCGGGTCACACGCCTCCTGTGCAGCGCCTTGGGACATCCTCCCGATGTGAAAGGCGCTTTATAAGTTTAAGTTGTTGTTGTTGTTGTTGATTGATGGATAGATTCTCTGGAAAGCTGGTTTGGTTTACATTTGAGGCTTGGCCCACAAAAAAACAGTCAAATCACTTTACAGTATATTCTGAGAAGTGCTTTGAGAGGTTTCAACAACGTGTTAAGGTGCTATATCGAATATAAGGATTAATATTTGTGGAGAGAGTCCATGAAAGTGGCAGAGAACGATGGAGGACTGAGTGAGGTTGGGGATCAGGGGCTGTTTAATGTATGCGGTGAGTGTGTGTGAAAATCGCAACTTTTAGTGTAACTTATACAAACATTCCTGTAATAATAATATTCTTCACATTTGATACACCGCCTGATCATGTCTTCGAGACGTCTCAAAGCGTTTCACAGAATGTACTGTAAGGTGAATTGGTTTTTGGTGATCACAATCTCTGCACTCAGGCAGCAGTGACCTTACATCACTTCATCACTTGCGCCCACTTCCCAAACCTCTCTCAGAAAGGCTGTTTAACAAACCATTAAACCCTGGCTATTGGTTAGAACGGAATTTAAACGCTTGTTAGTAAACTGAATGCACTGTCATTCTGTGAAACGGTTCTGCAGTTTTTGTTGTCAGTGGAACAGCTGGAATAGCTCAATAAAATTAACAGGCTTATTGTCAGGCATCTGCTCCTATGTACTGTTAACTCCATCGCAGTTGAGCATTACACCTATTCCATACTCATACGAGTGTGTCTGTACCACTGGCAAGCGCCAGGTGTGAATGTGCTTGCCAGTGTTGCGGCACGGAGTCCCGTTCCTCTGTGGTTAGAGCCCGCGATTGGCAAAATGTTGGGCAAGTTTGCTTCCTCCACACGCCTCTCTGTTCACCAACAGTAATTAGGAACCCGATTGTTAGTCGATCGGTGGGGGTTGCTTTTCTAGGGTTAAAGAAACCCTTGAAAAGAAATACAAAATAATTTGTCACTCAATCCACGACCGTTTGTGGCCACTGCTGGGCGCGGATGTCGGCCGCGTTTTGCCCACAAAATTACACAGTCGATATCCTGTGAAGTGATTTGTGACGTCTCGAAGACGTGATACGGCGCTATATCAAATGCTATATCAAATGCAAGGATTATTATTGTTATTATTATTACATTGTGGCATCGCTGAGATCTCTTTGCCAAGGCCACAGCCGAAGATTAGGATGGAGCTGGGCATGGGGACAATCTCCCCTGCAGTAATGGGGGGGGTGGGGGTCAGTGCAACCTGGATTCAATCATGCGTCATTGCTTCCCTTGTCTGCTGCTGGCCTTATCCACGGTGATCATGGGTTCACTGCAAAGTTTGCAAGATGGTTTTCTAAAAAGACAACATTGATAGTGTTTGCCTGTAAATCCACGCTCGCTACTCCTTACAGTGAATCCTACATTTTTACGACATCGTCCCAACATGTCCAGGTGAAGGCGGAACCTTGGGCAAGTTTCTTTACTCCACACGCCTAATAATAATCCTGCAAAAAACAAATTGATCAATTCAATCCACGACTGCTGTGGGTAATTGGCTGCCGCGTTTCGCCCACAAATATACAGTCAATTCACTTTACAGTATATTCTGTGAAGCGCTTTGACACGTCGAGAAGACATGAAAGCTCTATATCAAATGCAAGGATAATTATTAATATTAACGTGAAAAGCTGCTATATGAAATCCAAGGATTTTTAAAAATTATTTATCATTACGGGGACCTTTGGGCTGAAATTCTGGTCGGTATTGCCATTTGGCATTGCTGGATGAATGAGATTTCCCCAGTTATAGTCACACATCATCAAAAGGCACCTGTTGGTAACACTGACGGGGATTTCAGCCCACTTGTTTTATGTCCTACCTTTCCTCTTAATTCAAACACATGATACATCAGATCCCTGCATCGGATTCTGCCAAGCGTTGATTCCTTGCAAGTGAACTACTGCATCTTTTCTGGCATAAATTAAGTTTATAGATGGATTGATGAATTCGGTTACTTGTTTAATAACATAGCAGAATTGATAACTGTATATAGCACAGAGTGTCTGTGCAGCTAGGGCTGACCACTTTATGGAAACCCTGTGTATTCAGTCACTCTCGTATTGAATATACATGGTTTACATAAAATCCTCTTAGAATCATAGATTTTTACGGCACAAAAGGAGGCCATTTGACCCATCTACTCTGTGCGGCTCTTTGAAAAGAGCAACTCAATTCCACTGCCCTGCTCTCTCCCCATAACCTAACAGACCTGCTCTCCCTAAATAAAGATTTAATTCTCTTTTAAAAGCTATTATCGAATCAGTCTCCACCACCTTTTCAGGCAATGCATTCCAGATTTGAATGAGTGAAAACATTTCTCCTCAGCTCCCCTCTGCTTTGTTTTGAAACTATTTTAAATCTGTGACTACGAATCACAGATTCGCCCACCAGCGGAAACAGTTTTTCCTTATTCACCCTGTCGAATCCCCTCATGATTTTATAAACCTCGATTAGGTCTCCTCTCAACCTTCTCTGTTCTAAAGAGAATAAACCTAGGCTATTTAGCCTTTCCCCATAACTGAAGTCCCTCAATCCTGGTACCATTCTAGTAAACCTTCTTTGCACCCTTTCCAATGCCTTAACATCCTTTCTATAGTGTGGTGACCAGAATTGGACACAGTACTCCAGCTGAGGCCTAACCAAAGTTACCCCTCCCCTTGTTGATGGGAGAGTACGGAGGAGATGAAACAAACTGTCAGAGATGTATTTCACCTCCTCACTCTATCATGTTACAGAAGATGTCGCAACGGACATGGCAAGGGATCATTAATTAGCTGCCGTGAAAATGATGGCACTCACGTACATACAACAACAACAACATCTTCGATTTATATCGCGCCCTCCACACTGGACGGCGTCTCAGAGCGTTTCACAATAGCGGATTCCGGGACTGAGCCAGGGGCAGGGGCAGAAAGGTGACCAAAGGCGCGGTCGAAGAGAAAGGTCTTCAACTGTGACCTGAAACTGGGAAGAGAGGGG
The DNA here is from genome assembly GCA_035084275.1 of Hydrolagus colliei. Taxonomy (NCBI): domain Eukaryota; kingdom Metazoa; phylum Chordata; class Chondrichthyes; order Chimaeriformes; family Chimaeridae; genus Hydrolagus; species Hydrolagus colliei. The sequence continues at coordinate 7,895,710 of CM068761.1, read as the reverse complement.
GCGAGGAGGCGAAGGGAGTGAGGAAGGGAGTTCCAGAGCCTCGGGGCGTAGTGGCTAAAGGCACGGCCGCCGAGGATGGAGCGGAGGATTCGGGGGACATGGAGGAGGCCAGACCCAGAGGAGCGAAGGCAGTGGGTACTGGTTTGGAGGGAGAGGAGATCAGAGAGATAGGGGGGTGCAGAGGAGTGGAGAGATTTGAAAACAAGGGTGAGGATCTTGAAGTCGATCCTCTCTGGGATAGGGAGCCAGTGAAGTCTGGCAAGGATTGGGGTAATGGGGGAGCGAAGCTTAGAGCGGGTGAGTATGCGGGTGGCAGAGTTTTGGATAAGCTGGATTTTGTGGATTGTGGTGGAGGAGAGACCAACATATACCAACACACACACACACACATTGATCCTCTGGACGTCTACATACAGTTAAACACTTGTGCTGAATACAATGAAGTACTTCTAAGTACAATTAGCATCATTCTTCTGCTTGTTTCACTGTTGGTCAGTCCATGGTAGAAACAAAACACGTGGACACCCTGTACTGATGAAGCGTTGGGGAATGTATAATTATTGCCCCACTCTCTTGAATTGTTTTTCCAATTGGCAGCCGCTAATCCCAGCTGTTCCATCAGGAACATGTATTTCAGGGAGGGTTTGAAAGTCAGAAGAGATTTGGGAGAATAGTAACTGTTGTTGTGCGCCTCCTAGTGGCTGGTTGCAGGATACCATTGAAAGCCACTGTTTGGTACTCCATGTGTGATGTGGAAAAAGCCATGCCTTTGACTATTAACGCACACCACAGCCTCACCAATCCTGCCTGAACCTCAGGCCCACATCCTGTCCGAGTGCTTTCATTCAAATAAAAACTCATCTGTAAACAAAAATCATTTCTTACTCTCGGCTACTGATTACTGTAATCACTAAGATCTACACAACTGTCAAACACAGCGATCAGGCACTCTGCTGGATGGTGGCTCTCTCCCACTGCCTGAAGAACTTACCTAATTGCGGAGTATCAGGCACATGTTAGCAACAGCCAAGGCTTGGGGACCCCAGAGTGTGCGCTGGGGCAACTGCTGGAGGTTCAGCAGATAAATACCACATAGCTGGCCATTGATGGCACTGCCAGTAAAGCTAGCGCACTGCTTGTCCAGCTAGGACCACCCTACCTGTTAGGGCTTCTAGGTGAAGCTGCTTCTGCTTCAGTGGTAAACACATGATAAATCAAATCCTTGCATCGGATGGATCCCTGCAGCTCAATGGTTAGATCACTCGCCTTACAAGCGCGAGACCTGTGTTCGAATCCAGGCAGGTCAGGGCAAAACCTTGGGCAAGTTTCCTTACTCCTCACGCCTAATAATCATCCCTCCCCCAAAAAAACACAATAATAAAATTAGTCATTTCTATCCATGACTGTTTGTGAAATACTGCTGCACGCAATTGGCTGCCACGTTTCAATTCATGTTACAGTATATTCTCTTCTAGAGACGTCTAGCAGATGTGAAAAGCACTATATCAAATGCAAGGATTATTATTATTCCTATTGTTTATTACACGCTTGCGGGTGGTTTACTGCTCTGATTTGAAACGCCGACTGAATGAGAATGTTTGGACATTAATATGTTCTGGTTTGACCTTCACTTGGCAGACCTGCTTAAATCGTCTTGGTGACTATAGCAGCTTGGTGATAGTGGGATATGGGACAGTTCGCCTGCCTACCCCACCTTGTGATTCCGGTGAGGATTTGGGTGTCATGGGTGGCTGGCAGCGTTGATGAGCGGGCAGCACAGATGAGTGATTGTCAGCCTTGGGGCTGATCACAGACATGTTGCTCGGAATAACAGGCAGGGAAAGAGAGAGAGAGTGGAGAGAGGAGAGGGAAAGAGAGAGAGAGAGAGAGAGAGAGAGAGAGAGAGAAAGAGAGAGAAATGAAGTCCTGCCCAAGCTCCTGAGGGGATGACAGTGAGTAGTGTGTGAAGATGAAATGCAAGGCAGGAGGCTGAGACGTGGCTCTGTTCTACTCTTCACTCACTTATCCCTAAAATAGCACTTCAGAGCAGAGGGAGGGGATCATTTGAGACTCTGTTTCCATCCGTTCATCAGATGCGGCAGTTGTCTCCACTACAGGTCAGTACAGTTCTGCTCTACATCCTTTCGAATGCGTAACCGAGTCCTTTAACTCGGATAATCTTCCCCCGGATTGTATTTGGGAAAATGACTGATTGGAAAACGGGAGGAGATAGCTCAAGCCGGGGGGGAGCGAGAGAGAGAGAAAGTGAGAGAGAGAGAGAATCTATTGTTTATTCACTCGACTTCATTCCCACTGTGATTTGAAGCAGCGAGATCGACAGATTGGAATCAATCTCCGGATGTTTTCTCACGCGTGACCTCACATGCCGAGGGAACAGGCAGGAACGTTCCACCTTTGTCCCTCTCTGGGACCAGATCCACAGGCGATTTCCTGACCTGCGTGAAAGTCAGCGTTGGATGTGTCAGAAATGCATTGTTGATCAGTGCAGGCTGTTAGCAGGTTGGTTCCCTGAGCCTTCTACTTCTGACCGGCTCTCACAGTCTGACCTACTTAGAAATTCCCTCTGTGTTATCCTGTCACTGAGACTCGCTGGTAACTGAGATACTACTGAGTTCTGTGCCCAGGCATGTCTATCCTCCGTGGCTGTTTGTAGGACATCACTGTGTACACATTGGATGCCCCATTCGCCAACCAATCGCAGTCATTCTACTTTTCAGTGGGACGTCCTCCGGAAGATAAATGGCACATCATCAGATGTGAGGGTTACTAATATTAATAGCTCAGTGTTCAAATCCAGGTCAGGGCGAAACCGTGGGCAGGTTTCCTTACTCCACATGCCTAATAATAATCCCTCCCCAAAAAAACAGTAATAAAATTGGTCATTTCAGTCCACGACTGTTTGTGGGACACTGCTGTGTGCAATTGGCTGTCAATTCACTTTACAGTATATTCGGTAGAGTGCTTTGAGATGTCTAGAAGACATAAAAAGCGCTATATCAAATGCAAGGATTATTATTATTCTATTAAAATAATATATGTACAGTACTTTGAAACACATTTTAAAAAGAATAATACACTTTCTTAAAATAATAACAATTTGACTCAACCCAATGTTTGTGGGGACACTGCAGTGCGCAATTGGCTGCCGCGTTTCTCCCACACAATATCCAGTCAGTATTCTGTGAAGTGCTTTGTGGCGGCTTGAAGAAGTGATCAAGCGCCACAGCGAATGCAGCAATTATTAGGATTATTATCTTATTATTCTCGTGAGTGGAATTCCTCTTTGAAAACATACTGAATAATGTCCTGTACGAGGATCGCTGTGCGCCTCAGCCATTTTCTGTTATTTCTATTCCTTATCTCTGCACAGCACATGCCACCTGTAGCTTGTTGCAGAAGTGAAACACTGGAGAATAAAGATGAGAGCGGTCGGGGGGGGGGGGGGGGGAACAAATGTTTTCAAGGTTGTTGTAACCTTTCTCAAGAACCCAGTTGACAGCTTTAAACTTCTAAAGTTCCCTCTTCAAGGTTTAGAGCAGTTTGCGTCCTGCTCGATCAGCTAATCCTTTTATTTCCCTCCCCCCCACCCAAATAAATGGCAACTCTCAGGATTGGTTCCTTTTCCCAATCAACCCTTTAATGGTCTCCAGGCACCGAAAAAACATACATCCAGCAGCTGGATGATACCATTCTGTCCCTACTGTTTGACAGAGCAGCTGAAAGTGGAATTGTCAGCAGAAAGTGCACAAAGAAATTGACAAGAAAAATCACTTTTTGCCCCTGGGAACCAGTCCTTTATGAATAACCGACTGGCAAGGTTGTCTGGCATAGGACCTCCCATCTCGCCAAAGGCAAATGCTCCTCAATAGCTAATGAGGAGATTCTGCTGTTTAGAGGGACAGCTGTTGGGAGCACTATCCGGGGCTAGAGTTTTTAAACACACAATCGTACATCCAAGGCTTGATATCGATCTTGATTGGTATACACACTGGTGGACCTACTGTTTGCTGGATTTGGATGTGTTCCTGGATGTGTTACGGCAGTGATGAAGGCAGCAGTCCTCTGATGCAGGTTTATACAGAGTTGCTCACCGTGTGGCCTATGAGGAAGTTCCTCCTGTTAAGTTCCTGTAGCTCAGAGGTTAGAGCACTTGCCTTCAAGGCTGAGACCTGTATTCTATTCCAGGCTGATCAAGTTGAAACCTTGGGCACGTTTCCTTACTCCACACGCCTAATAATAATCTGTGCAAAAAAATACACAATAATAAAAAATTGGTCATTTCAATCCACGACTGTTTGTGGGTCACTGCTGTGCGCAATTGGCTGCCATGTTTCCCTAACTCTCTGACCTACTAAAACATAGCCAACCTGTCCACTCCCTCCACACGACCATCAGCAGTCAGGCCTTCAGCCTCTCTGCCCCCAACCTCTGGAACTCCATCCTGGAATCCCTTTGCCTCGCCCTCTCCTTTGCCTCCTTCAAGACCTGTCTGAAGACCTTCATCTTTGACTGTGCCTTCAGCCATCCTCCTACCTCCACACCCCCTACCCTACTCTACCCTACCCTACACCGCTCTTGATTTCAACCCCGAGCTCGGGTGCAAACGCCAATGGTAACAAGAGAGGCCAATGTCACCGAAATGCTGCAGCCAGTTGCGCACAGCAGCTTCCCCACAAACAGTCGTGGATGGAGTGACTAATTTAGTGTTGTATATTTTTCTTGAGGGATCATGGAGTTTGAGTAGGTGGAGTATTAGGGAGTTTGTTTGATATAACATGTCACCCAGAGGCCTCCGAACTACAGGCAGAACTGTGTGCTAGAGCCCATTCAGGGAGAAGCGCAGAGCAGATGTGTTTCGCTGTGCCGTGCTAAGCTGGCTCTGTGTGTTCCATCTGATTTCAATCTTAATTACTCCAAATTATTCCTTTGAAGGTTAGACAATAAATGAGTTCTCATGAATGCATAGCCGGCCTGTTCATTTGACTTGTTGATTTTAAAAGGAAGGAGCATCCTTGAGCAACAATGAACAGCAGTGGCTCGGGTTTCTAGATTTCTATCATTCACAAACTCAGTAGTAAATTTATTTCCATCCACCTGCTTTGGCATCTCTTCACACTGATCTTAGCCTTGAGTTTGATCAGTCTTTAGCCCCCCCTACCCCCCCCTTCCCCTCCCCGTTCGAATGCAAGCCCGAATTGTCCAGCACCATGAGATAACCTCCCGAGGTGAGAGGTGCGGTGTGAATACAATCCATTGTTGTTGCTGTTGCCTTCGTTGATCACTTGTTTATCCATCATCCTTTCCCTCAGTCTCCATTTTCCCAGTTCTTCGTTTTCAAAGGGTAATAACCCCGTAAACAAAATGTGGTCACTCAATCCATGACCGTTTGCGGGACACTGCTGCGTGCATCAATTGGCTGCCGCATTTCGCCCGCAAATCTACTGTCAATTCACTTTGCAGTTTATTCTGTGAAGCGCTTTGGGACATCGATAAGATGTCAAAAGCTCTATATCAAATGCAAGAATTATTATTATTATTATTATGACTGTTTGTGGGCCATTGCTGTCTGCAATAGTTCGCCTGTTTTCGCTCAGTAACATACAGAACTCCTTAAATCCTTTCAGTGACTGTAGCCTCTTGGTGATAGTGGGATATGGGACAGTTCGCCTGCCTACCCCACCTTGTGATTCCGGTGAGGATTTGGGTGTCATGGGTGGCTTGCAGTGTTGATGAGCGGGCAGCACAGATGAGTGATTGTCAGCCTTGGGGCTGATCACAGACATGTCGCTCTCAGTAACAGGCAGAGAGAGAGAGAGAGAGAGTGGAGAGGGAAAGAGAGAGGGAAGAAAGGGAAAGAGAGAGAGAGAGAGAAATGAAGGAATCGGAGATCTGCTCACGCCCCTGAAGCAATGACAGTGAGTGTTATTGAAGATGAAATGCAACACAGAAGGCAGGAGGCTGAGACGTGGCTCTGTTTCACTCTTCACTCACCTATCCCTGAAATAGCACTTTAGAGTAGAGGAAGGGGAGTATTTGGGACTCTGCTTCCATCTGCTCATCAGATGCAGCAATAGTCTCGCTTTACAATAAAACGCTTTGAGATGTCTCTACGACGTGATAAGGCACTATATCAAAATGTACGGAGTATTATTAAGCATCTTTCATTCTCCTCGTCGGTCTTGTGTTATCTCTGCCATAACTAACGTGTCACACACTCGGTGTTGCACACCTCAACATGGTAAATAGAAATGGTTTGTTTATACTGACAGTAGAGTCAGTAACAGTCACTTCATAATAATAATAATCCTTGTATTTGATATAGCGCTTTTCATCATCTTATCGACGTCTCAAAGCGCTTCACAGAATATACTGTAAAGTGCATTTTGGGAGAAGAAATGAAGGGAGGCAATATAGGCTAGATAGTACAATTTTAAATGGTGTGAAGGAACAGAGAGACCTGGGGATTTGTGTTAGTGACTCGTTGAAGGTGGCAGGACAGGTAGACAAGGCTGTTAAGAAGGCATATGGGATACTAGGCTTTATAAATAGGGGTATAGAGTACAAAAGTCAGGAAGTGCTGACTAACCTCTATAAAACTTTGGTGAGGCCTCAGCTGGAATACTGTGTTCAATTCTGGTCACCACACTACAGAAATGATGTGAAGGCATTGGAAAGGGTACAACGAAGATTTACTAGGATGGTGCCAGGATTGAGGGACTTCAGCTATGAGGAGAGGCTAGATAGGCTAGGGTTATTCTCTCTGGAGCAGAGAAGATTGAGGGGAGACCTAATAGAGGTTTATAAGATCATGAGGGGTTTCGACAGGGCAAATAGAGAAAAACTATTTCCACTCGTGGGTGAATCTGTGACTCGTGGTCACAGATTTAAAATAGTTTCAAGGCGAAGTAGAGGGGAGTTGAGGAGAAATTTTTTCACTCAGCGAGTTGTTGGAATCTGGAATGCATTGCCTGAAAAGGTGGTGGAGGCTGATTCGATAACAACTTTTAAAAGGGAATTAGATCTTTATTTAGGGAGAACGGGTCTATTAGGCTATGGGGAGCGGGCAGGGCAGTGGGATTGAATCGCTCTTTTCAAAGAGCCGGCACAGACTAGATGGGCCGAATGGCCTCCTTTTGTGCCGTAAAATTCTATGAATCTATGAATCTATGAATTGACTATATTTGTGGGCGAAACGCAGCAGCCAGTGTCCCACAAACAGTCGTGGATTGAAATGACCAATTTTTTTATTATTGTGTTTTTTTGGAGGGATTATTATTAGGCGTGTGGAGTAAGGAAACTTGCCCACGGTCTGTTTGTGAAACATTGATGTGGGAAAATTAAGTCGCATCTGCCTACACAGTGCACAGTCACTACACTTTACAGCAAATCCAATGAAGTGCTTTGGCGATGTGTTGAGGCACGAATATAAGATAATTGCCCGTGTTTGGTTAAAGAGGAACGAGAGAGTAAAATACATCGAGGTCGGTGGAAACGTAGAAATCTCCGCCACAAAGCTGCGTGAAGGCAGAATCCACGAATTCTAAGGAGAAGAAATGGGGAGGAATGGGCAGGACAGAGGAAATTCTATATAAAAAATTAATTAGTCTGCGATTAAAGATGAAGGGTTTCTAAGTGTTTTTGTAGCAGTGAAATAGAGCCCCATACAATCCCTTAATCCCACAAACTCTAGTTTTAATACACAGGTAAACTAGATAATGTCACATGTTGCCCTCACTGACAGATAAGCACATTGATTGGTTGGTTGGTTGATTGATCGATTGGTTGAACGATTGGTTGATTGTAGGGAACGGCGATATGGGATTTTTCCGGATATGGATATATCGGTTTGCTCATACCTGCTTAAACCGATCTATCGAGTTTTTATACTGCGCATGCGCGTGCATTCGAAGTGCGCGTGCATTGATGGCTCGCGCGCATTTATGGTGCGCGCTCAGTCGCGGTGCGCGCGCATTGACGGTGCGTCCGCACTGACGATGCGCGCGCAGTCGCGGTGCACGCACATTTCGAAATGCGTGCTCTAGGTCCAGAAAATTTGTAATGTTGGTGTCAAGGTCTGTTGAATTATACGATGTTGTTTGCTCTCTACCTCCCCCTCTCCTTCTCTCCCTCCTCTCCTCTCTCCTTCTCTCCCTCCTTTCCCCTCTCCTTCTCTCCCTCCACTCTCTCTCCCTCCTTTCCCCCTCTCCTTCTCTCCTTCCCTCCCCTCTCTCCCTCCCTCCCTCCCCTCTCTCCTTCTCTCCCTCCCTCCCTCCCCTCTCTCCTTCTCTCCCTCCCCTCTCTCCTTCTTTCCCTCCCCCCCTCCCTCCCCTCTCTCCTTCTCTCCCTCCTTTCCCCTCGCTCCTTCTCTCCCTCCATTCCCCCTCTGCTTCTCTCCCTCCCTCTCCTCTCTTCCTCTCTCCTTCTCTCCCAACTTTCCCCCTCTCTCTCCCTCCCCTCTCTCCTTCTCTCCCTCCTTTCCCCCTCTCCTTCTCTCCCTCCCTCCCTCCCTCTCCTCTCTTCCTCTCTCCTTCTCTCCCTCCTTTCCCCTTGCTCCTTCTCTCCCTCCTTTCACCCTCTCCTTCTCTCCCTCCCTCTTCTCTCTTCCTCTCTCCTTCTCTCCCTCCTTTCCCCCTCTCCTTCTCTCCCTCCATCTCTAAACACAAAATAGAACCACACACACACCAAAAACAAAATCTAGAGATTTATTCTCCTCCATTTCTTGCTTGAAAGTAGCATGTAATGTCCACGTGTAAATGAGATCTATTACAATAGAAAAGAGAGAGACAGACAGTCTGACTGTTAGAGTTAGAAGCCAGATTATCACTGCTGTGTGTGTCTGACTAGACACACACATAGAAGCAGTGATAATTTGGCTTCTAACTCTCACACACAAAAATAACACTGACAGCCACAAAATGCCACTTATTTTTATGTAGTCTGAAGTCTGAATTAACGTCCTTCGCCATTGGAAAGCTCTCCTTTGCTATGCAAAAAGTGACAGCGTTCGTGATACTTTGCCACTTTTTGTCCCCTCTCTGGTACAATGTTCTCCTCTTAAATAAAGCAGGAATTATTTGAGCTGCACTGGCCCCACTACATGTCGCTTTCTCCGAAGCGCTGGTCGACTTCCTGCTGTTGTCGACAATGATTTCGCTCTGAGGGCAGCGTGCTGGGCGGGGTGGTGCTGCTTAATGTGTTGTCGCAGGTTGCTCGTGCTCGAATCAGATGTCTTAACCAAGACCTTGCAAACTGTACATCTATACACACCATTACTGACTGCATTGTTTTCAAAGTAGTCCCATACGGGGCTTCTTTTCCCCATGATGAGAAAGGTAAATTTTCAAACTACAATTTTCAGCGATGCGACTTTGTTAAGACGCCACGACTCACGTCGAGTATTCACAGTAAAGTGTGCGTGCGCATCGGATGTGCGCGCCCGTTAATTGTGCGCGCGCACCGAATGTACGCGCATTCCATGCTCTAGATCTAGGAGGTTGCAATGCCGGCGACAAGTTAAGCTGGAAAAGATCGCATTACACTGAGAATACCAACAATATTGATATATTGCCAGGAACGATATTAAAAGTATAACGATGTATATTTTTTAAATCGAATCTCTCGATATAACGTTTTTTTTAGAATCACCATATCGGCATACCGATCTGAAAATCTTATTGGGTTTAATCGAAAAACCGATACATCGCCGTTCCCTAGTTGATTGGAGCCTGGAGTTGCTCTGGTTAGAGGATACAGATATTGCAGGTAGAGCAATAAAGGTTAAATCACTGAGAAATAGACGCATCAGGTTTGATTTACTGATCGTGCCTCTGTGTGTCTAAGGTAAATTGTCTCACAAGAAATGTACCTCATGATTTGGCCCAATAGGAAAGGCCACCCTTTTCCCGTGGAATCCGTTACAAGCCCACTGTCATGCGGTGCAGTCAAAGCAGCAAATGGGCTTCGCTCAGACGCCCCTCTGCTGTGCTTGTCTGTGTGTACATGTGTGTGTTTCTCTCTGTGTGTCTGTATGTGTGTCTCTCTGTGTCCGTGAGTGTGTGTCTCTGTGTCTGTGAGTGTGTGTGTGTGTCTCTGTGTCTGAGTGTGATTGTGTGCTTCTCTGTACGTGTGAGTGTGTGTGTCTCCCTGTGTCTGTGAGTGTGTGTGTGTCTCCCTGTGTCTGTGAGTGTGTGTGTCTCTGTGTGCCTGTGAGTTGTGTGTATCTCTCTGTGCCAGTGAGTGTGTATGTGTGTCTCTCTGTCTTTGTGAGAGTGTGTACCTCTCTTTGTCTGTGAGCATGTGTGTCTCTCTCTCTCTGTGCCTGTGAGTCTGTGTCTCTCTGTGTGTATGTGAGTGTATGTGTCTGTCTCGCTCTCTCTGGCTATGCATGTGTTGCTAAGCCCTGAGAGCTCCTGTAGCCTTGCTGGTGTTCCATTTTCCCCCAAAAAAAGGACCACCAAGTTTTTGTTAAAGAAGCAATTAATTTTTTTTACAATAATCTAATGTGTGTTTTTTCCTCATGTTTAGTTTTTAGCAATAAAGTGAAAAAATGTACGTTGGCAGTAAAATGTACCAATCAAACTCTCACCATTTTCTGCAACATTTTTCAAAGCTTCCCCCACCACCAGCCCCTCCTACCCCACCTCACTGATCCGCGATATCGAAAAATCTCCCCACAATTTTGGTCAAATATTTCCGAAATGTTCTATTGGTCCAGCTCATTGACTCAACCCTTCATTGCTGTGTGCAGTACATTGAGGTCATTGCAGTTATAACTGACTCGACTTGATGTATTTGTTAATTATACCCCCTACGATCATCTATCACACCCTTTTGCAGAGATGCTAATTGACAGCCAGGGATAAACTGTGGCTGGTTATTGCTGACATAACCAAACATAGGAGCGATTGCTTCAATGGGCCTGATGAATGAGCACTGTCGAGGCAATGCCTTTATGTCCTATCCTGAAAACAAACACCAAGGGGTCATCGACTCAATGACTCAAACTCAGAAGGGGCCAGGGTCAATAGGCAAGTGAGATGTAACTGCTTTATATAAATGGTGGTAAATTTGTCCAGGGAACTGGACAATACATCAAATTGGCTCAGTTATATAATAAATAATAATCCTTGCATTTGATATAGCGCTTTCCACATCTTATCAACGTCCCAAAGCGTTTCACAGAATATACTGTAAAGTGAATTGACTATATATTTGTGGGCGAATCGCGGCAGCCAATTGTACACAGCAGTGTCCCACACACAGTCGTGCATTGAAATGACCAATTTTATTGTGGTTTTTTTGGAGGGATTATTATTAGGCGTGTGGAGTAAGGAAACTTGCCCAAGTTTTTGCCCTGACCTGCCTGGATTCGAACACAGATCTCCCCAGCATGGTCTCCCCAGATTGCAAGACAAGTGCTCTAACCACTGAGCCACAGGGGGATTCCGACCTCCCGAATTGGAAGGCGGTGTGTTCAAGCTCCACCTTAGGACTCTGAGCTCACAGTCTAGGCTGGCACTCCAGGGCAGTACTGAGGAACTCCTCCATTGCTGGAAGTGACACACTTTGGATGAGAGATGAAACCAAGGTCCTGACTGCCTGTTCGGTTGGATGTTCAGGAGCCCACGGTTCTCAAAAGAGAAGAGAGTTTCTCTCCACTGTCTCGTACACTGTGTGTGTCTGTTTGTGAACCATTGCTGTGGGCAAATTGGCTGTCACGTCTGCCTGCACAGTGCACAGTCACTACACTTTATAGCAAATGCTGTGAAGTGCTTTGAGAGGTCTCAGCGATGCGATGAGGCTGTAAATCAATTACAAGGGTTATTACAGTATTTAGAATGCATTAGAATACACTGCACAGAAACAGGCCATTCGGCCCAAGTCGTATATGCTTTACGAGCCTCCTCCTGCCCCTCCGGTTAGATTCATTAATTATTATTGTGGCCACTTTCAGAAGGCAATTGATACTATCCTGACAGCGAAGGGAGAAATGTGAGACCAAACTGGCTGCGTAGGCAGTTAGTGGGCTATTCCAGTCCCGCACATCGCAAACAGTTAGTTGTAAGAAAGGTTTTGATGAATCCGCAGAGCTCATAAAGGGAACAAACAGTAATTATTGGAACGGAATCTCCCCGGGATTTGAATCCTTTTTAAATGTCAGCGGCATTTTTGTTTGTCCGCATTCCACAAGCCTCTCTCACTGCACATCTCATTCCCAACCAATTGTGAGCTTTACACTGGAGATGCACAGGTGGTCGGCAATCACATTACTCATGTTTGCTGGACTGCTGTGTTGGAATGGAGGTCAACGGAAGCTCAACACAATTTTTCTTTAAATTAAGGCAACTGCACTTTTCGCCCACAAATATACAGTCAATTCATTTTACAGTAGGTTCTGTGAAGCACTTTGAGCCGTCCAGAAGACGTGAAAAGCGCTATATCAAATGCAAAGATTATTATTACTACTGTGGAGTCCTGTAGCTCACTGTTCGCCTTGCAAGCTAGAGACCTGGGTTCAGTTCCCAGCAGGGCGAAATGTTGGCCAGGTTTCTTTAATCCACAGAGCAGTGTGTAGGAACCTACCAGTTTACCTCGCAGTTAGTAGGAACCCAGTTGTTAGTTGATTGGCGATATCTGACATTCAGGGGGAGCCAGATAGAGGGCGGCAGCAGGCAGGGAATAGGTGAAGCAGTCAGTCAATGCCTTAATTATCACAAACTACACATGGAACCTGATGTGTTTACCATTTGTTTACCATTTGTGCTGTGGCAAATTATCTCATCTTCATTTGGTTCCCAACTCCAAACAAAATCCAACAACAACAACTTGAATTTACAAAGCGCCCCCTCACACTGGGTAGAGGTTCATGATAGTCTACAGCACTACACCGGGGTGAGGGGGAGGTGACTGAAGGTAGGGTTCTATACGGAAATCTTCAGGCGCGACCTGAAGATGAGGGAGGAGCGGGCAAGGGATAGATGAAGAGTACTACTCCAGAGTTTCGGGGCTTAATGACTCAAAGCGCAGCCACCAATGGTGGAGTGGAGGGCACGAGAGACATGGAGGAGGCTGTAGACAGTCGAATGGAGGCTGTGGGTTGTGGGTAAGTAGGTCAGAGAGATAGGGAGGTGCCAGGGCATGAATGGATTTTAAAACGAGTCTGAAGATCTTCAAATCGTAACTTGTTCTTCAACCGTTCGTATTGGTCTGGTCTGGTCTCCCCTGTGTGTGCCACTGGCTGGCCAATCTACGCAACCAAAACACTCCATTCATTCAAAGTACTATGCATACATTGTTTTCAGCCAATTTGAGGTTGACGGAAAGAGAGAGAGAGAGCAGGAGAAGAGGAAAGAAAGGAATGAGAGAAAGATGATGAAGCCAGGCATGTTTCTTACTCAACGGGCCTGAAATTTCGTAGCACTTGACAACGGTCTAAGGATCAACGTATCACAGCCTTGCAAGGGTTGAGGGACTCAAATATCCTTTAATAAGCGTAGAATTGTGAAACATACATACTATTGGTGCTGCATTCCTGTCCAGCACTTTGGGACATCCTGAAAGGTGCTTCACAATTGTAATTTTGTATCAAATGAAGGTTTAGGTCCATAAAATCAAATAGAGACACGCTGTAAAGGCGGTTGCTTCTCAACGCTGTTTGACGGGGTGTGTCGCTGACCACAATTAGTAGACAGGAAGCTGGGAAACCCCATTATTTCTAGCCAGTGCTGGACACCTTGTGGGGGGGCCTTGTGCGCCTGCATGTTATCCAGTCAGCAGCCAGACACGCTCTGTCATCCCAGTGTACGCCAACAGTCCAGAGTGCACCTGCACAATAAACAGACTCCCACTAAATCAGAGCCTTTATAAACAGCCTCCGACTGCAGCAGCGTCTTGGGTTAAAGCAAAAAGTTTCACAAGAAAATGACAAATGAGGTAATTGGCGGACTGAGTGCCGCGCCTCTGATCGTCCATCACTGGCTCTCGTCAAAGCGAGCCACTGGTTCATCTCATGTGTCTGGAGTGAGTGGGTGGGCGGCTGAGGCAGGGGGGCAGGTAGGGGCCAACTGACTTTTAATCCGGCCGTTTGATCCACATTCCATTCTGATCTGATCGTTGCCTGGTCGGTATCTTGGGACTACTCTGTCTTTCTTTATAATAATAAATAATAATCCTTAAATTTGATTTGGTGCTTTTCATGTCTGAAGTAGTGACTGTCCAGCGCCTTGGGACGTCCTCCTGACATGAAATGCGATATACAAGTGTAATTTTGTTGTTGTTGTTCAAGACGTCTCAAAGCGCTTCACAGAATATACTGTAAAGTGAATTGACTGGATGTTTGTGGGCGAATTTAGAGTTCTCAGCCCACACGTTGCCCTCATTATTGCGGATGCATGGGCAGTTCCCCACCGAGACCTTCTCATTGCCGTGACTTTACCCCTGCATATGGAGCGACTGAGACAATTAATGCTTTGAGGATATTGTTGCTGTTGATATGACGTGTCTCCATGCTTGGTTCTGTCTCCAAAGGCAATGCTTTTCTTATGTATTTAATTTGGGGAGAAATCACAAGATCTGTGATTTGAATTTGCCTTTTTTTTGAATGGTGGGAATATTCATTCCATTACAAAGAGGTTTTTAATACTATATCATGTAAGAAAGATGTATATATACCATCCATGTATTTTTTTTAACTTGAGTAACTTAAATAATAATAATCCTTGCATTTGAAATAGTGCTTTCCACGTCTTCTAGATGTTTCAAAGCACTTTACAGATCATTATCAGGTGTATTGGAGTAAGGAAACGTGCCCAAGGTTTTGCCCTGACCTGCCTGGAATTGAACCCAGATCTCTCGCTTGCAAGGAGAGTGCTCTAAACACTGAGCTACAGTACTCCAAATAAATTAACTTTCCATATCTCTCTCTCAGCCACGTCTTAATACACATGTGCAACTTGTCAAAGTCTTTATCGTTCAGAGTAACAAAACTCGTGGTTACAAGATTGGAGAGCCAAGCATCGACATTTAAGATGCAAGATTCTACAGTGCGTATTCTAATGATAGACTGATTTCTATGAGCTTCTGGTGCCTTTTATTTTGGCAGCTCAGTGGTTTAGACACCGTTAGTTTGGGAATGGAAGCCAGGCAAGGTCTGGAGCCAATTATCTGCGTTTTCCACACAGCCAGAACTTAACATCAAGTGATTGCAATTCGGTAGAAACCACCTTGCCATCGGCTGCACACTAAATTGGCAATTTCACTCCCCAAGGTCTTTGGGAGGAAAATCGATATGGCAGCGACTGTTAAGATTCTAAAGGGACCAGATAAGGTAGGACCACAATAAAGAGAAGGTTGGAAAAGAAAAGGTTGAGAGGCAATATGACAGCGTTTATTAAGATACTAATTTAAGGCCATGGGAAGCTGTTTCATCTAGTCCAGAACAGTAGAAGCAGAGGCCACGGTCTGTGATTGAAAGGGAGCAAATTCAAAACAAATCCACGAAAACGCTGTTTCAGGCGGGTGGCAGTGTATGTGTGGCACAGGCTTCGCAGGGAGACTGTGGAAGCAGAAAGTGTTGCTTCTTTCAAAAACAAATTCTAGAGAGATTTATTGTAGGAAATTAGATCTCTCGGGATACAGTGTATAGCTTGGGACACAAAATGTGAATGTGACTGACAGGATGGTGGAAGGCGAACTAGACAGACCGTGGTCTTCTTTTGTCTAGTAAATTCTTATGTTCTCGCATTCAGCGTTTAGCTGCTCGTGTGTGGTAGGGGCCAAGACACATTGCCCTGGAAGCTGTTACTCTACACACAAGTTATTGTGCAGTGTGACCGGGCAATGCTTGAGGAGAGCGAGCTCGAACAGGCCTCCGTTCTCAGAATTGACTGGATATATTCTTGTACACCCATGTTTAAATGCAGTGACTGCGCGACTCGCCAAAGCGGATGCCAGTGATGAAGAGGATGAAACGGAGTACTTTGACGCCATGGAGAACGCACCAGAGTTTATCACAGTAACTACAGACCCCTCGAAACACAGGCAAGTGGGCTGGCTGACTTCGGGAGAGCGGTGGGTTGGGTGAGGGTTAGGGGGAGTAAAATATCCAATGTTAGATTCAATTCTCTGAGCTTCTACAGCTTTTATTGTGGCAGCTCAGTTGTCAGAATAACCATTGCCCGATCCCCACTGAGCAACCATCGGCGGCCAGGCATTCAGGATCTCTGCCCCCACAGTCTGGAACTCTAGCCCTCAATCCCTCCGCCTTATGTCCTCCGTTACCTCTTCCAAGTTCCATCTAAAGTCTTTACTCTTCCCTGCCTACTAGGGAACGGCGATATGGGAATTTTCCAGATATGGATATATCGGTTGGCTCATATCGAGATATACCGAAATACCAATATTTTCAGTTTTTTCGTACTGCGCATGCGCGCGTGCATTCCGGGTGCGCGCGCATTCCGGGCCTATCTTCTCAGGAGGTAAATATCTTTCTCTCTCTGTGTCTCTCACTCTCTCCATCTCTGTGTTTTTCTGTCTGTGTCTCTCTATGTCTCTCTCCCTCTCTCCTCTCTCACATCCCCCCCATCTCTATCTATCTGTATATTATCACATCCACCCCGTCTCTCCCCCCCGCCGTCCCCCGCCGTCCCTCTCTCGCACCCCCCACCCCCGTCGTCTCTCTCCCCCACCACCCCCCCAGCCGTCTCTTTCTCCCTCCCCCCCCGCCATCTCTCCCCCTCTCCTCCCCCCCCGTCATCTCTCTCCCCCACCACCACCCCAGCCGTCTCTTTCTCCCTCCCCCCCCGCCATCTCTCTCCCCCTCTCCTCCCCCCCCGCCGTCTCTCTCTCCCTCCCCCCCAGCCGTCTCTCTCCCCCTCCCCCCAGGCGTCTCTCTCTCCCTCCCCCAGCCGTCTCTCTCCCCCTCTCCTCCCCCCCCCACGCAGTCTCTCTCTCCCTCCCCCCCCAGCCGTCTCTCTCCCCCTCCCCCCAGCCGTCTCTCTCCCCCTCCCCCCAGCCATCTCTCTCCCCCTCTCCTCCCCCCCCCGCCGTCTCTCTCTCCCTCCCCCCCAGCCGTCTCTCTCCCCCTCCCCCCAGCCGTCTCTCTCCCCCTCTCCTCCCCCACCCCCCCCAGCCATCTCTCTCCCCCTCTCCCCCCCAGCCATCTCTCTCCCCCTCTCCCCCCCAGCCATCTCTCTCACCTCTCCCCCCCCCCCCCAGCCGTCTATCTCCCCCTCCCCCCAGCCGTCTCTTTCCCCCTCTCCTCCTCCCCCCAGCCGTCTCTCTCCCCCTCTCCTCCCCCCACCAGCCGTCTCTCCCCCTCTCCTCACCCCCCCAGCCGTCTCTCTCCCCCCCTCTCCCCCCCCCAACCGTCTATCTCCCCCTCCCCCCAGCCGTCTATCTCCCCCTCCCCCCAGCCGTCTCTCTCTTCCCCCCCCAGCCGTCTCTCCCCCCCTCTCCCCCCCCCAGCCGTCTATCTCCCCCTCCCCCCAGCCGTCTCTCTCCCCCTCACCCCCCCCCAGCCGTCTCTCTCCCCTTCACCCCACCCCCCCAGCAGTCTCTCTCCCCCTCACCCCCCCCACCCACAGCCATCTCTCTCCCCCCACCCCTTGCATACCTGTATATTGTATTCGACGACTATGAATACAAGATGGCGGCTTTGCACCTCGGTCTGTGCATTGTGTATAGAGATGAGCATTCTGGGTCTTGTAGTTGATTGTGCCCGCATCCCGATTTTTTACCTCGATATATCGTTTTTCGATATATCGGTATTTTTAAAATGTCCTATATCGGCATACCGATATGAAAATCATATCGGGTTTTAGCGATATACCGATATATCGTCGTTCCCTACTGCCTACCAATCCTCCTAACTCTAACCTCGGGTCCAAAAATCTCTGACTATCCAGCTCTCTGGACAGTTACTATCTATATAAGTGTCATTTGATCTTGTTGTTGTTGTTTAGACAGCGTTATTTGGGAATGGAAAGCAAAGTAAGATCTGGTGCTGATTCTGTGTGTTTTATAAAAGGCTTCAACTTAATACTGAATTGATTCTGAGCTTTATGCTGGAGGTGCAGACGTTAATTAGGCATTTGGCACAGCTGCTATTAATGTTCCGACTCTCCTGGAACTAAGATTTAAAGAGATTTAAGAGGGCAGTTTGAACACTACCCTTTCAGGTTTGGAGCGTGTGTGTTGCAGGGAAAAGTACATTTCGAAATTGTTTAAATCCAACCCAGTTTAAAGTGCTTGCTTTGCTGTTCAGTGGCTCATCTCAGATTTGAGTGGTGACGGAACACAATGGGTGGGTAATTCCAGGTTTGAACACCGGAGATGGTGACAACTAAACAGTCACTCCAGCTTTCACCGAGTCTCCCTCCCTTCCATATCACATCAGAAACAAAGCAGCCCTCCTCATCCGATCATTTTACACTGATAGGCGGGCAGGCGGAGCGGACCCAGACCCGACCCAGACCCAACCCAGACCCGACCGACCGACCTGACAGACCGACCGTCGGGACAGACAGACCGACCGACCAACCGTCGGAACAGACCGACCAACCGACCGACCTGTTCTCTTTGTATCCTTGTCAGCCCTGGATAGGAACCTCTGCTGTTTCTGAAGCTGTCTTGTGTTTGATTGCAGGCGTACAGCGAGCAACATCAGTGGAACCAGCAGTGGTCATACTGACACCTGGAATCTGGACGATCATGTGAGCACACAACTCAACATACAGTCACTGTGGCATTCACAAAATACTAACACATCCTCGCTGTGACAGGCTGGAGTCCTGTACCTTAATGGTTAACGGTTAGATGACTCGTCTCGCGAGCCAGAGAACTTGGTGTGATTCCCGCCAAGGCAAAACATTGGGCAACATTATAAGTGTTGTAAAAACCCTTTCTCTCCAACACACCTCTCATTGTGTACACCCAGCAGTAATGATAATAAATAATAATAATAATCCCTACATTTGATAGAGCCCACAAACAGTCGTGAATTCAAATGGCCAATTTTATTATTGTTTTTTTCGAGGAATTATTATCAGTTGTGTGGAGCACTGCCTGGAATCGAACCCAGGTCTCTCGCTTGCAAGGCGAGTTGCTCTAACCACTGAGCTCCAATGTAATGTAATGTCCCTTACACAAGCCCCTCTGTGAGATCAACTGATGAGATTGAGATAGTCTCTCCTCATGAGATCTGGGGCTGCACATGACACTCTCTGCCCAAAACTGGAGAAGCAGGTTAATGCTTAATAATAATAATAATCCTTGCAATAGCGCTTTTCACATCTTCAGATGTCCCAAAGCGCTTCACAGAATACACTGTAAAGTGAATTGACTGTATATATGTGGGCGAAACACGGCAGCCAATTGCGCACCGCAGTGTCCTACAAACAGTCATGGATTGAAGTGACCCATCTACAGTATTATAGTTTATTTTAAAGGATTATTATTAGGTGTGTGGAGCAGGGAAACTTGTCCACAGTTTGAACATTAAACAAGAGTATGGAATGGGAAACTAATGATCTTCCTGTGTCAGTGTGTACATTCGGTGACTGATTGTTGCTGTCCTGCCCTTATACAGGTGTTTCACAGTCGGCATCAGGCTTCTTGCAATGAATCAGGAAGCGGAGAGATGCTGCCAAAGAGACAGAGACGGACTCTCATCCCAGACAAACCCAGCTACAGCCTTAACCTCTGGAGCATCATGAAAAACTGCATTGGCAAGGAATTGTCCAAAATCCCCATGCCTGTAAGTGACTGCTTGTGAGACACTCTCTCTCTCGCTCTCTTGCACTCTCGCTCTCTTGCTCGCTCTGATGATTGATCTACTCTTGGTAGTGAAAACGCTGCATCTTTGGTGCCATAATATTGTTACCATCTATCTAACTCCCACGTGTGCCCGAGGCACTGAGTCCATTTGGGAATGAATTCACCGTTAATGATAATCCACATTGTCTGGAGTGGCACAGCGTCACTGGGGTGGGAGGGCACCGGGTCACACCGCCCACACGTCAAACACTGCTCCTTTGTGTATTAGGGATCCTGTAGCCTACTGGCCAGACCACTCGCCTCGCGAGTGAGAGGACACGGGTTCGATTCACGACTGTTTGTGGGACACTGCTGAGCGCAATTGGCTGCCGTGTTTCGCTCACAAAATGCGCAGTCAATTCACTTCACGGTATATCCTGTGAAGCACTTTGATACAGCTCGACAGAGTGATGAGGTGCTAAAGCAAATGCAAGGATTATTATGATGAAACCACTGCTCCATCCATACTTTCCATGAATGTTCAATGGTTGGTGTTGGTGCTCTCATATATGTGCATGTTTAGATCTCTACATTTATACTGTATTTATATTCAAATCCCACCACAGCCTATCCCCGCCCTTACTTTGTGACCTCCGATTAACTAACAGACTTGGCCACTCCCGTTGCTCACTGACCTGGCGTAAAAGACTCTATATAAATGTCACTTTGTTGTTGTTGTTGCTTCACGTCCCCCGCCCCGTCCACGCATTCCTCGGTGTCTGAGCTTTCAACCATTCTGCCCGACCCTCGGGAACTCCATCCAACTCAGCCACCATACCTCCCTCCCGTCCCCACTTCTTTTAAAGCCCACCTCAAGACTTAACTCTTTGACTGTAGTTTCGGGGATCATTCATTCCCCTCCCCACCCTCCTGAGTTCCCACTCCCTGGCTCGATTGCCCGGCTGTTCAGGTAAAGCACTTTGAGATTTCCCGCTGTCGTGCGAGACCTTATATAAATGTTACAGTATTGTTCGTCTGCCAGTGACAGATACACACTGGACAAAACAGACAGTGACACAATTGAGGCTGATGGCTCAGGGAGAAAGCAGGTGCTGGTGAGATGTCTGTGCTCAGGCAGAATGCCTCCACGACATTGTCACACAGTTATCGAGAAAGCTTGAGTGTTCATTTGCTGAGGTTTTCTGTTTCTGGAGGCAGAATGTGCGGAATAAGAGTCTGCAAATGTAATTTATACCCACCTAATAGCCTAGTCAGTTGTGAATCATTTCTAACGCTTGCCGACAGCAGAGCAATGCACTGTCAGAAACTGTCCTGCCTGTTCCTTATCATGTCGTTCACACAAGCTCTGCCTGATTACTCACAAGCATCAATCAATCAAGTTATTTTGCAACCAGTGCAATCCAATAGAGCGAGGGGTGTGTTGAATTAGGATAGTTCTTCTCCCTCCCCCCACATCCTCCTAATTTTGCTTATCCCACCAACCTCCCTTGATCCCTTGAAACTGATTCAAAACTTGTGCAAAAGTCTGATTACATCAGTGTGGAGTCCTGTAGCGTATTGGTTAGAGCTCTCTTCTTGCAAGCGAGAGACCTGGGTTTAATTCTGGGCAGCTCAGGCGAAACCTTGGGTAAGTTTCCTTACTCCACACGCATGATAATAATCTCTCAAAAAAAACAATAATAAATTAGTCTTTTCAAACCATGATTGTTTGTGGGACACTGCTGTGTGCAGTTGACTGCCATGTTTCACCCACATGTATACAGTCAGTTCACTTTACAGTATCTGTGAAGCACTTTGAGACATCATCTAGACGATGTGAAAAGCACCATATCAAATGCAAGGATTATTATTATTATTACATCAGTGTAGCGTATTGGTTAGCGGACTCGCCTTGAAAGTGAGAGGACCCAGGTTTGATTCACAACTGTTTGTGTGACATTGCTATGCACAATTGTCTGCTGTGTTTCACCCAAAAATATACAGTGAATTCACTAAAGGAGGGTGACCAAAGGCAGAGTCGAAGAGGAGGATCTTGAGACGGGTCTTGAAGGAGGCAAGGGAAGGGGTGAGGCGGAGGGGCTGCGGGATGGAGTTCCAGAGGGTGCCGGTAGAGTGGCTGAAGGCCCATGATGGGTGGGCATGGGGGTAGTGGGGTAACATGAAGCAGGCCGGAGCCCACAGGGAGGAGGAAGCGGGCAGGTTGATGGGAGGGTTTGGGAGGTCGGAGAGCTAGGGGAGAGTGAGGCCATAGAGGACTTTAAAGGTGATGACCAGGTTCTTGAACTGTATCCTTTGTGCGATGGGAAGCCAGTGGAGTTTAGCGAGGATGGGAAGTGATAGGGTCACAGAGCCAAATGCGGGAGATGACATGGGCTGCAGAGTTCTGGATGATCTGCAGCCTGTGGAGGGAAAAGTTGAGGAGGCCAACAAACAGGGAGTTTGCATGGTCAGGCCTGGATGATTTGAATGTGTGTATGAGGGCTTTGGCGGCTGCGGGATGAGACAGTGGCAGAGCCGGGCAATGTCGGAGGTGGATTGATGTCTTACAGACATGGAGGCAGAGCGATACAGTTGGGTGTATCATCCACATACTTGTGGAAGTTAACAAGGAGCCCTGAGGAACATTGCAGGGGCTAGAGGAGAAACCGTTTGTGGAGATGAAGTGGAGATGAAGTGGAGGCGGTGTGAGAGATACAATCTGAACCATTAAAGGGCAGAACCATGAATGTTGAGGTGAGAGGAGAGGCGGTGGATGAGGATAGAGTGGTCAACAGTATCAAGGGCAGCAGAGAGGTTGAGGAGGCAGGGGGAGCCCTGGTCACAGATGGACAGAATATCATTGATCAATTTGACCAGAGCTGCTTCTGTGCTGTGGGCAACATGGAGACCTGACTGGAGAGGTTCGTGAAAGGAGTGGCGGGAGAGGAAGGAGCGAAACTGGGAAACAATGACTCGTTCCAGGACCTAGGAAAGGGAGGCTGGAGATGGGGGCGATAGTTTGAGAATAGGAAGTGTTTTTTTTAAAGGATGGGAGAGATATTATTACAGCAAGTGCCATCTAATATACAGTCAATTCTCCTGCTCTCCTTCATCCTGACTACACTGCCTTGGGACATCTTGTCGACGTGAAAGGCGCTATATAAATGTAAGGTTGATTGACCGGTCGGTCGGTTGATCGGTCGATCGATCGATCTAGAATTACAGAGGAGGGGAACAGACAGTGGGAAGATGGAAGAGTAGAGACAGAATAAGGATGAGAGAGAGAGAGAGAGAGAGAGAGAAAGAGAACCTCAGAAGGAGAGAATATCAAGATAAGCAAAATGGCATTTTCACAAGAAACGGATGATGGGTGAAAAGACTGGAAAAATTAACGGCCACTGCATTCGTGTCTCTGTCACTGCTGACCGGTAATGAACTGTGTGCGCTGACACTCATCTCATTCCAGCACCAATAACTGTCAGCCATTAGCATCAATGTTCCTTATTACATACCATGAAATATATGACACAGACTCAACAGCTTGACAGCTGAAAAATGGAAATTGAACCCGAAAACCGTACTCGACAATCACTAATCAGTCAAGAATAAAATCTGTGCTTTATCTTCCTTCGTCTGCACTTCTCCCTCGCTCTCTCTCTTTTCCTGACTCTGTTCCCCTGAATAAAGAGTCCTGTAACTCAGTGGTTAGAGCGCTCGCCTTACAAGTGTGAGAACTGTGTTCAAATCCAGGCAGCTCAGGCCAAACCTTGGGCACGTTTCCTTACTCCACACGCCTAATAATAATCCCTCAAAAAAAAAACACAATAATAAATTAGTCATTTCAATCCACGACTGTTTGTGGGACACGGCTGTGCGCAATTGGCTGTGCTGTTTCTCTCACAAGTATACCGTCAATTCACTTTACAGTTTATTCTGTGAAGCGTTTTGAGACGTCTAGAAGACGTGAAAAGTGCAACATCAAATGCAAGTGTTATTATAATGATTATAACCAGTGGCTACTCTTTGTCAGGCCCTTTACACCCTGCACCCTTCTCAGCAGCCAGTTTTTTGTCATTCACTCAGTGAGGCCGATTCACCGAGTAGGTTACGCAACAAAGCTAGGCAGCACCTTCTTACACAGACTCCACACTGACTCTGTTTTGTCCAGGACTCGCAACTCTACAATCCAGGGGAACAGTGTAGGAATGTGTAGAATTATCAAATACAGTAAAAGCCCGTTTATCCAGCACCTTCGGTTCCTTGCCAATGCCGGTTAAAGCGCGCGCCAGATATTCGGCTGAAAACGCCCCCCCCCCAAAAAAAAAAAAAAATAATACATTTTTCCAGATAAATTCCGGTTAATCGAATGCGGACCTCTTTTTTGCAATGCTGGTTATACAGAAGTTACGGTTGATCGGGTGCCGGATAAACAGGCTTTTAATGTACATGTATCTGGTCTGGAACACACTGCCTGAGACGGTCGATGGAAACAGATTCGATAACAACTTTTGAAAGGGAATTAGATAAGGTACTGTACTTGAAAAGGAAAAATTTGCCGCAAGGATACAGAGAAAGAGAGGTTTTGGGGTGGGTGGGGGGGTTGAGACTGATTGACCAGCTCTTCCAAACAGCCAGCAGAGACACGGTGGGCAGAATGGCCTCCTCCTGTGGTGTGATATACTATGATTCTATTAACTGGTACTCAGTTGTGTTTTTTGTGGTCATTTCTACAATGCTTTTAATTCATGAGTTCAGGTGTGCACTGTGTTTATTTATACACTTTCCCTGTGCACTACATACGCCAAGAAACCTTACTCACAGGCCAGCCTTATACTGTATAAAGGCCACTTTGACCCTGTCCCCTTATACAGCAACAGCAACTTGGGTTTATATGGTGCCCTCCACCCCAACGTCAACAACAACAAAATTACATTTGTATAGTTCCTTTCACGTCAGGAGGACGTCCCAAAGCGCTGGACAGTCATGCTTCAGACCCGAGCTGAGGACAGGGGTGGGGAGGGAAGTGGGGGATTAGGAGTTGCTGATGGGTCCATCAAAGAGGAGAGTCTTGAGGCAAGACTTGAAGGAGGCCAGGGAGGGAGCATGGCGTAGGGATTGCGGGATGGAGTTCCAGAGGTTGTGGCCAGAGTGGCTAAAGGCTCGCCCACCAATGGTAGGGCGGGTGAGGCGGGGGACGTGGAGCAGGCCAGACCCTGTTGAGCGGAGGGAGGGGATGGGCAGGTTGGTAAGGGGCTAGGAGGTCACGGATGTAGGGTGGGGCGAGGTTGCGGAGGGCTTTAATTGTGAGGACCACCAATAAATGCTCTGAGATGCTGCATAAATGCAAGTTGTTGTAAATTATACTTTGACAGAGGAGATGGGATTATAAACACAGAATAGGAAATGAGATTGCTGTAACCTAACTGAACAAACCAATTACAGAAATAAAGTACCTTTGATATCTTTGCAATGTTTATATATTCAGGCGATGAATGATAAATCCTCAGGAGTATTTATCTGAACTGATTGACTTTGGAAGAGTAAATCGTATTGTAATTGAAAGAACATTTTTGCTCCATTCCTAACAAGGTAGTGTTCTCTGTTTGCCAGCAAAGTGCCTCATCGAGCTTCAAGCCAAACGTATTTTTATATCAATGTACAATTTACATAATCCCTTCAAACAAAAAACAATAAAAATAATAATAATAATTCAGTCACTCAATCCATCATTGTTTATGGGGCACCGCTGTGCGTAATCGGCTGCCGCTTTTTGTCCACAAAATGTATAGTCACTTCACTTTACAGTATATCCTGTGAAGGCCTTTGAGACGTCTGGAAGATGTGATATGGCGCTGTATCAAATGGAAGGATTATCAGTATTATGATTTGTGAGACAAAATTGTCTAAAAATTGGGCAAAATAGTCACTGGCCCGCATCCTCTCTGGTTTCATATTTTGTGTGTCAGTCTGGCTCGGGTGAACTCTGGACGCAGTTTAAGTGACAGTCGGGTGCAGTATTGGGTTTTGCTGGAGATTCTATCCTTCAGACGAGGCGTTAAACCGAGAGCCCGTTTGTCTGACCTGGTGGATGTTAACTCGCCTTCCTCTCTCCATAGATGCTGCCTGGCTTGTTGAGTGTTCGCAGCCCAACTTTGGTTTTTGATTAGATTTAGCTTCTCTGTTACTGCCTACAATGGGCTGCTCACTGTTATTTTTCTCGGATAGGAAAACATTTTGAAGGCGAGCTGTGAGATATGGAGCTCTAACCCTGAGAGAGAGAGAGCGAGAGAGAAAGAGAGAGAGAAAGAAAGTCCTGAAGCCTGTAGAAATGAATGAATGAATGAATCATCCTCTAAAGATGTTAATGAGGATTCCTCAGGAAATGAGTCAGTGAATCTGGGGAGTGGGGGAAGAACACAATACGCCACTGACACATTCATGAAAATAAGTACCCGGTAATATTAAAAAATTGGGTTGTTAACGAAGCTTGCCTTCAGTATCTCAAGCAGTGACATTAATAAAGTTTAGATTAAAGGACCACAGTCAATTATTTATGGAAGCATGTGAGTTATTGCATGCCAGGGAGAGGCGTAAGTTGTGAAGAAAAGAGAAGAGATGGAATCAACGACTTCGCCGGCTGAGAGATTGTTCATTTGCTTGATAAACCCTTGAGGATTTTTAGACTGAGCTGCAATAGCTTTGCTTCCCAAATTGCTGCTGCGTTTAAAGCCACACTTACCTACAGTGTGGGGTGGGGGGGTGGGGGGTGGAGACTGGAGAGGGAGGAAACGAGAGAGGTTTAGTGTCCAGCACATTGCATCAGTGTTAAACTCCTTCTATTCCATCTCAATAATAAAAATAACCCTTGCATTTGATGCTCTTCTAGCCGTCTCAAAACACCTCACAGAGTATACTGTAAAGTGAATTGATTGTATATATTCAACCTGGGCAAAACGCGGCAGCCAATTGCTCACAGCAGCGTCCCACAAACAGTCGGGGATTGAAATTACCAATTTATTATTGTTTATTTTGGAGGGATTATTATCAGGCGTGTGGAGTAAGGAAACTTGCCCAAGATTTCAATCTGCTGGGAATTGAGCCCAGGTCTCTCGCTTGTAAGACGAGTGCTCTAACCACTGAGCTACAGGACTCCACTAAACTATGTCTTTGAAATGTCTCAAAAGTGTTTCATAGAATATATTGTAGGATGAATTGACTGTATATAAATTCCTTTAAACCTCCATTTGTTTTAATCCCATCTATCCGATGTGTTGGGACATCTTCCTGACATTGAAAGGTGCTAGACAAGTGTCATTTTGTATTGAATCGAAAATAATGTCAAGTTATATCTTGTGATTCAGTTTACAATGACGTCTGCATGAATTGTTATTAGAATCCCAGAAGAGAGCACTGTGCTGCACTAATATAGCATTGCCATTTTCCCTCATTACTGATCCTAGTTATATCCTGTCATTAAGTGGACTTTGGTGTCCATAACCACTGGGAACTATAGCAACTGGATTGAGATAGCTCAGTGCAGTAGCCCTCTTCCCTTTGAAGCCTTACATCGGGACTTTGAGCTCCTAGTCTAGACTGACACTCCGATGTCGTGCTGGGGGGAAGTGTTGAATTGACGCAGATGAGTTATTAAAACTCCGGTCCCGTCTGCCTGTTCAGATGACGTTAAATGATACTATTCAAGAAGAGGAAGGAGTTTATTCTGGTGATAACAATACCCCCAAATATAAGCAATTTGTCGTCCACTTCATGGAGCTTGTGGGACATCGCTGCGTGCAAATCGGCTCTTTCGTTCATTCACAAAGTACACACCATCACAGCAGAGCTGCAGTGTATCTCGTGAAAGAGTTTGAAGAGGTCTTGACGATGTGGATGAAGCACTATATCAGATGCAAGGCTCTTACTGTTATTCATTGTGTTGCTGACACTGTCACATTTGCTTTGTAATTGTACTTGTCGTGTTACAATCGAGCTCGCAAGCATTTCTGGAGCAATTTTGCTGTGCCCAGCAGCGCCCCACAAACACTGATAGATTGAGTGACCAAAGATGTAGATTGTGGTCGGCTGCCGTGATCAGAGACCTCGAATGTGACAGAGAAAAGCATCTCTCTCTCTCACTCTCTAACATACATTCACACTTTGTCTTTCTGATGTACATACATACTCACCAGACATACGTACATTGTTTGCCTGTAACACATGTACAAACACACACATACACAGATGTTCCTTAACAACAAATTTACATTTTTTTATATCTGTAAAGTGGCTTTAATGTCAGGGGGATGTTCCAAGGCCCTGCAAGGTATACATATACATGTCTCACCCATAAATAAACATACTGTATATATAATATATGCAACACAAACAAACACTCCGTTCAATACATGTATAACACAACAACAACTTGTACTTATTTAACGCAGGGTAGCAGTGACGGAGTCGTACACTAAGCCGGGGGAGGGGGAGATGACCGTAGACATAGTCAAAATATATACCAAAACTCCCATAGAGAGGTACACTTATATGCACACAAACACTTTATCCTACACCTCTACATAATAATAATAATCCTTGCAACACTAAAGCAACACCAACAAAATTACATTTGTATAGCGCCTTTCATGTCAGGAGCACATCCAAAGGCACTGGACAGTCAGTGTTTCATATAATGCTTTATCACATCATTGAGATGTCTCAAAGCAAGTGGATCGACTGCATTTTATGGATGAATCACAGCAGGCAATTGCGCACAGCGGTGTCCAACAAAACAGTGGCGGATCGAGTGACGGAATTTCTTTTTGAGAGAGATTATTACCACCCTGTTAACATGGACACTATCGCAAGTGCAGATACCCAAATTGGTGTATTTATGACTTTCTAAAATGAATCCTTCTCACCACAGATTTTATTTTACTCGAGGGAATGTGGTTGACACACACACATTCCCTCTTGAGTAAAATAAAATCTGATGTCTAATGCCGTGATGGTCGGTGCCAGCTTCTAGCCGGCAGTTTGAAAAGATATATAAATTGCCTCGGAGGCGAGACAGCGTGATTCGGTCACGACACTGTTTTAACTTTGAATGCCAATCCTATTCTTCTCATTATTTCTGATAATAGCTGTTGAATGGAGCCAAGCAACCGTGACCCTGGTACTTAAGACTTTAATAAAGGTCTTGGTGCTTGAAGGTTTCCACCATCGAGGGGAATATTGACGGTGAAACCACTTCCTTGACTGTGAAATCAGTTGCCGTGATCTTTGTGTACTTCTTTTCTGGTTTGCTCTCAGGTGAATTTCAACGAGCCTTTATCGATGCTTCAGAGACTCACCGAAGACCTGGAGTATCACAGTTTGCTGGATCTGGCGGCCAGATGTGACAACCCCGCGGAGCAGATGTGTTACGTGGCTGCTTTCTCAGTGTCTTCCTACTCCACCACCGTGCACCGCACGGCAAAACCATTCAATCCCCTCCTCGGAGAGACCTTTGAGCTGGACCGGGTGGAGGAGAGCGGCTTCCGCTCGCTGTGTGAGCAGGTGAGAATCGGGGGACCTTCACTTCATTGTACAACATCGGGACTTCCAGGAAATCACTTGAGTCTAAGATGACGTTCTTGTGCAGAGCTGGGAGTGGGGGTGGGGGGGGGTGGGGGGAGGGGGTATGGAGGAGGGAGAGGTGTGTGTCGCATTGTCGGAGGGTGACATCCTTCAGATCGAACCTTAACCCCAGGTTCTCATCTGCCTGTTCTGGTGGATGTTAAAGATCCAATGGCATTATTGTTTCTCCCGGTGTTCGGACCCCAAAAGAAAAACCCAAAGAAAATCGGTCATTCACCCCCCAGCTCGCTGCCATGTTTCACCCACAAAATACACAGTCAATTCACCTGAGTTTATATATAACAATAACAACAACAATATTGTACATTGTTGTTGTATTTTATATTCTGTGGAGCACTTTGAGGTGTCTCACCGATTTGATAACGCTACATCAAATGCAAGAATTACCATTATTATTAACTCAGAAGGCAATTAATGACTGGAAAAGTGGTTGGAAAGGACAATGGACTCAGTTTAATGCTCTGATTGTAGGGGGGTGATGGAGGGGTGGTAAGGTGGGTGGTCTCCAGGGCTCAGATCAGATACACCAAATGGCCATCTTCATCCAAACTAACCTTTTGAACATGTGAATGGAAGCCTCCTTATCATCCTATTGGAGCTCCTGTAGCTCAGTGGTTAGAGCACCCACCTTACAAGAGTGAGACGTGTGTTCGAATCCAGGCAGATCAGGGCGAAACCTTGGGCAAGTTTCGTTACTCCACACACACGCCTAATAATAATCCGTCCCCAAAGAAAACACAATAATAAAAAAAATTGGTCATTTCAATCCACAACTGTTTGTGTGGACGCTGCTGTGCGCAATTGGCTGCCACGTTTCGCCCACAAATATACAGTCAATTCACTTTCCAGTATATTCTATGAAGCGCTTTGAGACGTCGATAAGATGTGAAAAGCGCTATATCAAATGGATAGTGTCCATTATTATTATCCTCTGTGTTTGGGCTATAATGACGGAGTTTAACCCTTTAAAGGGCACTGGACAAAGAAAACTGTCTAGATTTGTTACTGAAGCAGGACATTCACCATACACAGTAACAGGTATCACAGGTTTCACTCAATCAAGTATGAATCAGATGCAATTTGTTCTTGCTGGGGACCTTAACCCACCAGCCTCACTTCAGTCTCACAAAGGATCTTTACAGCTGGCGAAGGGGGAGCAGAGGTTTACATCCATCAATCCTGTTTCAAATGTTGAATGAGGTCCCTCTCTGAGTTTTCTTATAATAATAATAATAATCCTTACATTTAAGCGCTTCACAGTCCCCAGGTTAGGGACCAGAGCAGGGCGGAGGGGTTGGGGG
Organism: Hydrolagus colliei; assembly: GCA_035084275.1. Lineage (NCBI taxonomy): Eukaryota > Metazoa > Chordata > Chondrichthyes > Chimaeriformes > Chimaeridae > Hydrolagus > Hydrolagus colliei. The sequence goes on along the minus strand of CM068761.1, from coordinate 7,865,000 downwards.
TAGGGGGAAGGAGAGCATGAAAACCGACTGTATATTTGTGGGCGAAACACGGCAGCCAAATTGCGCATAGCAGTGTCCCACAAACAGTCACGGAAGTGGGACCACGGGAGAAAGGGGGAAAAGAGGGCGAGTCTTCTCTCAAGACTGAAGAGCCCGAGCTTGTCTGATCATTGCAACAACACAAAAACCAGAGCGATCTCCCTTTCCTACCTCCACGCACAAAACCCTTTCATTCAGGAGCAATTGAGGTTTGACTCCTGCAGTAGAATTGTGATCCAGAAAGCTTGTTCAGTCTGATTAGTGCTGAGAGTCTTTAGTTTGTAATCCTGTTAGCACAGAGAAGCGAGTGAATCCATCCACAGCCTGCGGTTCTGAGCCGCTCAGTGAAATCGCTCCGTGATTACGATGATTAATGTAAACTCTGACTCAGCTGAACTTTTATGGTGTAACCGGTGGCTTCCAACGTGTGAGATAAGGGTTATTAGCGATTGGATTTGACGACTTGTAAATTTAATCACAGTGATTCATTTGTTTCTCGGACCTCCCATCACCAGCTAAGAAGTGTGTGTGGGGTTGAGGGGGAGAAGGAAACCTACTGCAAGACTTCATTAAATGTCACTGAGAATCTAGTGATGAGGAACAACAACTTTGATCTATACAGCGCCCTCCACACCGGACGGCGTCTCAGAGCGCTTCACAATAACGGATCCCGGGACCGAGCCAGGGGCAGAAAGGTGGCCAAAGGCGCAGTCGAAGAGAAAGGTCTTCAGCTGTGACCTGAAACTGGGAAGAGAGGGGGCGAGGCAAAGGGAGTTCCAGAGCCTTGGGGCATAATGGCTGAAGGTTCAGCTACTGAGGGTGGAGCGGAGGATTTGGGGGAGGAGGCCAGACCCGGTGGAGCAAAGGCAGCAGGTGGAGGTTTGGGGAGAGAGGAGATCAGAGAGGTTGGGGGGTACAGAGGAGTGGAGGAACTTGAAAACAAGGGTGAGGATCTTGAAGTCGATTCTCTCAGGAACAGGGAGTCAGTAAAGTCTGGCAAGTACTGGGGTAATGGGGAGCGAAGTTTGGGGTGAGTGTGTGGGTGGCAAAAGTTTGAATTAGCTGGATTTTTGTGGATTGTGGTTGAGGGGAGACCAGAGAGGAGGGTGTTGCAATAGTCCAGCCGAGAGGTGACAAAGGCATGGACCAGGGTTTCAGCGGCTTTTTGGGTGAGGTATTGCCGGAGACGGGCGATCCATCAGATAAGGTAGAAGGCGGTTGTCGAACAGTTGGGGGTCGAACCTGACCCCTAGGTTGCGAACAGGTTTGGAGAGTTTTAGGGGCAGGTCAGGTAGGTGGAGGAGGTGAGAGCTGTGTGAATGGAGACATTGACGAGAGCCAAAGAGTATGGCTTCCATCTTGTCGACATTCAGCTGCAGGAAGTTTGTGCTCATCTAGCTCCTGATGTCTGACAGACAGGCTGACAGAACATCAGGGGACTGAGGGGATCGCAAAGTGAAGTGGAAAAGTAGAGTTGGGTGTCATCAGCATACATGTGGAAGTGTGCCTCATGTCTGCAGATGACATCCCCAAGAGGGAGCGTGTAGATGAGGAAGAGGAGGGGGCCAATGATGGATCCCTGAGGTACCCCACATATAACTGTAAGATCGGGAGGAAAATCCGTTTGTGGAGATGTACTGCTGGCGGTTTGTGAGGTAGGACTCGAACCAGGCGAGTGCGGTCCCACTGAGGTGGGTGACAGAGGACAGGCGGTGGAGGAGGATGGCGTGATCAACTGTGTCGAATGCAGCAGACAGATCCAGGAGGTTAACGAGGCAGAGGGAGCTCTGGTCACAGATAGAGAGGACGTCGTTTGTGACTTTCACAAGCGCAGTCTCTGTACTGTGGGCAGGGCAGAAACCGGCCTGGAGGGGTTCGAAGAGGGAGTGGGAGGAGAAGTGGGCGCGGAGTTGATTTGCAGCAATGCATTCGAGTGCTTTGGAAAGGAAGGGCGGGTTAGAGATAGGGCGGTAGTGTTTAGGATTTGAGGGATCAAGGGAGGGTTTTTTAAGGAGTGGAGTGATGGCAGCAGTTTTGAGGTGGGCAGGGACTGATCCTGTGGAGAGGGACTGGTTGATGATATCAGCCAGCAGTGGGCAGAGGAGGGGGAGCTGGGTGACCGGTAAGTTGGTGGGGGGGGGGGTTGAGACAGCAGGTGTTGGGCTTCATTGAAGTGATGGTGCGTGAGAGGGAGGAAGGAGAGATGGGGGAGAAGGATTGTAGGAAGGGGGCTGAGGTAGGAGCTGATGACGGGGAGGGTGAGGGGGACGGAAAGGGGGCGGTGGTGATGGGCGGCGAGAGGTAGGAGGGTGATGCTGCCTGGCGGATATTTTGCATACAACATTGTGTCAGAGAAGGATTGGAGGCATCTATGGAAGTCAGTATTTGCGACTCTTAAACCTATGAGCTCCTGTTCTGCTGTCTTGTGGAGTCCTGTAGCTCGGTGGTTAGAGCACTCGCCTTACAAGTGAGAGACCTGGGTTTGATTCCAGGCAGGGTGATACCTTGGGCAAGTTCCCTTACTCCACACACCTGATAGTAATCCCTCAAGAAAACCCCCCAATAATAAATTGGTCATTTCAATCCACGACTGTTTGTGAGACGCTGCTGTGCCCAATTGGCTGCTGCGTTTCGACCACAAAATATACAGTCGATTTCACTTTGCAGTACAATCTGTGAAGCATAAAATCGTGATAAGGAGCTACGTCCACTGCTAGGACTACTATTATTATTATTTTGTTATGGTCAATAAACTCTACAATTGATCTCAGAATATTCTGCATCATTGTCAGTAACAAAGCCAAGTTTAATAAAGGGACCTCTTACAGTAAGGAAGCAATATTTAACTAACACTGTCGAGTGAAATGTAGCCAGTTTATAAATGTTTGATCAGTGTCCCATTGGCCCATTTGATCAGGGTTTACACTGAAGGATACATTAGCCCAGGATAAGCCATCCACCAGTCGGCTAGCAATCGGGCTCCTATTCACTGCTAGGGAAACAGAGGCGTGTGGAGTCGAATCGAAGCAGGTCTCTCACTTACGAGGCAGAAGCTGACACCCATTGTGTTAGGTTGACTGTATCCTTTGCCTCCTGTTTGCAGGTTAGTCACCATCCGCCCGCCGCGGCCCATCACGTCTGCTCCAATCGCGGCTGGACTCTGTGGCAGGAGATCACCATCGCCAGCAAATTCCGGGGGAAATATCTCTCCATCATGCCACTAGGTAAGGGTCTCGCGAACCACACCAGGAGCTAGTAGTATTGTATCTGAGAACAGTCGACACGGAGACTTGTTTAAGGCTGTGATTAATAAGGGAGCTGGAAACCCTGGCAACTTGGAGTTGGACAGATGGGCCGAATGGTCTCATTCTGTGCTGTAATATTCTATGATTCTGTAAGAGCTGAACTTGCCAAATGGAATGGTAATCAGAAAGTGTTCCTAGTTCTCAGGTAATCTGGCTGTTTCTGTTTTAGAGGAGTGGGATGTAGCTTTGGTGGTGATATGGGATATGATTTTGCCTCTCAGACACAGGAAAACCACTTTGGAGACCACATACCTCAAACATTGTGTAACATTCACTCACAAAATAATCGCTTCCAGTGACAAGTGCAAACTTGCTTTTATAGCCTTGAATTTATCAATCCCTATCAAAGCCCTCTATGGCCTTGCTCCTCCCTATTTCTGAGACCTTCAAACTCCCTAACAACCTGTCCACTCCCTCCGCTCAGTGGGTTCCAGCCTGTTTCGCGTTCCCTGCCTTGCCCAACCAACTATTGCCGGCTGGGCTTTCAACCTCTCTGCCCCCACACTCTGGAACTCCATCCCACAGTCCCTTCGCCTCGCTTCCTCCCTCGCCTCTTTCAAAGCCGGTCTCAAGACCCTCCTCTTCGACTATGCCTTCTGCCACCCTCCCAACCCTCTCCCTCCCTCTCCACCCTCTCCCTCGCCTCCTGGCCCTCCCCCATGCTCGGGTCCCGACCCCTGACTGTTCAGCGCCTTGGGTCCTCCCGAGTAATCTTGTTGATGTTGTAGTTGCCTCACCAGTGCTTTCATAGAATCATAGAATTATATAGCACAGTAGGAGGCCATTTGGCGTATCGGGTCTGTGCCTGATCTTTGAAATATGTTTTTCCAAATCATTCCCACTCCCCCCGCTCCCTCCCCACCGCCCTGCAATCTTGCCCTCCCCAAATAATTATCCACTTTGATGCAGAAGGCTACATTTGTTCTCGGTTAAGCATCCTGCAGGAATGCTGAATGACTCATTAAGTGCATTGAACAACTGTAAATCAAAGGAGCTCTTGCTGAGCTCAGTGGTAAAGCAATATTAATGAGAGTTTAGTTGGTAAATAATGAATCCTGAGGCACTTGGTGCTTGTACACCCCAGTGAGATGCCACAGCATATTCTTTGGACAAATTTCCTTACTCCGCAGGCCTCTGTTTACCTAGCAGTGAGTAGGAACCCGCTTGTTAGTCAATTAGTGGATCGCTTTCCGGAAATAATAATCCCTACAAAAAATATATATAATTTGCTCACTCAATCCACAACTGTTTATGGGATACTGATGTGCACAATCGGCTGCCACATTTCGCCCACACTGTCAATCCACTTGGAATTATAGCGTGAAGCGCTTTAAGACGTCTCAATGATGTGATAAGGCACTGTATAAAAATACAAGACTTATTATTATTATTACATAAATGAACATCGTACCCCATTCCAGGCGTACACAGAGAAAGTTGTAGGATGGTGTGCCTCTCTTAGGAACATGGCAGCAGGAATGTGGCTTATGGGCAGGAAAAAACGATGCAAATTTGATATTGATGAGTTGGACGGTATTAAACAAGTGGTTGGGAATACAATCACTGAAACCCTGTCACAAACACATTGACACCAGCCCAGCCCACTGCTCCCAACAAACTGTCCACCACTCCCCCACCATTGTCTCTCCCTCAGGATCCACCCCCCCCACCCTCCCACCCCCCATTACACACCTTTGACCCTATCTTTACCTCCGCCCTCTCTGTTCTCAGCCGGAAAATGAAACCCATCCTCACCTCTCTCCTCATCTCCCAGCTTTACCTCCTAGCCCCCCTCCTAACTGACATCATCAACCTTTTCCTATCCACCAGCACTGTTCCCACCCCTCTAAAAACAGATGTCATCACATCCTCCTGAAAAATCCTTCGCTGGACCCATCCCAACTCTCCAACTATTGCCCCATCTCCAACCTCCCATTCCTCTCTAAGGCCCTGGAACGAGTCGTTGCTTCCCAGGTTCGTTCCTTTTTCTCTCGCCATTCCCTATTTGAACCCTTACAATTCGATTTCCATGCTGCCCATAGTACGGAGACAGCTCTGGTCAAAGTCTGACATTTCAAACATCTGCGCTCGGGGCTCTCTCTGTGTCCTTGTCCTTCTTGACCTCTCTTCCGCCTTCGACACTGTCGACCATTCCATCCTCGCATACCACCTCTCTTCCAAGCTTAACCATGGGATGTCCTCCTGGCGTGAGAGGCCCTCTACGAGTGTAATTTTGTAGTTGTTGTTAATTGCTAGAAGTAACGGTGGCAAAAAATCCCATGATCAACATCCTTCAGCTGACACGGCAGTGACTGGAACCTGCAATATCTGTGGAGCAGACGTTTGATCATGACTGCCTCTCAGTCCCAGTTTTCTCTCGGATATTACCTCCTGCTTTTACTGCCAGGAAAAATGTTCTGCTCAGTGAGAAATCGGCCTGGCTCAGTTGACAACAATCTGACACTCCTGTGCTGTGCTAGATTGTTGCAGATGCCAACCTCTGGATGACATGTCAACCAGTCTGCCTGTTCAGCCGGACATTACAGATCGTTTTCGAAAATGTGAAGCACATTTTTCACGATATCCTGGCCAACAATCCCCCAGATACGATTGTCATGGCTGCTTTCAGGACCTTGCTGGGCATAAATTGGCTGCCAGATTCGCCCACAAACACACACACAGTCACTCCACTTTACAGTGTATCCCTTGAAGCGCTTTGGGACATCTTCCTCAGGTGAAAGACTCTGCATCAAATATCAGGATTATCATTATCTCGGCTGAGGGAGAAATATATTTTGTGGATCCTGTAGCTCAGTGGTTAGAGCACTCGCCTTGCAAGTGAGAGTCCGGGGGTTCGATTCCAGGCAGAGAGAAACCGTAGGCAAGTTTTCTTACTCCACACACCCAAGGATTATTATTGTTATTGACAATTCTCCACTGCTCTATTATCCTTTTGTTGGTCAATGGAAATGAGAGAATTGCTGTTAAAAGAGCCAGCACAGACACAGTGGGCTGAATTGCCTTTGTGTGTGCTGTAAGTCTCTGATTGTAAGGTACAGTGCTTAAAACCATCATACTCTTGAGGACTTCAAAATAGCGAATCCAATTTCAGTGCAACATTTGTTAATTTTAGCTGTCTGTGAGACATATTGCAACATTCTAAATCTCGCCTCAGAGTTAATCCGTTTCAATTTAGATTTCAATGCCCTTGTGGTCTCTCACAGGATATGATTAATCTTGTTTTGTTCAGTGGATACTGCCAGGCAGTTTGCTCAGTCCTTTTTGTAGAGTCCTGTAGCCCAGTGGTTAGAGAACTCGCCTTACAAGCGTGAGACCTGTGTTTGATTCCAGGCAGGGCAAAACCTTGGCCAAGTTTCCTTCCTCCATATGCCTAATAATAATCCCTCGAAAAATCAATGCTAAAATAAATTGGTCATTTCAATCCACGACTGTTTGTGGGATATTGCTGTACGCAATTGGCTGCCGCGTTTCGCCCTCAAATATACAGTCAATTCACTTTACAGTATATTCTGTGATGCACTTTGAGATGTCTAGAAGATGTGAAAAGCACTGTATCAAATTCAAGGATAATTATTATTATTATTATTTTTCCATTAATCACCTTGGACATCGCTCCACCATCTGCATGTTCTGAGCTACACTAACACTTTCCCCAAATTATAATTCCTTAGTCTATCCAATATATCCAGATTCCCTTCCAGCTGGATTAGCTGCCAGCCTGGCTCAGTTGATAGCACTCTCTGTTTTGAGTAGAATCCTTTCCCCCCAGCCCACACACACACACACCACACACACACCACACACACACATACACACCACACACACACCACACACATACACATCCACACACACACACACCACCACACACACACACACACACCACACACACACACACACACACTATCACGCTGGGACTTGACATCAATCCGTTGGTAGTGATGGGAGTTGGTAGGGATGGTGGGGGGGTGGGGGTATAGTGCTGCATTTTCAGAGGTACCAACCTTAAGGATTAGTGGTCAGAGTGAGATCTTGTCTGTCTGTTCAACTAGATGTGAAAGATCCCGCAAAGTGTTTGAAAAGAGAGGGGAGATTCTCCCAGGGTCCTGGCTGTCAATAACCCAAAACAGAAACTGGCCGGTGCGTTCACCCGCACAGTTACACACAGTCACTACACCTTTTACAGTAAATCTTATGAAGCCCATTTCAATGACATAATAATCCTTAACATAAAGATCCTTATGAAGTTCACCTTGCTCCAGTCATTTGGACCATAACAATCAAATGCGGACAAATTCTTTTGGAATATATTGGAACATTGACTGTCCATTTGTCCATGAAACTAATTGATGGATCGAGGAATTACCCAAGCCAGGGTACGCAGATTCACATCCGCAGAGAACACAAGCTAAATTGAAGGACGTCTGTCTGTTCCTGTGCTGATCTAAGGTGTCTGTCTCTGATGTTGTCCTCGCAGGTGCTATTCATTTACAGTTCCAATCCGGGGGCAACCACTATGTGTGGAGGAAAGTCACCTCCACGGTGCACAACATCATTGTAGGCAAGCTGTGGATCGATCAGGTAGGTGATGAAGTCTGTTGACTCAATTCCTCCCAATTCCTCCCTCCACAGGCTGCAGATAATTCAGAACTCTGCGGCCCATGTCCTTTACCATTCCAAACTCCATGACCCCCATCTCCCCCATTCCTGTCAGCCTGGCTCAGTTGATAGCACTCTCAGTTTTGAGTCAAATCCATTGGCTCCCTGTCATCCATAGGATCCAATTCAAGATCCTGGTCCTCACATTTAAAGCCCTACACAACCTCGCCCCACCCTGCATCCGTGACCTCCTATCCCTTTACCAAATTGCCCGCCCCCTCCGTTCAGCAGGCTCTGGCCTGCTCCACGTCCCCCGACCCACCCGCCCAACCATTGGCGGGCGAGCTTTCAGTCACTGTGCCCCCAACCTCTGGAACTCCATCCCAAAGTCCCTCCACCTTGCCCTCTCCCTGGCCTCCTTCAAGTCTCACCTCAACACTCTCCTCTTCGATGGTCCCATCAGCTACTCCTTTCCCCCCATCCCCATCCCCGTCCTCAGCTCGGGTCTGAATCAATAACTGTCCAGCACCTTGGGACGTCCTCCTGACGTAAAAAGCGCAATACAAATGTAATTTTGTGGTTGTTGACTCTTTCCTGTCGTCTCTCGGTGATAAAAGCGAGGCCTTTGCTTTAGGAGATAAGAGTTTCAACTTGCCTTCATCCTGGGATGGCAGTGTACCCACAGGAGCAGTTCCATTGCCATCACTTCTGCAGGAGGCAGTACTGAAATCAACAGCCTGCGTTAGCAAATTCGAAGCCAACCCACTCGCTAAAAGTTCCCAGACTTTCAAACTTGACACAACTGAGTTGCTGACGCTTTGCTCCCTCTAGAGGGTAAATAGATGTACAGTCTGTGATGTGCCACTGAACCATTGAGCAGAGTAGCAAAAACAGAAATTGCTGGGAATGCACAGGCAGCATCCATGGAGAGAGGAAAATCGGTTAACATTTCAGGTCCACGACCCTTCATCAGAACTCAGATTTCCAACATCAGCAGTATTTTGCGTTTATGTTCACTTTACAGTGTGTTCTGTGAAGCGCTTTGAGACGTCTCGAAGACACGATAAGGATTTATACCAAATGGAACGGTTATTCTAATTATTATTAATTAATTGATTCCCCTGCATAAAATGTGGTTGTTCACCTTCTAGGCGGTTGCTGGGATGTTGCTGTGCGCAAACTGTCTCGACTTGATACCAATTAGCTGTGAGGTTCTGTGGGACTTTCCTGTGCGCTGTATGAAAGGCGAGGACAATTATTGATAATCATAAACACGGTTCACGGGGAAACTGACTGGCTTCGGGCAGGTTTATCAAATGAGATCTTAACACCGAGCGATCAGCGAGGCTGCGATATCAAGCCACGTCCAGGCGTCATATACAGAACGACCTTTAATTGTAATCTGTGTTCCTCAGTCAGGAGAGATCGAGATCATCAATCACAAGACAAAGGATAGGTGTCAACTCAAATTCAGCCCCTACAGCTACTTCTCCCGGGATATTGCCAGGAAGGTGAGTGATTAAATGTGGTTGTCGTTGATGATGAACTTTCAGATGCCGCCCCCCCCCCCCCTCACACACCCATCCCCCACCGTGCTGATGAACCAATCTGGTTGCCAGTGGGTGAGATCCGGGTGCCCTCAAAGTCCTCTTACCCCCTGTTATAAAACAGCGATGTGAGACGGCGGAGGAGCTGAAACAAGCTATCGGTAATGTCACCTCATCACCCCCTCCATACGATGGAAGGTGTCACACCCAACATGGCCACTGATCATTATCTGCCTTTGAAGACGTCTCGAAGTGTAGTGAAAAGCGCGATACTAAATGAGGAGCGGAGGGATTTGAATACAAGATTGAGGATCTCGAAGTCGATCCGCTCTATGACAGGGGAGTGTGGCAAGGACTGGGGTAATCGGGGAGCGAAGCTAGGTTCAGGTGACAATGCGGGTGGTGGAGTTCTGTACGAGCTGGAGTGGACGGGACAAACGACAAGCAGGAGGTCGGAGCCAGCAGAGCGAGCGGAGGCAGCTGGTAATGAAGTGGGGGAGAAACCAGATCAGAAAGGGCGGGGGGAGGGGTGCCAGGGTTTATGAAACCTCACAAGAACAACGTCACGAGAGACAGGAACCTCACGATGTTGACTCGTGCGGTTTGTCGTGAGCAGGTGACAGGGGTGGTGAGCGACTCGGAAGGCAAAGCGAACTACATCCTGACCGGGACGTGGGACGAAAAGATGGAGGGCGCCAAGATCGTGCAGAGCAGCCGAGGGGGTACTAGCTGCGAGGGCAAACAGAAGACTGTCTACCAGACCCTGCCACCCAGGGTGCTGTGGAGAAAGTACCCACTTCCGTGAGTATCGACTGTCGATTGGGTTTGCGATAACACTGGCTGGGGTTTGAATCCAGTGGTGTCTAAAGTAATTCTGGTGGACAGCTGCACAGTGACTGTTAATGCTCTTTTGATTTCTGTAGGGCACATACCCTTCCCTGTTTGGTTTCAACAACACGATGCTCCACAGAGATTAAGACTCGTACACATAGTGTGACTGGTTTGGGAAAATATGCCATATGTGAGGCCTGTGTTCAAATCCAGGCAGGTCAGGGCGAAACCTTGGGCAAGTTTCCTTACTCCACTCGCCTAATAATAATCGTTTATTTAAATCCATCACTGTTTGTGGGACACTGCTGTGCACAATTGGCTGCCCCGTTTCACCCACAAATATACGGTCAATTCACTTTACAGTATATTCTGTGAAGCGCTTTGAGACGTCTAGAAGATGTGAAATGTACTATATCAACTGCAGGGATTATTATTATCATTATTATATCCACTCGGTTCAGATTTCTGCCACCAGAGAGAAGCTTGTTTGTTTCTGTGTTGTGGCTTCTGGTCCTGCTGACGCTGACTGTTGTAACATGTCCAGTTTAGTGTTGTAAAGGCTGACACAAACCTTGTGCAATTAATCAAGCTTGATTCATTCAGATTAATAATGGTTATCGGGAAGTTGAAAGAAAGCAAGAGAATAATGCATACGTATCCACGTACAGCTCGCGGTGCTTAAGGTTAAGGTTGGCCAAACCGAATGTTGCTGAAGAGAGGGAGGGAGTAATGTCCAATTTAATGTCCAATTTGATGTCTACAAAGCCCAGATGTGAAGGGTGGGACTGGAGGGTGGGCGAGTGGGATGTGTGTGGATATGATGAATGGCTGGCTGGCTGGAAACCCATTGTTGTATCAGTTGATAACAGCCTGTGTGTGTGTGTCTGTGTGTGTGTTGCAGTGACAACGCAGACAACATGTACTATTTCTCCGAGTTGGCTCTGACCCTGAACGAGCCTGAGAGTGGGGTGGCGCCCACTGACAGCCGGTTGCGGCCAGACCAGCGGCTGATGGAGAACGGCAAGTGGGACGAGGCCAACGTGGAGAAGCAGCGGCTGGAGGAGAAGCAGAGAGCCGTGCGGCGCCTGAGGGAGGCCCAGGCCGTGGAAGCCTCCGAGGAAGGTGAGTCCTCACCAGCGCAATCCCCACAATGTCAAGGTGGTACTTGATGAGTGACAGCTCCTGTAGCTCAGTGGTTAGAGCGCTCGCCTTACAAGCGTGCGACCTGTGTTCGAATCCAGGCAGGTCAGGGCGAAACCTTGGGCAAGTTTCCTAACTCCACAAGCCTAATAATAATCCGTCCCCCCAAAAAAAACCCACATTAATAAAAATTGGTCATTTCAACCCACGACTGTGTGTGGGACACTGCTGTGCGCAATTGGCTGCCGCGTTTCGCCCACAAATATACAGTCAATTCACTTTACAGTATATCCTGTGAAGCGCTTCGAGACGTCAATAAGATGTGAGATATCAAAATGCAAGGGTTATTATTGTTATTATTTATTACTTGTCTTACGTTTCACCCGCAAAATATGCGGTTCGAGCACTCGCCTCGCAAGGAGACCTGGGTTCGATTCCCGGCAGGGCAAAACTTTAGGCAAGTTTCCTTACTCCACCCACCAGTAAATAAGAACCTGAGTGTTAGTCGATTGGTGGATCCCTTTACTGTGGGGTAATATCCCGTCAAAAAAAATTGGTCACTTAATCCACGGCTGTTTGGGACGCTGCTGCGTGCAATTCACTGCCACGTTTCACCCGCAAAACATACCGTCAATTCACTTTACACTACATCCCGTGAAGCGCTTTGAGACGTCTCAACACCGTGATAAGCCACTGTACCAAATGCAAGGATTATTGTTGTTCTGGGATGAGGAGATCTAATCAGCCACACAGAGAGTGACTGTCCTGGTCTGCTCTCTTCCACCACCTGGTGGCCATGTTCCGGAATAACACCTGCAGAAAGCCAGGGAGGTCAAAACATCCTGATACCATCACAGGCATCATAAGTCTTTCTGATCACCCTGTGTGAAAATGTAGATATATATAATATATATCTATACAATAATCACATTTTATCGACGTCTCAAAGCTCTTCACAGAAGGTACTGTAAAGTGAATTGACTGTATAAATATTTGTGGGTGAAACGCGGCAGCCAATTGCGCACAGCAGTGTCCCACAAACAGTCGTAGTTTGAAATCATCTTTTTTTTATTATTGTGATTTTTTCTGGAGGGATTTATTATTAGGCACGTGTGTGTGTGTGTGTGTGTGTGTGTGGAGTAAGGAAACTTGCCCAAGGTTTCGCCCTGATCTGCTTGGATTTGAACCCAGGTCTCACACTTGTAAGGCGAGCGCTCTAACCACTGAGCTGCAGGAGCTCCATTACTTATATAGCAGTAAGTAGGAACCTGGTTAGTACTGTAGTTGATTGGCAGATCACTTTTCCAGGGGGTAACAGTCCACGACTGTTTGTGGGACGCTGCTGTGTACGATTGACTGTCGCATTTCAACCACAAAATATACAGTGAAAATCACTTTGCAGTATACTCTGCGAAGCGCTTTGAGACCCCCCTCGAAAGCGTGATAAGGTGCTGTATCAAATGCGAGGATTATTGCTATCATTATTATAAGGCAGGAAACCGAGTGGAGGGGAAAGGTAGAAACACGGACCGACAATGATCTGATTGTATATATTGTGTGTTGTGCTTTCAGGGAGGGAATGTGAAGTCTATCAGCCTCAGTGGTTTGAGAAGAAGGAGGATCCTGTCACCAAGGAAATGGCTTACATCTACAAAGGTGGCTACTGGGAAAGCAAGGACAAACAGGACTGGAAACTCTGCCCAGACATCTTCTGAGCACGGTGGATCCTGGCCTGATGGACTTCGGAGTCTCTCTGTTCAGCTGCAGGAGACAAAGGAGGGCAGCGAGCCAGGCAGAACCCCCCCCACCCTCCCCCCCCCAACCCCACTCCACACCCCCCCCACCCCCCCCCCCCCCGGGCACAAGCAGCAAGACATACAGGGCAGCTTTCCGGCACAGACAACATCAATGCAAATAAACACCACAAACAGGCAACAGCGACACAGAGCAAAGCGGAGCCCAGGGAACCCTCAGCCACAGACAGCCCTGAGGACAACTGTTTAGGTTAAGAGGAGGAACGTTGTTGGGATTGCTGGGCATTGGACATGAGCACCAGTATTTCAGTTATTCAAATCCCACCCCCCCCTCCCTCTCTCCCTCCTCCCTCTCTCCCTCTCTCCCTCTCCCCCCTCCCTCTCTCCCTCCTCCCTCCTGCCTCTCCCTCCTCCAGTGCAGTGAGCTACCACTAATACAACAACAATCACTTCCGTTTATAAAGGGCCCCTCACTCACAGTTAGTATCCCAAGGCTTTGGGACCTTGCCCTGTGTGAGGGTCGCTATATACTCCAGCGTTTCTACTGGGAACAACATTTCACTCACACACCTAGTCTAGTCTAGTGCGTGTGGATGGATGGAGAACGGTTGCCGAGCACAAGGTCCCAGAAGTTCAGATGACAGGACCAGGAATATAACTGTGGGCTGCACTACCTGGGGCTGAACCTACACAGGATGCAATGCTACAGACAGTCGCTGTCAGTGACGGTCCCATCACAACAGAATGTCGAGTCATGATCTTACAGGGTGGTCCACTGGTGACCCAGGAGCCCCACTCCCCCCCCCTCACCCACCCGCCCACCCTTTCCCTCTATTCCCTCAGGCCCACCAGCTCCCTCCATAACCCGTAAATGTTACATTATATTTCTGGAAGGGAAACACAAAAATATTGCTTACGTGGCCCGCAGACATTTCTCACCCCCCCACCCCCAGCAGCCAAAAGGTTGGACCCCCCCACCACCAAATTCTAACAGACTGGCGGAGCAGGCTTGAGGGGCTGAACAATCTACTCATGTTCCTATACAGGCAGGAAATGAAACACCACTTTGGGTTGTGCACAGTTCTAGGATCTGCTATAGACCCTAGTTGTCTGTCCCTATGCTGTGGAACAGGTGACCACAGTGAGGGCGAATTCCCAGAGCTATTTGCTCGTCAATGATCAGACAGGAGGGGATTGTGGCAACCTGGGATGGTTTACCACCTTTTGTAAGTATAGTCATACAGTCACCAGCAAATCTTTTATTAAAACTTGTGTTTTTAAACTAAAGTTCCAAGCTAACTTGGGATTTGAAAGCAAGTAAAGACTACCTATTTGTTAACCATGTTACATTAGTTTAGATTGGGGTCAGCGGCGTGTGGCGGAGCGCAGAATAGGACAGTTTAGGTTCAGGTTATCCCACTCTGCTTATGCCTTCTTTCTCCAAACCTGCAGAAACTCACAACCCAAACAAGACCTGGAACAAGTGAATCTTGAGGGGGTGGAGGGTGTGATGGGTGGGTGGGGGGGAGAATGTGTGCAGCCCTTCAAACTGTTACATATCCACAGTGGGGAAAAAATATCAAGAGGAAATTTATTCCATTGAATCCAGACAAACCAAATCATTATCAAGGGAGTTATCATGAGAGCTTTCAGTGAAGCTTTATCATGCTTAGTGCTTTGGAATCGCTGGGGATTTTGCGAAACAATCCATCCTGTATAACAGTCCAGCATTGTCCTCAAGACGATGCCTTGCGTGTGGCAGTGGATTACGGTAGAAACTCTGCTTCCGGGAGCCGTCCTGTGCCATAGTATTAGGTACTATACCATACTTCGAAAGGGGTGACCTGAGAAGATGGGTATAAAGGTGTCTGATTTTATTCTTACCTTAGTATGAGTGGGTGGGTGGGGGGCACTTTTCTGTGGGCTTTCACTCTCCAAAGCAGAACAGATCAGATGAACTTAATTTTCACCGCAGCTCTGATAACCCCCTTGGCTGAAAGCTCCCACCACCTGGAGAATTTACCCAGTTTATCGCACACAATTAATTGTAATTAGTCGAAATCTGCACACAGTAATGAGTGACCGATTGCAGGGACATTTCATTTGAACCTGTGTGATCCCCTTGGCCACCACATCCCTGAGTGCCTCTCCGCCCTGGCTTCACTGAGGTTAACAATGGCTGTTACTTACACAGCAGTGGGAGATTTGGTCCTAGTTTTGCTCGAAGTCAATGACAAATGCTGACGGGCAGTTGGGCACTAGTTTTGTTTCAAGTTCCGATGGAACGCAGCGAATGGGGGACTAGGAATCCTCTGGTTACCTTTTAGAAACTTACACGTCGCTTCGTTACAGGAACCCACCCAGCGACAGGTTACACAGTCACCAATGGAGCCGCGGTTCGTGAGCATGACTGACAGATCTGTTGAGTGTGTTTAACCTGCGGGTAGATTTCTCAAGCCACTTGACCACAACCCAAGGCTCCCATCCAACCCAAAGAGCAATGTTTCCTTTCCTGAGCCAGGTGCTTGTGCCCTCTGTTAATACATGCAGTGGAATCCTGCTACACACTGATCTAGATGCAATATTGTAATACCTTTTGGCATTTAAAGGAGGAATGGGCTTTGGTGGGCCTGTGTACAGTCAGCCTCCCAGGCTGTGATGAGGAGCAAGTCCTCAGGGGGGCACTCGATAGTCCGAAGGTTCGATAGTCCAAACACACAAATTTCCTGTACCCGGGGCGGTTACCATGGTTACCACTCGATAGTCCGAAAATAAGGTTCGTTAATCCGAACATGTGGTGCGATAGTCTAAAGGCTCATTAGTCCAAATGTTAGGGTTAGTGTTAGGGGAAGCTTCGGACTAACGAACCTTCGGACGATCGAGCTGTAACCGGTCCTCAGAGGGGAAACGTGAGTCTAAATGAGAAGTGCTAGTGATCTGCATCTCCGGAAGCCGTTTCAGGGACCTGCGTGTGGCTCGTTCACCAGCTGAGATCCTACAACCAAGATAATGAATGGATTGATTTTAAAAATAAACCTCCCCCCAAATTAATCGTGGCAGATTTCGAGCAGATTTCAAGCAGATGAGTCTTCGATGAGAGTAATTCAGTGTCCGACTTTGACATGATCAACTTTCCGTTGCCTCTGAGAGGAACTCACCCAACAACAACAGAAACAGCTTGCACTGATATAGCGCCCTTCGCGCGTCATGTGTCGGACTCAGATTTGGTAACGACCAGCCTTGTGTGTGTGTGTGTATATATGGATTCCACTTTCCTGGTAACAAAATCCCTTTGAGGAATCTGATTGTTTCCCTGTTCTACATGTGTCTCGACACTGAATCTTAACTCACAACAGCACAAATATAGCTTGTTACTTCTGATAGATTTGTAGAGCGCTGGAGGCACTGACCTGCCATCAGCTGTTGTGAATACTTTGTGTAAAAAAAAAATACATAGACTGTATATATAGTTACAGTATTTAAGCTCTTTAAAATCTAAAACTGAGGTTGTATAGATCTGCAGTTTACACTTTAAAAAAATGACTAGTTAAGTTAGCGTATTTGTAATATTACGAATCGTGTATCAAATATGTCAAAATAGTACTGTTCAGCCTTAGCTGTGTTCGGGCTGCTTAACTAATGGGGAAATGAGAGAGTGAGAGAGAGAGAGAGAGAGAGAGAGAACTCGCCAGGCTAAAGTTGACCCAAATTATGGGGGGAATGGAATGGAAGCTTTGAAGTCATTTGATGGACTCCGTAGACCTTTTATTTTTCTCTCTCTCCGCCCTTTATTCCCCTTCAACATCCTCTCACACCCACACTTCCTCCTCCTACCAAGAGAGGGGACACTGTAAATCCGAAACGCGTTCAATGCACGACTGTTTGCGGGGACGCTGCTGTGCGCAATTGGCTGCAGCGTTTCGCCCACAAAATACACAGTCAGTCCACTTTGCAATATATTCTGCGAAGCGCTTCCCAGTACAGCAATAAAAGCCCCCAAACCCCTGATTTATACACACCAATGAAAATTGCTTTAAAAATTTGCTGGAAAAATTAAACCCTGATAAGCATTTAAATGAACCCCCGAAAATCAGAAGCCAGACATATAAGGCAGTGGGGGGGGGGGGGGGGGGGGTACATTAAATGGAAAAGCAAATCATATATGAGGATAATAATACATAATAAGAATCATTGCATTTGATAGTTCTCTGTCTCTCTTTCCGCTAGTTAAAATTACAAAAGGATTCTGGATAAGGGGGCTGATCCCTCATGTTCTATTCTGCCTTATTGGATAAAATTATTTTGACATTGTGAAGAGGTGACTCCCCTGTCTCTGTGCTCACTGCAAAAAGGTACGAGTGAACTTTCCAAAACAAAACAAGATTTCCCAATGACGTGATAAGTCGCTGTATCAAATGCAAGTATTATTATTGGCACCTCCGTGTTATCAAGGCTTTCATTCCAGAATTCATTCTACAACCCCTCGTCGACTCAGCCAAGCTAACAGTCACGGTGGCTTATTCACATCACAATAAAACCCGGGCCGAGAAACAACAACAATTCATTGAACGTGAGGAGGAGAGGAGGGGGTGGGGGGGGGGGGTCATAGAAAACTTTTGGATCGTCCACCGTCATTAACCTTAGAATCAATGTCAAACTGAGTGCACAATAAATCAATACTAACGATAGTAAGATACTGCAATTTTCAACAAAAAAAAGTTTAATCTCAATATTATTGCAATTGAGACGGTCTGGTTTGTCTGTACATATTTCTCTACTACTTTGTAATGTTCAGCAATATATATATATATAAAACACAGCAAATCTAGTTTCTGGTGTCATGTGGCGCAGAGGCAAGAGTATTTTGAATGGTGCAAAAACTATGTCCAGCACTCAGTGTCGGCTAATGTTCTTCCGTATTCTCACATTATCGCAAATGTTTGAAGCCTCCACGTTTTCTGTTTCCCCCGATGAAAGCAGGTCCTCTTCAAAGGCCACGTTTACACACACACAAAGCGTCTATTTGAGGGTGGGAGTCTTGCACTCTCCTTGTTCACACTTCCCCGCCGTTTGGCCTTTGATCTAACTCGTCACCAGTCAAAATCCTTGCTCATCTGACGGAAGGGGCAGCAGAACGCACCGTCTTGTGAGATGTTTCAAAACATGCCAAAAATGAAGGAATAAATTGATTGAGAAACAAAGTGCCTTGCTGTGTCTTTGTTTTACACCAGGTTTGTCTCTTGCTTAATTCTCTTTCGTTAGCAATGCGGAAACGTAGATCTCTTTCTAAATGTAGAATTTGCACGCAAAATATAAAATCGATTCACTTGAGAGTATATTCTATGAAGTGCGTTGAGACGTCTGAACGATGTAACAAGGCACGATATCAAATGCAATAATTATTATTATTTTTATGTCTGCAAATTGTGGATGTGTAGGAGCAGAGGGACCAAGGTTTCAGTCACTACATCCACTCTCTGAAATTCTCTTGCAAAATCCCTCCAATTTTTGCCTCTTCAAAATTCTTCCTGAAACTTCCCTCTTGAACAGTACCCTTGGCCACATTGTCCCTATTCCCCAGTCCCCACCTTGTTCTACATTGTCCTGCAGATGAGACATTAAACCAAAGTCCTGTCTGTCTGTTCTGGTGGACGTTGCAGATCCCAAACTTCCACTTGAAAAGAGAAAGAAGGGAATTTCTGATTTGACTACATGTGTTGTGTGTGGAATGCAATAATAATTATCGTTGTCATTATCATTGTTTTATTATTATTGTTATGATTCTGCCTGGATTATACACAGACTCTGTGCCGCTCACTCTCCAGTCTCTGTTGGGAGAACAACTGGCGCTCTCGCTCCCGCCTCGGCTGCTTCCGGCGTCCCCCGGTTGCTAGGCAACTGCCGGTGGCGAGCCAATCAAATCGGGAAGCGTTGGTTTCCGGCGTCCCTCGGTTGCCCAGCGACCGCCGCTGGGACCTGTCAATCACCCGCACAAACATTCCCAGCTGCTCCTGATGCTCAGCCACTCACTGATTCTCCACCGAGAGACCCACCTGGTGCAGGTGACACTTTGCCATCAGGTCAGTCTGTGTGTTTCAGGAGCAGCTGTTGTTGTTGTTGTTGTTGGTGGTGGTGGTGGTGGTGGTGATCGCGGTGGAAGCCCATTCGATAACGAGAATGGGAGAGAAGTAGATAGTTTAGCCATTCTGCCCACCAGCCTCTGGAACTCCATCCCCGCAGTCCCTCCGCCCCGCCCCCTCGATCTCGATCCCTCCACCTCGCCCCCTCGATCCCTCTGCCCCGCCCCCTCGATCCCTCCGCCTCGATCCCTCCACCCCGCCCCCTCACCTGGCCTCCCTCGAGTCTCTCCTCAAGACTCTCCTCTTTGATGGACCCATTGGCAACTCCTAATCCTCCCCTTTCTCTCCCCACCCGCGCCCCCGTCCTCAGCTCGGGTCTGAAGCGGTGACTGTCCAGCAGTCCGTCAATCAAGTAACAACACGGTTTCTACTTACAACTAGGTAAACAGACGTGTGTAGAGTAAGGAAACTTGCCTAAGATTTCACCCTGCCCAGCAACTGAACACTCATTCTCTCTTGGGACTTCCGCCTGACGTGAAAGGCTCTATACAAGTGTAATTTTGTTGTTGTTGTTTGGGGAGGACAGTTTTGCAAGGGTATGGGGATAGAGATAGTAGGGGGGGGTGGCGGGGGGACTGATTTGGAGAGCTCTTTTCAAAGAGCCCGTGGGCTGAATGGCAGTTTAGGAGAATCAGGGAAAAAAATCAGTGCAGTTGAATCAGCAAATGCTTTGCTAGTCTTCAAACATCTCCACGGTATCTTACTCTCACGTCATGTTGAGATCTGAGCAGTTTGGAATAGTCTCGGCTGAGGTTATGGTTCTAATTAGTCTTTTTTTCATCCAGTTACGAAATGATTAGACACTGATCCTTGCCCCCTCCTTTCCCAGTTTCAAGTCGCACCAGAGAATCTTCCACTTTCATCATGTTTACGGTCACCTCCCCCTCTCCCCTCCTCCTCCCATCCACCCCTGCATCCCACCCAGCTGCAGAATTCTGAATGATCTGCAGCCTGTGAAGGGATGTCTCAAAGCGCTTCAGAGAATATGCCGTAAAGTGAATTGACTGTAAATTTGTGGACGAAATACTGCAGCAATTGCGCACAGCAGTGTCCCCACAAACAATTGTGGATTGAAATGATCAATTTATTATTGTTGTTTTCAAGGGATTATTATTAGGCGTGTGGAATAAGCAAACTTGCCGAAGGCTTCACCCTGCCTGGAATTGAACCCAGGTCTCTTGCTTGCAAGGCAAGTGAATGTTCTAACCATTGAGCTACAGGACTCCATAGCAATCTTAAACAATCTTTGCAGTTACAGTCGTATTGTCAAAACTTTTTCACAGGGTTCAAAGTGTATTTGTAGATGAACACAGGAGCCAATTTGCACACAGTCACATTCCCCAAACATCCATGAAATAAACCGCTTGTAATTTTATTTGGACAATAGTCGACCTGGGTACTGGGAGAAACTCCTCTTTCTCATCTCAAATAATGCCTGTCTAAGCAGGCAGACTGCGTCTCAATTTATCGGCTCCTCCGAAAGATAGTACTTCTTACAATGCTATGCTTTTCCAGGCACCGCCACTAAAATATTGATGCAAAATGGCATAAATGTGTGTCATAAATCAAGAAATATCCAATCGAGGAACCTATACTTTGTTGGCCAACCAACGAGCTCAAAGGATTGACGTGGATGTTAAACCCAGCGCATTCTGATTGGGAGGTGTGAGTGCTACTGACCGAGTCAGGCTGACACTCGTGTGAACCAAAGCAATACCACAAAGTACTTGAATGTGACCTTTGCTCGTGACTCAAATCTCATCTCGGTCCCGTATTTACAATATATTTCAGCCTCTCTGAGCCACTCGACATTCACTGTAAGACTTTCGCTGCGCACCCTGTCTTCCAGAATATAGTGGTTTTAGCAGCTCACATTCTGTGTGTGTGCAAAGCTAATGTCCGCTGGTCATGTAGCCAGCCTAATAGATACTGTGTCCTTCACTCATCAAATCACAATCAATATCACTAATTGCACCAGGCATGGTGCTTTGTTGGGTGTCAATAGGGCTATACACCCAATACCAATTAATGTTTAAGCTAATTCATTCAATTAATGAATCACTTTGAGATGTCTTGAATATGTGATGAGGAGCTAAATGGAGTCCTGTAGCTCAGTGATTCGAGCGCTCGCCTGCAAGCGAGAGGCCTGGGTACGTTTCCAGACAGGGCGGAACCTTGGGAAAGTTTCCTTACTCCACACGCATGATGATAATCCCTTAAAAAAAGCAATAATAATTTGGTCACTCAGTCCACGACTGTTTGTGGGACACTGCTGTGTCCAATAGGCTGCCGCATTTTGCCCACAAATATAGTCAATTCACTTGTATATTCACGTTATATATTCTGTGAAGTGATTTGAGACGTCTAGAAGACGTGAGAAGCACTATATCAAATGCAAGGATTGTTTCTAATCATGTTATTAATAATGATAATATAATAATCATAATTAGTATAATTATTCCCCTCTAGTGAAAACTCCTTACTCTTTTTCTCCACCAACTTGTTCTTGGGTTAACTGATAATAATAATAATAATTGCCTATCGATCTAGTGATTTTCACATACAGAGGACATCTGAAAGCACTTCACAAACTGTGCTGTTGGGTGTAACTGTATTTTGTAGGCAAAACCAGACAGCTTTCATATGTTTAATCGAATGCACAGCTCCGAGAACTTGTCTCCAGACACTTGACACTCCAGCATAAACAATTATAGCAAACGATACTCAATAAACGTTGGGAAAGTTTACTTGCTTCACAAGCCTCTGTTTAACCAGCAGTAAATTGGAGGGAAATAGTAGGATAACAATCCCTTCAAAAATAAATAAAATAATAATCATTGGTCTTTCTCTCTCCGTCTCTCTCTCCTCTCACTCTCTCTCCCCCCCACCCCACTCTCTCCCTCCCTTCCTCCCTCCTCCCTCCTTCCCCCTCCCTCCTTCTCTCCTTCACTCTGTCTCTGTGTGTCTCTCTCTCCGTCTCATTCCCTCTGTCTGTCTCTCTCCCCCTTCCTCCACCTCTCCCCTCCACCCTCTCTCCTTGCCTTCCTCCCTCCCGCTCTGTCCCTCCCTCCCTCCCTCCCTCCACATCCCTCTCCTATTGACGTGAAAGGCACTGTACAAGTGTAATTTTATTGTTGTTGTTGTTAATCCATGACTGTTTGTGGGATATTCCTGTGCGCAATTGGCTGCTGCATTTTGCCCACAAAATATACAACAACAACTTGCACTTGTATAGCTCCTTCCGCACAGGGTAACGTCTCAGATCACTTAACAGTGGCTGAGCCTTTCTCTGAGCCGAGGTGGTGGGGGTTGAAAAGGAAGGTTCTCTGGCAAGACCTTGGGCAAGCTTCCTTACTCCACACGCCTGATAATAATCTCTCCAGAAATAAAATAATAATAATTTCATCCACTTTCATCCACGATCGTTTGTGGGGACGCTGCTTGTGCGCAATTGGCTGCCGTGTGCTGCCCACAAATTTACAGTCAATTTACCTTACATTATATTCTGCGAAGCGCTTTGAGACGTCTAGAAGATGTGAAAAGCGCTACATCAAATGCAAAGATTATTATTATTACGATAAAAACACACAGCCTTGTCTATGTCCTAATTACTAAATGCTGCTATACTAAACAGATTATAGTGTTTGTTTATATTTGCAAAGTATACTAATTAAAAATCTTTAAAAAAAACGGTAATCACCAGAAATCTAATCTCACGCTCTCTCCCTGCTTACCGAACTCCTGACAATGTAAGGCACAGATTAACAACAGACAAGGCTTGGGGACCCCAGAGTGTATGTGTTGGGGTAACTGCTGGAGTCTAACCAGTTAAAACCGCATAGTTTGCCTTTGCGCGAGCACTTCTTGGCACGTTTTCCTGCTGCTTGTCCAGCTAGGACCACCCTACCTGTTAGGGCTTTGGTTTCCAGGGTTAATAGGAAGAGTGGGAGGAATTCCTGCCCCAATCTGCCCCTCTCAGTGCTGCCAATGCAGCGAGCAGTCTGGCCGTCCTGCAATCGGTGTTTGTCTTGTGGTGCGGATCACAGAGGGTGGAACTGGATTCCGACATTCCATTAAATGTTAATAATAATAATAATCCTTGCATTTGATATAGCGCTTTTCACATCTTATCAAAGCGCTTCACAGAATATAATGTAAAGTGAACTGACTGTACATTTGTGGGCAAAACGCTTGTGATACGTGAACTAATTTGTAGCTCCAATGCCCCCGTACCAGCCTGACTCAGGCTCAGCAACAACAGCCTGATGCAGGTCCTCATCTGAGGGGCTTTGGCAAAAAGACCTGCCTCCTTTCAGAGTGTTAAACAAGGGGTTTCTATACAATACTGATGGTTGTGTGTGGCCAGAGTGAAGTTAATAATCGAGAGGTTTTTTGCTTACAATGAAGGCCTGACTGCGGAAACTGCCTCCTTGTCGGCCTCCCCAACCCTTCCCTCCTCAAGCTGCAGATCATCTAGAACTCTGCAGCTCGTGTCCTCTCCCACACCAGGTTCCGCGACCCCATCACCCCCACCCTCTATTGGCTCCCCGTCCCCCAGAGGGTAGAATTCAAGATCTTCGTCAACAAGTTGTAAACTTGGACATTTTTATAAAGAGAATGTATATTTATTGAAGGAGATTCCATCCCAGCTCAGACGCTCAGGCCCTAGCACTGCTCTCAATTCTCATGGATTTGTTTTATTAAAGTTCTCTCGGGAATCAAACCCAGGTCCTCTCTGACCTCTACACAGTGGGACTCCAACGCAGAGATCCCGCCTCTGAGTCAGGATTCAGTGTTAGTTGGGGGAATGAAGAAAACCTTAATTTCATCTCCCACCCCCTCCTCCGCCCCACCACCACCCACCACTGCTAAGCGCTCGGAGACACTGCCCTGTGTGGAAGGCGCTTATATAAGTGCATGTTGTTGTTGTTGTTGTGACTTACACTCTACAGCACAGTGTGTTGGACTCCTGATCTGAAGGGCAATTGTTAAACCTGGGGATCTCGGTTGACTGACTGAAGCCTGTGATGCAGCGCGCAGTGTAATGCGGTTTTGCCTTTTCACAGGCGACGTGCGGCCGGTATGATTGATTCCCGAAGCTCTCGTGAAAGGAGCCGTTTGTCATTGTCCCGCCTCGCGCACACTCGGTGCTGGATTGTTGCTCTTGTGGTGCCCGTCACCCCCAGCAACGGTGGTTTGCCGAAAGGAAACATGACCAATTCTGGGCGATTCGTCAATCACAGCTCGTTACAAGAGGTTACGCCATCGAGAGGTTACCAACAGCCAGGAGTGCACCCCACCCTGTAGCCCGCTGTATAAGCACGGCTCTGACACCGTACTGTGTAGAGCAGTTGCCTCGCAAGGGAGAGGACCTGGGTTCCTGGCAGGGGCAAGTTTCCTTACTCCACAAGCCTCTCTGTTCACCTCGCAGTAAATAGGACCCTGGTTGTTAGTCGATTTGCAGATCAATTTTCCAGGGGTGATAATCTCCTCAAAACAATAATAATAATAATTTGATCACTCAACCCACGACTGTTGGCTGCCCCATTCTGCACGCAGCACACACAGTTAATCCACTTTACAATAGATCTGCCAATCGACTAACAACTGGGTTCCTCCTTACTGCTCAGGTAAACAGAGGTGTGTGTGTGTGTGTGGGGTAAGAAAACTTGCTTAAGGTATTGCCTCGTCTGGGGATCGAACCTGCAAGGCGAGTATTGTAACCACTACGCTACAGAACTCCATGATTCAGCTTGAAAAAAATCTTTACAAGCAAATGTGACATTGACTGTAGTTTGGTTTTAGGAGCTGACAATTGGGGAAGTACTGTAATATGGAACAGAGGGACCTTGGATCCGATGACCCTGACGAGCTGTTTAAATCAGGTCAGAGTGTCCGGGGATAAACTTGCCTGTGATTTAAGTCTCATAGCTGAACACACAATGATAGTTATTGTCTCGCTCAGTTACCCACAAGTTACTGAATGTTGCTTTCACTGAAATACTGACTGTCCAACGCCTTGAACTGTAAATTTGTAGGAAAAATGCGGCAACCAGTTGCGCACAGCGGAGTCCCACAAACAGTCGTGGGTTGAAATTACCAATTTTATTTTCACTGTTTTTTACTCTGTGAACGATTATTATCAGGCGCGTGGAGTAAGAAAACCTGCCCATGGTTTTCACCTGCCGGAAATCAAACCCAGGTCTCTCGCCTGCGAGGCAGGTGCTCTAACCACTGAGCTATAGGACTCCACGTAGCTCAATGGTTGGATAAAATGCTGGTAACGTTTGATAACACAATTCCCGGGTGGAGCGAAACCTCAGGCATGTTTTGCCCCGAGGTGGAGAGGTTTCGGGGAGAGAGTTGTACAGAGCGGGCACAAAGTCTTCGAAATATCACCCACTGATAACAGGGCAAAGACATGGAGCTGGACTGACACTCCCAAAGTTGAAGTAGGATCACAGGAGATCACAGTGACAGAGTGGGTCAAGGGCACATTGGCGCTTGAGAGTAAGGATGATGAGAGTAAGGGTCCCAATAACTAACAGCACCTCCCTGACGTGTGTCCAGCATGGAATCTAATTGACATTTTTGTCTGTGTTGATTCTTTCTACAGCTCTGGAGGCAGATAATCAGACCCACAGTAAAATGATGTACCATCCCTTAAAGGATCACTGCGACTACCTAATGGACTCTATTGACACACAGCTCAATCAGATTGAGGTACGGCAGAGATGGGTTTTGTGCTGAATCTTATCCAAAGCTGTTGTTACACTAGAATACAGACTGACATCGAATTGGTATCTGACAGCCTGTATTGTTGAGTTGCCTCATTCTTTCCTCCACCTGTTGGTTGAGGTTCAGGACTTTGTGACCCAGAGCTATGAATGCTACTAATCAGCCATTGGAGACCTTTCTGACCCCAGTCCTGAATTGGTCAAACACTCTCCTCCCTACTTGTTGACTCTAAATGCTGATTGACTATAAATGCTGTTAGTCCCAATTAGTTACACACCCCCACCTCTAGCTTAAAGCTGTACATATCATCACTGGGTAACTACCAACATCTATGTTTATTCCGTTGACTTTGCTTACCAGTGATCCCAGTTACCTGCAACATTTGAGAATGTTACCAAAGTTAATGATTTAATCCTGGTAATAATGATATAGGAACATAGGATTTACTGGACGATAAAAGACCAAGGTCCATCGAGTTTGCCTTGTACCATCCTGGTAGTCACATACTGTCGATAGCAATTAGTTCTGAATGGATGAGTCCACAACAGAATGGAAAGCTTTGGGAACCTTCAATCCAAAGTTACCTAGTTCTTCCAAGCCATACTACACTTGTCCTGTGTCAATATTATGTTGCCAGAGCCCTCCACAACCTAGCACAACCCTACATCTGTGAACTTCTAACCCCTTACCAACCTGCCCATCCCCTCCGTTTAGCAGGCCTGCTCCACATCCCCCGACCCATCCGTCCCACCATTGTCGGGCAAACCTTTAGCCACTCTGCCCCCAACCTCTGGAACTCCACTCCACAGTCCCTCCGCCTCGCCCCCTCCCTGGCCTCCTTCAAGTACCACCTCAAGACTCTCCCCTTTGATGGTCCTATCGGCAACTCCTAATACCCCCCCTTCCCTCCCGCCCCCCCTGTACCTAGCTCAGATCTGACACAGTGACTATCCAGAATCTTGGGACATCCTCCTGATGTACAAGTGTAATTTGGTTGTATTTTGTTGTTGTTGTTGTACAGTAATATGATTTGGTGGTTAAAGTCTTACTGTAGTAGCTCTAGTGATAATGGTGGTTTATGCTGATAATGGATCTGAACCTGTTATTTAATTCTTCCTAGATCTCAAAATTGACTGTGTCTGACAATCGGAAACCCGGAAACCTGGCCGGGGGAACCTCCTTCAGAAACACGTCTAACCTCACCAGGAAATCAGGTAAGGAGGAGGCTCTGTGTTTGCATGTACCCCAAACAGTGTGTCTCACACACATAGCGTCAATGTCACTCTTTTCATACAGTCAGAACTGTGGACCACGTGGAGCGGTGCACTGAGAGAGAGCAGAGTGGGTCAGGGTGAGAAGATGAGAGTGTGAGAGGACAGCCATGCGGAAATGATGAGTGTGTGTGTAGGATGGGGGTGTGTGACGATGACATGTATGCGGATAATAATAATAATCTTTGCATTTGATATAGCGCAAAGATAGTCAAGTCTTCGAGACGTCTCAAAGCGCTACACAGGAAATATTGTAAAGTGAACTGACTGTACATTTTATGGGATGGTATGTTATTTTCTGGGATGGCATGTGTGGAGATGGGATAGGGTGTGTGGTTGTGGGGACTGAGTATTAAAATCTCTCAGTTTCCTGGCCAACACTCCCCACATACAATTCAGCGTTCACTTCAGGTATTGAATCAAAATTATAATAACGATTCTTGCATTTGATATCGCGCTTTTCACATCTTCTGGACGTCTTCACGGAATGTACTGTAAATGAATTGACTGTGCATCTGGGGGATACACGCACCATTGAATTGAATGTCATTAATCACTGCGAACCTCGGTTAAGATGCTGGCTTTCACTGTGACCGTACAGGAAACCTGAGCTTCAGCCAGTCAGGCAGCAGAGACACTGGCCTCGGGAGCGCGAGCGCTGTCGATCCTCTTTCAGACACAGAGATGGCATTTTCCATGATTCACGAGGACGCCAACATCCCAGGTGGGTGATGGAGTACTTACCACAATGTACTGTGTGTCGTGTTGTGCTCAGTTGGTAGCACCTTTTCCCCTGAGTTGAAAGGTCCCACGTTGGGACTTTGAACTCACAGTCTAACAATAATAATAATAATCCTTGCATTTGATATAGAGCTTTTCACATCTTATGGACAAAGCGCTTCACAGAATATACTGTAAAGTGAATTGATTGTATATTTGTGGGTGGACAGCCGATTGCGCACAGCAGTGTCCCCGCAAACAGTCGTGGATTGAAATGACCAATTTTATTATTGCGTTTTTTGGGGGGGGATGGATTATTTATTACATGTGCTGATATCAAAGTTTAGCCAGAACAATATCTCACGCTCTCAAAACTTGGATCATTAGTCTTTTTCTTGTTTAAAAAACAATACAAGAAGCATAACGAAACCTTGTACTTAAAAGAAAAAGTCTTATCTTCAAAGTTGTTCTCATGCGAGAGGCGAAAGCTGGGGCCTCCACATTCACAACTTGAAAAAAAAATTAAAATTAATTTCACTCTGAAATGTCTAGGCTGACACTCCAGTGTAGCGCTGGGGGATTGCTGGCTTTTCAGAGTCCTCTACAACATTCCTCCGGATGAGACATTAAATTGTTCAGGTGGATCTTAAAGATGAAATGGTGCTATTTGAAAAGCCAAATTAATAAAGAGGTTATTATCAGACGTGTGGAGTAAGGAAACTTGCCCAAGGTTTCGGCCTGCCTGGAATCGAACCCAGGTCTCTCATTTGCAAGGCAAGTTCTCTAACCACTGAGGTACAGGACTCCACAGATGAATGATAGTTTGGCCTTGGCTGTGATGTCCTCCCCCTCCATTATTGGAAAAACGTGCTGACACTCACTAACTAGACTCACTAACATGAAGCGTGGTGGCCACTTGGGTGAGGAGCCTACAGAACTTTACCCAACCTCAAGAAAGGGGAAGGGCAACGATTGGGGTGTGGGGAGGGGAGTTAAAAATAATTGTGTTGTGTCACTTGGTCTATGTTATCTCAACCTAGCAGCATATGAAGAAACTAAGGGCAGTTTCAATGGAAATCAAGACACCAAAACGTCCAGTCCTACGCGAGACATTGGAAGAAGCCAGGCAGATGTGCGTCTGGTTGGACAGGACGGTGTGACCAGGAAGCAGTACGAATGGAGAATGCAGGAACTACTGACGCCAGAGCAGATGGAGAACCAGGGCTACCAGAGTGACAGCAACACAATGGACAGCGTTCGTACTGAAGATTACGCCTCGCGCTTTACCGAGGGGATGGTTGACTCTCTCCTGAAATTTTACCCAGATCCAGACAGCGATGAATCTCGCGTCACCGTCTCGTCATTCGAGGAAGAACGCGCAGAACCCACAAGCTTGCTACAGAGGTCTACCTGTGAATTAGGAGGTCCTTATAGCTTTCCACAAGGTGAGAGACTGTGGCGGGGGCCAGACTCCATCGGAGAGCTTGGTCAACAGGGTCAACATTTGTCTGCGGATGATGGCTGTTGTAGGATCCGTCCCAAAACATCTGGAGGAATTGAACCCACTGATAGGTTGAACGGTGAGACAAAGCGTCCATTTATATCGGGTGCTTCTGTCTGTAATGTTGGAGACTGCGCTCAGGGGGACGGGCCCCCTCATTTGACTGTGAAAAGGTTAGACTTTGATGCGCAGTTTGGAGACGGGATAGAAAACACTGCACCAAGAAACAGAGAGAAGTCATCTGCCGTAGCCTTGAGCACACGGGCTGAGAGTGTTGAGTCTCTGGGTGGTAGGATATCAAAGTTTAGCCAGAACAATATCTCACGCTCTCAAAACTCTGAGGCGCAGGAAAGAAGCCTCCTGTATGGAAGGTGCAGCCGCTCTGCAAACCCACTTGAGAACCAGAGCGCGATCTCTGACGGACTGCCACTGAGGGGCGAGGATAGGCCGAGCGGTGGCTTCCCATGGTGTAATCCGGGCCTGAGTTATAAAAGCACTGAGATCAAACTGAAGGAGTCGCTGAAGAGATTGTCGCAGCAGCGAGAGAAGCTGAGCAGAGACCTCAATCAGGACCTGCAGTCCTCAGCCACCGCTCCTCCGGTCACACGTCAGGGCCTGTCCATCCCCTGTGACCGACCGCCGTCTTCCAAACAAGTGGAGAGGCCTGTTCATAACGAGACAGTGAATAGAAACCGCTCGCCCTGCCCGGTGACGTGGGCTTTAACCCCTCGCCACACCGAATCGCTGCTGTTATCTGCCGGTGCCCTCCCAAACCCTGGCACTGCCCAACAAACACACACCGGAGATGTTGTCAGCGGCTCCTATACTTCGTCTCAGAGGAAGGGTTACAATGATTCTCTCAGTATCTCAGAGTCCCAGGCGGCGGCCAACAAGAAGCCTGTGAGCAGCCCGGGTTCTCAGTCGAGACTCAATCCCCTCTGGGTTCAGTCTTCCTGCAAAGGCAGCGACGTTCAGCCCAGTGAAGACCCTCGCTGCTCAGAGACCACCAGCTCCTCGCTCCAGCCGAGAGAGAGGAGGTCCCTGGTTTTACCGGACCGCCACCTGACCGAATCAATCCATCCAACCAAACCTCATCACAGGTTCATGGGAGGCAGCGCAGACGGTAGTCACAGTGTGCAATCAGATGGCTCCCAGCCTGGCCTGAATGGAGACAACACACACTCCAAACACACCTTGGTTAGCAAACATGTCGCAGGTAAGAGAAAATCTTTATCACTTTGATTTGTCTCTCAGTCTTTAATTGCTCTGGTGACATAAACATATAGGACCCTTTCCCAGGCCTTTGCCCAAGCTAATCAAGAATGAAACAAAAACAGAAGTTTGCTGGGAAAACTTCGCAGGTCAGGCAGCATCTATGGAGAAAGTGAGTCAACGTTTCTGACCCTTCGTCAGAACTATATGTGGGACAGTTGAACCCGTTAGCTTCTGACTCCAAGGTGAGGGTATTACCTACTGAGCCAGACTGACACACGTTTCATTGTATTTGTTCCTTTAAGGAGTTCCTGTGACCAGCTTTAAAGAAGTTGGCATTGACAGCGATTTGGACTCCGCGAAAACAGAAAAGGTTCAAATGTATATTCGGAAAGCACTGAGGAGCAGGAATGGTAAGATTCTCAGACAATAACTGCTAAGCCAGTGACAGGGGAGCTACAAGGCTGACAAACAATCCAGGTCTGTTTTTATTCACTAATATTTTCCCGTGAATTTGCGGAGAAAATAGAATAGCATCATTCGACTATTGATGACCTACCTATACCAAGCAACAACAATAAATTGCATATCAATAATAGCAAAGCATTGCCACTGTCTGACAGTTCTTGAATTTAATACAATAGAATACAAGATTACATTTGTTTAGTGAACTTTTCACGTCGAGAGGACATCCACATTGATGGGGCAGAGAGGAGGGAACTATACTCTTAACAGAGCATGGATTGGAAGCAGAGTAAAAGTGAGATGGAGCTCCTTTGATTTAACCGATGAGTGAGTGATTCTGACACTGAACAACACATGTAGAAATTGTACTGTTGAATTATGTTGTGTTTACCAACGCTGGCAAACTGGGATCTAGAAATAACCCTTTGACCTGTTCACAGATCTCATCTGTCCAAAGAGCATGTCTGCCGATGACTTGCACACAGACCAGAGTGACCTGGACTCCGTCAAACGAGATCATGTAGAAAAGAAATTGCATGAAAACCTAAGGAAAAGGAGGATCGCCACGAAGGGTAGGCAATTTTCCTTTCTTACGTTCAGTACAGCACCTTTCACATCAGGAGGACATCCCCATACGATTCACAGGATGTGTTATAAAGGATAGTGACCCTATGTTTTCCATCCACCATGTCTGATCCAGACCACCTGACTGTCCAGCGCCTTGGGACATCCTCCTGACGGAAAGGATGTTTCACAAATGTAATTTGTTGTTGTTGCTGTTCCTTTTTCCTGGAATCCTGTAGAGTAATGGTTAGGACACTTAACAACAACAAAATTACACTAGCATAGCGCCTTTCACGTCAGGAGGACATCCCAAGAGAGATTGAGCGTTCGGTTCCTGGGCAGGGTGAAATCTTAGGCAAATTTGCTTACTCCACACATCTCTGTTTACCTAGCAGTAAGTAGAAACCCTGTTGTTACTTGATTGGCGGACGGCTTTCCTGGGGCAATAACCCTTTTCAGAAAATAAATGACTTGGTCACTCAATCCGTGACTGTTAGTGGGACAAGGCTGTGCGCAATTGGCCACAATGGATCCCCCGCGTATATAGTCATCTCGTTTTACAGAATATTCTGTGAAGTGCTTTGAGAGATCTCAACAATGTGATAGGCTCTATTTCAAATGCAAGGATTATTATTTTTTTCAGGCGGGAGAAGCCAGGTTCTGTCTGCTCTGTGTGGGAGCCACGTCGGGAAGCGAAGTCACAGCCCCAGGAAGGACAGCAGCAGGTCAGAGTCAATCACAAAGAATAAACCTTCAATAAACTTTCAACAATTAACTACAATTCCTGTGTCTCCCATCGTTCCCCAGCACCCTCTGATCCTTTTGACCTCCTCCAACCCCATCACTCTGCTCTCTGGTCCCCTTCACATGGCTAACTCTGAATAACTGTGGAGTTCTGTAGCTCTGTGGTTAGAGCACTCGTCTTATAAGCGAGAGACCTAGGTTCAATTCCCACCAGGCCAAAGCTTTGGGCAAGTTTCCTTACTCCACACGCCTAATAATAATGACTCCAAAAAAAACAATAATAATTTAGTTACTCAATTCACGGCCATTTGTGGTACACTGCTGTGTGCAAATTATTTCCACGTTTTGCCCACAAAGATGCAGTCAATTCAATTTACAGTATATTATGTGAAGTGCTTTGAGACATTGTGACAAGGGGCTATCTCAAATGCAAGGATTATTATGATACTCTGTGGCAGTGGGTTTTGGAGTTAGGTGTGTACACAGTAATCCAGGCCACTGCTAATGACAGCAAAGTCCTGCCTGGCTCATTGGCAGGACACGGAGACAAAGACTGGTCACTTGGGGGAAAGGATTCTCCCCACTCGGCTCACGTTAACCCTACAAGCCAAAGTCCGAGGGATAGGGTGGTCCTAGTTGGACAAGCAACCGGAAACCTTACCAGACAGTGTTATCGATGGCAAGCTTTACAAATTTTTGGCTGGTTAAATTTCAACAGTTACTCCAATGCCCACTGTGGGATCCCCAAGCCTTGACTATCGCCAACCTGCGTCCAATACTCTTCAGAATGAGGTAAGCAGATTGCATCTCTCTCTCTGCCTGGGAGAGATCCCATTCTGCACACAGGGACAATGTCACGTATCTGTCTGTGTCAGTCGCTCGACTGAGAAAGAGAGTAGTCTTTCCCGCGTAGAGGGATCAATTTCTTTTTGATTTCCTCACTCTTGTATTTAAATCCCTCCACTCCTCTGCACCCCCCTACCTCTCTGACCTCCTCTCTCCTCACAACGGTACCCATTGCCTTCGCTCCACCGTGTCTGGCCTCCTCCTTGTCCCCTGAATCCTCCGTTCCATCATCTGCATCCGTGCCTTCAGCCACTACGCCACGAGGCTCTAGAAATCCCTTCCTCACTCCCTTCACCTCGCCCCCCCCCCCCCCCCCCCCCCCCCCCCCCCCCCCCACGCCCCCACGTTTCTCTTCCTACCTTCAGGTCTCGGTTAAAGACCTTTCCTTTTGACCGCGCTTTCGGTCACCTTCATCCCGCTCCCCCTGGCTCGACCCCGGGATCGTTATTGGGAAGCGCTCTGAGACGCCGTTCGGCGTGGAGTGAGGGCTTAGAGTGAAGGCGCTATATAAATCCAAGTTGTTGTTGTTGTTGGAAGGGATCATCCGTTGACTATCCACGAGTCCCCGTCTCCATTAAGTATAGATCATTGCTGTAGTTTGTCGGAAAGCCCGAGACTGAATGGAATTTCTGGTTGTTTCAGGTACCCAAAGAATGAGATGAAGATGGTAATGATCACCGATGAGGAAGAGTTTGAAGAGTTTCTCTGCCGAGCGGGGAACGAGCGGAGAACGAGCAGCGCAGACGGGAGGTGTCGGGCCGGCTCAAGGGCAGGGGCAGATCAGGCCTGTGGGCAGCACAGCAACGCTCACCTCTCCAGCTCTCGCAAGGTGCTGTAACCCATGTCCTCCAATCCCTGCCCCCCAACCCCCACACAAATCCTTCCCCCATACCCTCACATAAACCCCTCCCCTACATCCCCACAAACAGCCTAGTCCAGCACCCCACCCCTCCATAAGCTGGCCCCAAAATTCTTCACCCCACCACACCCTGCCCCACACACACTGCCCCCAAATCCTTCACCCACACTCTCACCCAATACCAACCCAGACTCTGCCCCCCAAAACCCCTTACCGTCACCCCCATACTCTGCCCCCAAAAATCCTCCCTCACCACACCCATACTCCTCCCAAACCCTGGCCCACAATCCCACCCCCACATATACAGCCCCTGAAAGGCACCAACCCCAGCCTTGCAAATGATGCTCTCACTGGTTTCACTGCAGTATCCCTCGCCCGGGCGGAGACTGAGGCATCGGCCGTCACTGGACAGCATCAGGGCTGAAGAGGCTCCGTTGGAGAAAACCATCGGCAGCCTCCAGCACGTAAGTCACCTCTCCCCGGGTGGTGATCAGGGAGGCAGGAGCATGGCATGAGACACGGCAGTCGGTGGGATGGGGGGACCTGGGGGGTGCTATTTGAAGCTGGACTCATTTAAGAAGGAACTTGAAGCTGCCTCCGCTCCACTTCCTCCGTTCCACCATCGGCGGCTGTGCATTTAGTCACTCCGCCCTGAAACTCTGTCACTCCCTCTCTCAATCCCTTTGCCTCACTCCCTCCTTTTCCATTTTCAGGTTTCGCCTGAAGACCTTTCTGTTCGACCGCGTCTATGGTCGTCGTCCCCCTCCCCCTGGCTCAGCCCCGGGCTCCACTATTGTGAAGCGCTCTGAGACGCTGTCTGGCGTGGAGGGCGCTGTATAAATCCAAGCTGTTGTTCTTGTAACAAGAAACTGTAACGATAAATGCAAGTTGTTGTAGTTTACACACATGTACATATATATATACAATATATATACATACAAATACACACACATACACAAATACACACCGTGAGTTATCATAGTGTGTGCGTGTATGTTAGTGTGTGATGTTCAACCGGAACATTCTGTATGACTATATATGTATATAAGTATAGTGTGAGACTACATTTTCCCCTTCCTCTATTAATCCACTCTACCTCCCCCCCCCCACCCACTATTCTCCAAGCCACTGTAATAACTCCCCAACGCACCACAATTATTCTTCAAATCCATGAGGTGGAAGAAGCCAGGGGTGGCTGTGTGGCTGCTGATCGATGCCTGTGTTCTAACCTCAGGGTGTGTGTGTGGAGGAGGAGAAACTCGCCCTCAGGAAAGTTCAGCTCCGAGACGCTGACCAGACACTGGCTGAGATTCTGCAGCAGAAAAGGGTGAGATGTCAGAGTTGTTTTAGTGCTGAGTCCTGTAGCTCAGTGGTTAGAGCACTTGCCTTACAAGTGTGAGACCTGTGTTTTGAATCCAGGCAGGTCAGGGCGAAACCTTGGGGAGTGTCTTTACTCCACATACAAGTCTAATAATAATCTGTCCAAAAAAAACCCACAAAAATAAAAATTGGTCATTTCAATCCACGACTGTTTGTGGGACACTGCTGTGCGCAATTAGCTGCCGCGTTTCACCCACAAATATACAGTCAATTCACTTTACAGTGTATTCTGTGAAGCGCTTTGAGACGTCTAGAAGTCATGAAAAGTGCTTTATCAAATTCAAGAATAATTCTTATGACTCCTCACATTGTGTGTGTGTGTGTGTGTGTGTGTATATACCCGTGTGTGTGTATTTGTATAAAAGCACACGTATATCAACAACAACATGTATAGCATCTCAGAGCGCTTGATAATCACTGAGCTTCTCCCCTTCCTCCTCTCCTGCCCCCTCGCCACCCGCCGCCAGCCCTGCACTCACTGTAATAAATTCCAACTCAGTTCCTTCGAGTGGTAATGACCGTTCCCTCTGCAGCACACAGCCCAGGAGGTACAGGGGCTGAGGGAGAGCCTGGAGAGAGGGCGGCAGGACACCAGGGCCCTGGAATCAAATCTGCGGGAGACACAGAGCAAGACGGACGAGGCCAGGTAGAGGCGACGGAGCGAGAAGCCCAAAGCTTCGAAATGTCTGATGACAAAACGCAAAATAAATTTAGGAGTGTGTCAGCCTGGCGCAGTGGTGACATACTCGCTCCAGGTCGGCAGGTTATGAGTTCAAGTCCTCACATCGGGCCTTGGAATCACATCGTCTAAAATGACATTCTTCTTTGGATGAGACAAACTGAGGTCCCATCTGCCTGCTCAGGTGGATGTTCAAGGTCCCACAGAGTTATACGAAAAGAGAAGGGAGTTTCTCTCTCCCGATGTCCTGATGGCTAACAATCTCCCCCAAATAAGATTAGTCACTCACTCCATGGCTGTTTGAGGTTAGATCGCTTTACGCAATTGGCTGCTGTGTTAGGCCCACAGAAAGTACAGTCACTGTGCATCACAGTATGTAAAGCGAAGCGTGTGAAACGCTATGCGACGTCTCAACGATGTGATCAAGTGCTAAATTGGAAAGGAAGAATTATCAGGAGAACATCCCAAGGCCTTGACATGCTCAGATAACAGTGAATAACCGGGCAGTCACCAGTGAGCCGCACAGCCTGGAAGGTCAGAGGCTGTGAGTGCTGAGTTAGCTGACCTGAGCCAGGGCAATAGTAGTTCACTGACATCGCTGCTGTGGTGGCAATGATTGGAGCTGTGTGACTGAGCCTCTCCTCTCTCTACCCCAGGACAGAGCTGGTGGTGCTGGAGTCTAGACGTGACAGCTATCGGGGGGAGCTGCAGGATCTCGAAGATGAGCTGAAACCAGTGAAGAGTGGAGGTGCGGGTGGGCAGAGCGAGGTACGTTTGTTTATAATAATACAGTAATAAGAATCCTTGCATTTGATATAGCGCTTTTTCACATCTTATCGACGTCTCAAAACGCTTCACAGAATATACTGTAAAGTGAATTGACTATATTTGTGGGTGAAACCCAGCAGCCAATTGCGCACAACAGTGTCCCACAAACAGTCCTGGATTGAAATGACCAATTTATCATTGCTTTTTTGAGGGATTATTATTAGATGTGTGGAGTAAGGGGAACTTGTCCAAGGTTTCGCCAAGCCTGGGAAAGGAACCCAAGTCTCTCGCCTGTGAGACGAGTGCTCTAACCATTGAGCTACAGGACTCCACAATGGAGATGGACCAAGATGGACACGCTAGCCAATAGTAGGAGAGCCTGGCGGGATTGACAGCTTCAGGGGTGAGAAGAATAATGGCGGCGAAATATACGCAAAGCCCAATCCTGGCCTTGCTCAATCACAGGGTTATCCAGGAATCCTGGATAACCCGCAGGTTGGTTTCCAATTGGTCTGTGTGACTTCTGACAAGATAAAGTTGCTGAGACACTTCCGGAGGATTCTACTGTCACTTTCTAGGAAACCCCCCCTCACTTCCTGGGAACTCCCCCCTCCACCCAACACCCTCATTTTCTGGGGACCCTAAGTCTTCACTTCCTGGGACCCCCAACCCTTCACCACCCAGGAAACTTCCTCACCCTCACTTCCTGAGACGCCACACCATTCACTTCCTGATTGAATTGAGTGGATATTCGTGGGCGAAACACGGCAGCCAATGGCGCACAGCAGTGACCCCACAAACAGTCGTGGATTGAAAATGACCAATTTTTATTATTGTGTCTTTTTGGATGGATTATTATTGGGAGTGTGGAGTAAGGAAACTTGCCCAAGGTATCGCCCTGATCTGCCTCGATTTGAACACAGATCAAATTTTCAGGGCTATCGGGAAAGAGCAGGGGAATTTGACTCATTTGGACAGCTCTTTCAAAGAGTCGGCACAGACACGATGGGCCAAATGACCTCCCTCTGTGCTGTACAATTCTATGAATTTTATGCATTTATCTCGCGCCCTTCACGTAGGGTGGCATCTCTGAGGCAGAGGATCCAGGGATTCTGTTCCTTCTAGACTCCTGTCCATTTCTCCCCATGTGACCCAAATCAGCACTATGACTGCTGCCCGCGCAAGTTGACCTCTTGCCCTCTCTCACCTCTCCCCTCCCCACCTCACTCACTTTCCCTCTCCTCTGCTCCCATATTCACTCTGTTATCCTTGCCACTTCCCATCTCCCACTATTTGAAAATGACTGGTTCGCAAGATTGGTCATGTATGTGGTCAGGAGGTAATAGGACTGAGTGAGGGCTATCAGCTGAGATGTTCCATAATTTGGCTGTGTACTGTATATAAAGGCCATTCTGATGAGGAACTATAAAGCGCAGGTTGAGCTCTGGCTGTTTTTACGGGCGAAACTAGAGGTTAGACACTGACCATCATAAGCTCTGGAGGACGCTATATCAATGCAAGTTGCAGGAGTCAGCTGTTATTCCTCAAGTTATTATCAGGTGTGTGGAGTAAGGAAACTTGCCCATGGTTTCGCTCTGCCTGGAATCAAACCCAGGTCTCTCGCTTGTAAGGCGGATGCTCTAATCACTGAGCTACAAGACTCCATGTCACGAGGTAACAAATTGTACATCTGCCACCAAGCAAGGGGAAGGATTCAATGGGGAAAATGTAATATTCTTCGTATTCAGTCTGAACAGAACACAATACGACTTCAATACTCCCACATTGGTTTGACTGAAGTGGTTGTACAGATGAAAGTCAACTCTCTATGGTGGTCTTGTAAGTCTTGCAAGTTATTATCAGGTGTGTAGAGTAAGGTTTTACACTGCTGAGGACAGAGGAAGGTCTTTGAGGTGGTAGAACAGTGATGGCCGACGCTGGGGTAGACTGTGCATTGACTGCAAGAAAAGCCAGTTCATCATCTGTTAGTCTGGAGTGAGCAACAACAACAAAATGACACTTGTACAGTGACTTTCACATCAGGAGGACGTCCCAAGACGCTGGACAGGCCACCTGGGAGAGTCTGATCTTCCCTGTCTCTCACTCAGGCCAAGGATGAGGAGATGTTGAGGCTGAAAGAACAGATCCAGTCTCGGGCGGAGGCCACCAAGGAGCTGAGTGAGAAGCTGAAGCAGGAGGCGAAAGAGATGGTAATAAAGGGCAACTGTATCTTTATCAGGAGAATCCTCTTGGTGGGAAGGAGGGTAAGAGGTGCTTCCTTGGAACTGAACTGGCTCATCCTCTGTGGAGGTCACGGTTGTCTGGTTCCTGAGCCTGGCAGGTCCACAGTATTATAGGGCACTGATCATGACAGCACAGCCTGGCTCATTGGCAGGACTTTGAAGGCCAGTCACTGGGGGCAGGGAATAATCCCACCCAGTTCCTGTTAACCCTGCAAGCCAAAGCCCTAATGGATGATCTGGTCCAAGCTGGAGAGGTAGCGAGATACATTTTTCACTTCAAGTAGGACTTCTCAAAGCAGTTTGCAGCATTCACTGTAAAGTGTAGTGACTGTATATTTTTGCAGACGGGTGTATCTGGTTCCTGCAGGTTCAGGAGGCTGTCGGCCGGGAGCGGAGGAAGTGGGAGACGGCTCAGCAGGAGCAGCTCCGGAGCCAGCGCACGTCGTTGGAGGAGGAGAAGAGACAGGCCCTCGGGGAGGCGAACGAGGAGCTGGAGAGAGAGCGGAGGCGCTCGCTGGGATTACAGAATCAGATCAGCGACTTGCAGGAGGTCAGCGCGGAACACAGTCTCTGAGCAAAACAACATCGTTGTCACTTTGTGCGCAAGTGTCTCAGTTTCTGATAATAATAATAATTTGGTCCAGCGTCGTTCAGGCTCAGAGGACTTCACAAAGCGCTTCACAGCTCTACTACTTTGTTTCACAGCACTACACTATCGTGAAGTGGAGAGACTGTATTTCGTAGGTGAATACAGCGGCATAGATGCTCACAGTAATTTCTTACAAACAGCCCTAAAGCGAATGATTTGATCTGGGGGATTGTTAGGCAGAAGAGCAGGAGAAACCCCCTTCTCCTTTTAAGGGGTGACATGGAATCTTTCAAAGTCCATCCAAACAGGCGGACAGGAGCACAGAAGAACTCTATCTTTGAATCGATTGGCAGCTAATTGCGCACAGCAGTCATGGATTGAAATGACCAATCTATTGTTGTTTTATTTTCGAGAGATTATTATCAAGTGTGTGGAATAAGGAAACTTGCCCATGGTTTCGCCCAGCCTACGAATCGAACCCAGGTCTCTCGCTTGCAAGGCAAGTGCTTTAACCACTGAGCTACAGGACTCCTCGAGGTGTTGTTGAGTTCATTGATGTGAGTTGAGCTCATAATCTGAGTTGACACCATTCTTGGAGTATTGAGCGTTTGCCAACTTGGAGGTGGCATCTAATGGATGAGTTAGTGAGTTCAGAAGCCTGTTCGGAAGGACCATTAAGATCCCTTAACACTACTGAATTCCCAAGCATTTTACATATGTCCTGATCACACAGGGTAGAGTCCCGAAGCTCTTCAGTCAGGGTGGATAACAATAGATTCAGTGACTGTGAGACGTTTCAGGCACTGATTAGCTTTTCAGATTGGCTGCGTAATGACAGTCACCGCACTTCGAAGTCACCTCAATGTGTGCATCGATCACCTTTTGGCACAACAAATAACATGGTCAATAGGAGGTATATGTAGACTCCGTTTAATGTCGTAGTTTAGTTCTTGTAAGCGAAACGACGTTAAGCAAATACATTTTTCCCATAAGAATGAATGTGAAAACTGGAGTTAGGTTCTTTTGGACATTTTTCACCACATTTTCTAAAAAAAAAACGTAATACTTGCTCCCGACGTAATAACAAGCATCGCCAACATTAAATGGATATATGTTCCCATTGTATCAGCGACGTAATAACGGAATAACATAAAGCGGGGTCTGCCTGTGTGATTCTCCACAGTCCTCGCCCTGAAACCTTTGCTGTGTCTGTGTTGGCAGAGAATCCAGCAGTTGGGACGACAGAATTGCTCCCTCCAGCGCGAGAGTCAGCAGGCTGTCGGTGACGTGAGGGCCACACTGGAGGAAGCGAAGCAGAAGGAAATCCGGCAGCTCAGAGAGGACATTGAACTGGTAGGATACAGGGAGAGTCCGCACAACAACAACAACAACTTGCGCCCCTCACGCAGGGTAGCGTCGCCAAGGACTTGGAAGTCACTCATTGTCCCTTGGCTCAGGCTCCTCAAACCAACTGTCGATTCTTTTCAGATAGAACCTCGATAATTTAACAATGATATTAATTAGTTTGATATAGCACCTTATCGGGTCATTGAAATATACACAGAATGTACCGCAAAGTGAATTGACTGTATAATTTGTGGGCGAAACACAGCAGCCAATTGCGCACAGCACTGCCCCTCAAGCAGTGGTGGATTGAGTGACCAAATTATTATTATTATTTTTTGAAGCGATTATTACCCCTGGAAAGCGATTTGCTAATCGACTGATTGGAACTAGGGTTCCTGGTTACTGCTAGGTAAACAGATACGTGGAGCGAAGAAACTTGCCTAAGGTTTTGCCCTGCCAGGAAATCGACCCGAGGTGGGTCCTCTCGTTTGTGCTCTAATCTATACAAACAGCTGAGATGTTGCACTATGTGAAGGACACTGTACAAATCCTCTGCAACTCGCAACGCACTATATCTTGCCCTTCACATTGTGTCACATCCCT
Organism: Hydrolagus colliei; assembly: GCA_035084275.1. NCBI lineage: Eukaryota > Metazoa > Chordata > Chondrichthyes > Chimaeriformes > Chimaeridae > Hydrolagus > Hydrolagus colliei. The sequence continues at coordinate 7,823,098 of CM068761.1, read as the reverse complement.
GAGCGCTGGTTGTAGCCTCGAGGTACACCGCAGATGGGAAACATTGAAGTGCAGTGAGGACATCAGCCCGAATAACCTAACGCTCCTCCTGTACTGGCTTCAGTTTAAAAATAGAGGCTGAGAACAAACTGATCCAATGCGGAAATAATTTAACTTTGATCCTAACACTTTCAATGCTGTGTATCCTGGAATGGCAGGACGTGGAGTCATCTGGCATTATACTTTTATGAGTCCCCTGACGTGAAAGGCACTACACAAATGTAATTTTGTGATTGTTGTTGGTCTCTGACTGGGTTAGGAATGATTGCGTTATTGATAAGCCAGAGGACATAGGTTCAATTTCAGGGCAGGGAGAAACCTTAGGCAAGTTTTCCTTACTCGTCAGGCCTCTGTTTATTCAGCCGTAAGTAGGACCAGAGTTGTGAGTCAATTAGAGGATTGCTTTTCAGGGGGTAATAATCCCTCACAAAAATGTAGTCACTCAATCCGTGACTGCGTGTGGGACACTGCTGTGCACTATTGCCTACCGCTTTTCACCCACAAAATATACAGTCAATTAATAATAAAAATCCTTGCATTTAATCTACAACCTCCGGAACTCCATCCCGCAGTCCCTCCACCTTGCCCCCTCCCTGGCCTCTTTCATCTTTCTCCTGATTATTTTCAGGAGAAAGTCTCACCTCAAGACCCTCCTCTTTGTCAGTGCCATCGATCACCCCAAATCCCCCCCTTTCTCTCCACTATCCTCGACCTCGACCCCAACTCTCGTCTGAAACAATGACTGTCGAGTGCCTCGGGACGTCCTCCTGATGTGAAAGTGTAATTTTGTTGTTGTTGTTGCATTTGATTATAGCACTTTTCGCGTCTTCTAGATGTCTCAATGCACTTCGAGAATATATTTTAAAATGAACTGACCTTACTGTACATTCTATGAAACGCTTTAAGAATAGATCTGAGAGAGACAGTGAAAATTCAGCCCATTCACTATGAGGCCCCGACCCACATCTCTATGGTACAGAGTTCCAATAAACAACAATGTCCTGTTGCTATGGCTTGATTTACACTCTAAGCTACGGCTTTGCCAACTGATCCACACCAAAGCTGAAGATATAAGGCTTTGTAATGAAAATAATCAGGAGAAGGATGAAAGGGATACTGTATAATAATATTCCCACACATCCCCATGTTCCCAGCCCTAGCCCACACATTTCTGCCTTTCCTGCTCCATGTTCCCAGTGTTTATGATAAGAATAATAATCCTTAGATTTGATTATACTACCATATCAAATCGCTGAGATATCCGCAGTGTAATGAATTTGTTGAGTCCTGTAGCTGAGTGGTTAGAGCACTCGCCTTACTTGCGAGAGACCTGGGTTCAATTCCAGGCAGAGCGAAACCGAGTTTCCTTACTCCACACACTTAATAATAATCTCTCTAAAAAAAAATCATAAATTGGTCATTTCAATCCACGACTGTATTTGGGACACTGCTGTGCACAATTGGCTGCCGCATTTCGCCCACAAAACGCAATCGCTACACTTTACAGTGTATCTTGTGAAGTGCATTGAGATGTCGTGATAAGTCGCCATATCAAATTCAGTAACGATCAAATCATTAGCCTAAATCATTGTTGTTAAAAAATGATTCTTATTACGTGAACCCCCTTTGCTGTGTTGGTGAGTGCAGGAGAAGCAGGAGGTTGTTGAGAGGCTGCAATCACAGCTGGAGCAGGCAGGGGAACAGCGAAGGGTGCTGCTGGGCGAGCGGAGCCAAGTGTTGATGAAAGAGAGAGACGGTCGGGCACAGGCGGAGCGGGCAGAGCGATCGTTTGTGTCTGAGATCAATGCCGAGTGTGATCGGATCAAGGGGCTGATCCACGACACCCAAGGGAGAGCCGTGAGCCTCCCACTCGGTACACGGGGGTAGGTTGTTTCACCTCCCCGAGGAATCTTAACCTCTGACTGTGTGTGTTTTGTGGGCGAAACGCGGCAGCCAATTGCGCACAGCAGCTTCCCATGAACCGTCCTGGATTGAGTGACCAAATTAATGGCTGTCCATCTACAACCACAAATACTCCCAGCAGGTTTCACAATGGGGGGGGGGGGGTTTGTGTGTGTAGTGTATGTGTTGTGTGTGTATGTGTGTTGTGTATGTGTGTGTGTGTGTGTATGTGAGAAGCAAATGTCGTCTTGGGACTAGATGATGCTTTTCAGTTTTCATCTCTTGTTACCAGATGTTAAACCAGACACTGATATTTATCTTCGATAAAGCGACAATACAATTTACATTTAGATTATTATTGTTATAATTATAATGCACGTTTCACATGGGGCGCAGCTCTCAGAGTGCTCATTCGAATATCAGGAGCGGTTTTATTGTTATGTAATCTTGACCCTGGTTTGTGGGAGGTGAGGGAGGTCGTGTTTAAATTGTGGGGAATGGTTGACTATTCTGGGGCAGTATCTTTGGGGAATCACAGAGTGTCTACGCAGAAGAGTATAGAGTGAGTGCTGGTGGTGCCAGGCAGACATGTTTTCGTGAGTCCTTGGAAAGAGAAGATCCGATGGTTCTCGTCTGAAGTTTTTGTATGTACCCAACTTCACTCCACCTGTGTGTACAGTCTGACAGATTGTCAGCAGACAATGCTGCCGATGGCTTTGTTCATTTTTATCAAGCGAGACCGTACAGCTTTTTTTTTTTGGGGGGGGGAACAACCGGGTGTCTGTCACATACAGACAGAAATATCACCGTCACTTGAGACTTCAAACCCAACTGAGAATTCCTGGCACCAGCTACATCAGACAGTTCCAGAGATAGATTGTTGGAATGGAATGCGCACTAGCTCCCACCTGCTTACCTAATGATAGAGAGTATTAGGTTTAGGAACCCAGCATTGGGGTAACTGCTGGAGTCTAACCAGCTAAATCTGCATCGCTTGCTATTGACAACCCCGTGTGACAAACCTCTGCGATGATCTAGGCTGGCTGTGCTGTTGTCAGGCTCTGTGCTGGGGAGAGTGCTAAATGCAGCCGCCGTTGCTACTTTACAGGAGTCCGACAACGATGACGTTGGGAGAAGCTCTTTACACACTGCACGGGGTCACTGAGGAGCTGCACCAACATGCACTGGATCTCCACCAGGAGCTGGAGAGCCAGCGACGCATGGCTCATCACCTGCGGAGGGAGAAGGTACTTCGGGGCTCCGTTAACATCAGCTTGTGTCAGAGCACACGGGAGGCTGGAGGATGATGCTGCCTGGCGGATGTTGTGGTCCCTGTATTGGTTGTGGATTTTGGAAGAAGCTGGTAGATTCTTAAGCAAAGATTGGCCAGCCCAAGTTTCACTCTTAAGCAGCCTTCAAACTGAGCTGGATTCAGTCGGCAGCAATTGTTGAAGGGTAATTCTTGAATGTGCTATATTCCTGCTAAAGACATCAGCGTGGAGCCAAGCTACCGAAATAGCAGACTCAGGCAACCGTTAACAATAGGAGACTGAGTCAACTTTCATAAGCAAACTGCTAAAAATAGCACAAATGGGTCTGGTTGTATGACTGTAGGGAAGGAATGTTTACTGATCTCCCTAAGTGCCACTCGTTTGATTTTTCCTTCAAAAAGTTTGCTGAGAGTTTCCTTAAAGTGCATGGAAGACTCTGAAGACTGTCCTAGATGTCAGTCTTGAATTGATGAGTGGTGTACAGGGGAATGGTGACAACTTTGATCCCTGTTCTGAGCTGTCAAGAAAACTTATTTAAAAGCCTAGTTTTGAAGGCATAATAACACTCATCCTTGATTTAGTATAGCTTCTTATCGTGCAAAAACATTTCAAAAAGCTTCAGAGCTTTCTCTGAAATGTATTTCTAGACAAACTCAGCAGCCAATTTGCATAAGGAAAGTTCTACAAAGAGCCATGATGTAAATGATCAGCGTTATATTTGGGGGATTGTTGGCCAGGAGATTGTGAGAAACTCTGTTCCCCCTTACAATAGTGCCATGGGATCTTTAACATCGACTTGACCAAGAAAATGTGAGCTTGGTTCACCGTGACATCAATCCCACGGACGAGACCTATGACAGTGCAGCCCTGCGGTAGAGCATCAGCTTAGATCAGTGGTTCCCAACCTTTCTTTGCTGCGACCCTAAATTGGCCACCAACAGGTCCTCCCGACCCTTGGGCGACTGAGTAACTGAGGCGAAGTTCAGCCCAGATGATATCGCCTTCTCTATTGTGGACTCAGCGCAACTCGCTAGTACAGTCTTTCATACAAATTGGTCAGCAGTGTCGCCTCGGGCACTTTTCAGCAGTAAAAAAGGAAGAACATTTTTTTTTACCCTTCGCATCCCTACTGAGGACCCCCACGACCCTGATTTGGGTCAGGACCCGAGGTTGGGAACCACTGGCTTAGACTGTGAGCTTAACATCTCAATGTGAGCTTGAACCCACAACTGTCTGGCAGAGATACTGTAGTTAAGATAGTCAACTCTTCTCTTTATTCTCGTGCCTCTGATTCTGATTCACTCATTTCTGATTCACTCAAATGCAAATTAGATAGATTTCTTTTAGAAAATAATATTTTGGGATTCATTATGGGAGTTCATTTGAGACGTGATGTATAAGTAAGTATAGTATGGCTTGGAAGAACTGTAAAGAACTTAGAACTACGGTTCCCAAAGCTGTTGTGGACTGAACCATAGAGAATTAATAATAATAATAATCCTTGCATTCGATATAGGCTTTTCACGTCTTCTAGATGTCTCAAAGTGTTTCACAGAGTATGCTGTAAAGTGAATTGATTGTATATTTGTGGGCGAATCGCGGCTGCCAATTGCGCACAGCAGTGCCCACAAACACTCATGGATTGAAAATGACCACTTTTATTTTGGATAGATTCGAAAACACAAGTCTCAGGCTTGTAAGGCGAGTGCTCTAACCACTGAGCTACAGGACTCCAAATTGCCTCCATTAATTGCTATCAACATTTCCATTATGGTAGCATGCGACTAGCAGGGAAACCTCTTCCATCGAGCAGTTCTCATGTTCCTATCTTCTTTTAATCTGTAGGAACGAGAGTTAAAACAACAGCAAGAGCAGTTGAGCCTGGCAAACGAAGAGGCCGTGGCTTCCCTCAAGGACAGACTCCTCCAGGTGATCGATCTTTTACCGTGTAGTATTCTGAGACTCAAACAGAAATTTCTGATGCCTTGTCCCGTCCTCCCGGCGTGGAAGACGTTGATACAAATGTAATTTGGTTGTTGTTGGTGTTACATTTACACAGCGCCTCTCACCTAGAGAGAAAGTTCCAAGGCACTTTTGACTGTCCTGGCTTTGTACCTGAACCGAAAGGCGGGGGGCGCGGGGTAAAGGAAAGGTGACCGAAAGCGTGGTCAAAAAATAAGGTTTTGAGACAGTCCTTGAAAGAGTTTCGGCAAGGGAGAGAGATTCCAGGGAATTGGGGCCAGATAGGTTGAAAGCCCGACTGCCATGTCAAAGTAGAGTTGGGCACATGAAGGAGGACAGCGCCAAGGCCGACAAAAGTGAAGGAAGAGGGTCTTGAACTCGATCCGTTGTGGACGGTCCCTGCATTGGTTGTCCTTTGCAGGAGCACATGAAAGAGATCGGTGACCTGCAGAGGTCACAGCACAAGGAACGGGGAGGCAGTGAGGAGCACTCACTTCGCCAGCAGCTACGGGACAAGGACAACGAGCTGCGAGCCATCCAGAGGAACATGACCAAGTGGAAGGATGAAACGGCTGGCCATCTCGCCCGCAAGTTTGAGGAGGAACTGACCGCAGAGCTGGAGAAGTGAGTGCTGCCTATTTCTTTACCTTTCTCTCTCTCTTTCTGTCTCTCGTCTATTGCTTCTCCCTTCTCTCTCGTTCCCCCACCCACCCCCTTTTTTTTCTTTCCTTTCCCTTCAAAGAGCCGGCACACTCTTTTCAAAGAGCCGGCACAGACTCGATGGGCTGAATGGCCTCCTTTTGTGCCGTAAGATTCTATGATTCTCATCCATGTCTCTCTCGTATCCACTTCCTATTTTCTTTCACATCCTCTGGTTAAGGTTGACCACTTGACAGCAATGACCCGCGAAGCACTTGGAAAGGAGTCAGATGTGACGAGGCCTCATTAAACACGCAGCTTCTTTCATGATATTTGGGGGCTAGAAGTTCTGTGTCAAGTTCACTGCCGTTCTGCTTGTTGAATGATTTCCCCTGACTTTGTTTTTCACAGATGGAAGTGCGAGTTATTGAAACAAAGGTAACTGGGTCTCCGAGTTGAGAGCTGTGTAGTGCTAGTGCAGTTAATCCAGTCAAATTGGCTTCAGTCTCTTTTCCTTTTCTCGTTCTCCCCTAAAAAACCTGTAAAAATCAGACTCTTCGTTCACAGAGAGCTATTGAAAAGCCACATCGCGCAGTTTGCTTCACGCATTTATCATTTACTCAGTCCCGAGTTTTTAGGCAATCCCTACACATTTTTGCTGTCGATTGATCACTTATAAATGTTTACAAATGGTTAGATTTAATATTTTAAATCATTACATTCAGGGTTTAATAATTTTAAATGTTTTTAAAATACTTTTAAATTTATAGTTACCTTATGTGTACCTTATGTGGAGCTCCTGTGGCTCAGTGGTTAGAGCACTTGTCTTGCAAGCTGGGGAGACCAAAGTGGGGAGACCTGTGTTCGAATCCAGGCAGGTTTCCTTACTCCACACACACGCCTAATAATAAATCCCTCCAAAAAAACATAATCATAAAGTTGGTCATTTCAATCCACGACAATTGCACACTGCTGTGTGCAATTGGCTGCCGCGATTCGCCCACAAATATACAGTCAATTCAATTTACAGTATATTCTGTGAAGCGCTTTGGGACGTTGATAAGATGTGGAAAGCACTTTATCAAATGCAAGGATTATTAGTATTATGTGTATATAATAAAAAGTAATATATAATATAAAAATATCTATAATATTGTTTTATATTTTGTATATCTAAAATTATATATTTATTATATGGATAAATTGCCCACAAAACATGGTCAATTCACTTTACAGTAGCGCTTTAGAGGCATCTAGAAAACGCGATATCAAATGCCAGGATTATTATTAATTTTATATATTTTAAAAATATGTACATTTAATGTATAATTTTATATATGAGTTATAGTTTAATATTAACCATTCGAGGAATAAACATCACCCTGCCCTCTCTCTCCCCCGAGCCGTTGTATGGACTGCTGCCCTAAAGCAGCCCGGATCAATTTGAACCTCTTTTTATTTGTTGTGTCTCCCAGGATCTCCTGTCAACACCTAACTCAAAAAGCTTAGGCCTGATCAAGAACTCACTTCGTCAGTCAGGAAGTAAAGCCATGTCTTACTAAATTCCTGGTCTTGGGAGAACTAGCCAGACTTCAAAGTCTGCCTGAAGGTGTTCAGGGAATCAATACATCGTAGCTGCTCTGCCTCAGCTAATGTTTTACTAGATAAGTCAGGTTTGAAATCTGGCTTGTTTCCTTTGAACTAGACTTCAACTACTCGATGTTTTGTGCTTTTCACCAGCATAGTTTGTGTGTTAGATCTGATTTTTATACTGTGAATCCCACCGCTTTTCCCTGCCTTTCTCTTTAACATGTCTCCGTGCTAACAGTAGGTCTGTAGGAGATGCTAGACGACTAGTTGTTTACTCATTTCAACACACTAACCGTGGTCTGAGGAAGGCATGTAATAGATCCCAATTGCGTGTTTCCAAGGCCAAGGCATTGGAGTGTGACCAAAATCGTTGCTATATACCTCACAGCAATTATCTGGCCAAGACAGAGAGACAAGGGAGATTCAATATTTCAAGGGAGGTGGTGGTGGGGTGAGAGAAATCTTCTGAAACAAGAGTTGAGCTGACTAACTGTGACTCGGGCACCACAAACCCCCACTGTTTCACTTTACAGACGACTCTCGAAGCAGAGAGCTGAGCATCAAAGGAAGATCGAAAAGCTGGAGAATGAAATACAACGACTGACAACGGTAATACGCCCATTTTATTCAACAACAACAAAATTATACTTGTATAGCTTCCTTCGCATCAGGAGGACATCCCAAGGCGCTGGACAATCGCTTTGTCAGAGCTGGGGACAAGGTGGGGAGGGAAGTGGTGGGGATTAGGACTTGCCGATGGGACGATTGAAGAGGAGAGTTTTGAGGCGGGACTTGAAGGAGGCCAGGGAGAGGGCGAGGTGGAGGGACTGATGGATGGAATTCCAGAGGTTGCGGACAGAATGGCTAAAGGCTTGCCCGCTAATGAGGGCAGGGTGGGTGGGTCGAGCAGGCCAGAGCCTGCAGAGCCGGAGGGGGCAGGCAGATTGGTAAGGGATTAGAAGGTCACGGATGTAGGGTGGGGTGAGGACATGGAGGGCTTTGAATGTGAGGACCAGGATCTTGAATTGGATCACGGAAGCACATTGATGGGGAGCCAATGGAGTCGAGCGAGGATGGGGGAGATGGGGGTCACAGAGTTTGGAACGGTAGAGGACACGGGCCGCAGAGTTCTACATTATCTGCAGCCTGTGGAGGGAGGAATGTGCTTCCGTGAACTGATTCATCTGGAGGGGAACTGATCTGATGCATCTGGAGGGGTCTCAAAACTTGAGACCAGCCTTGAAGGAGGTGAGGGATGGAGCGAGCGAGGCGAAGGGACTGTGGGATGGAGTTCCAGAGTGTGGGGGTATACTTACCTGTAGATCTATAGGTGCGTATGAGTACTCCGACACCTGGCGTGACTATTGATTGTCTCAGTTCTGTCTTCTCTTCATAGGAACGTGGGGATATGTCCCATTTGCAGTCTGCTTCTACCCCATTGATGGGCTTCCCAGCCGAGCCCTCATTCAGGCAGCAGGACTTTGGGTCGCTGAAGCTGCTCCGACACTTACAGAGCCGAGTGAAGCAGCTGCGAGCCGAGAACGCCATCTATCACAGCACCAGCCTGCAGGACCTGAGCACCTTGCGGCCTGAGACAGGGGGTCCATACAGAGAGAGGGTGAGTAGAGCACTATCATTATTATCATCGGCAGCACAGTGGAGTCCTGTAGCTCAGTGGTTGGAGCCCACCTCGCAAGTGAGAGACTTGGGTTTGATTCCCAGCCAGGGCGAAATGTTGGCTTACTCTGCACAACTCTGTTTACCCAGCAGGAAGTAGGAACGCGGTTGTCAGTCAATTGGTGGATCGCTTTCTGAGAGGATAATAAACCCTTCAAAAAAATAATAAATCGGTCACTCAATCCACGACTGTTTGTGGGGTACTGCACAATTGGCTGCCGGATTTCGCCCACAAAATGTACAGTCAATTCACCTTACAGCATGTTGTGTGAAGCGCTATGAGATATCTCGAATACTTAATAAGGCACTATATCAAATGTAAGGATTATTATTACTACATCTGAGGCCACCTATCCAGACTGTCAGTAAATTGGCTAAGGTACAAATTAGCAAACGGTTTTTCAGCAAGAGTTACACAAGCTCTCCCACGAACACCATGGTATTTTTTTCTTGGGGTGGTGGGGTGGAGTGGGGAGAGGGGGCGGGGGCGGGGGTGGAACTACAATTGGTTTTAATTCAAATGTTTTTGCTCGTTTCCCTCGGTTTTCAGAATCAAGTAACGCCAGGAAGATCGCTTTTGCGATTCCCAGAGAAATGGAGCAGAAAGTGAACCTTTGTGAATCCATTTCTAGGAGAATGCAGAGAGGGGACATCAACAACTCTGAGCAGGACGATGGCAGCAACAATATTGCAAAGTGTCCAGACACGATCCATCTCGAGCAAACTTTCTCATCAAGTTAGATGGGAGTCCGCTGCAGTGTCACACTCTGGTTACTGCACAGCTGGTGCTTGTCTATCTCTGAGCATTGGAACAGACAACAGCAACATCTCCCACCTGTGAACAAGGAGCAATGTAATGCTGTGGTTGAATGTTTTGTTTTAACGGGAGGCGAAAAAGAACAAATGTCCTTCAGAGTGGGTCCACTTAATAGGTTACATGTTGCATTAATTACCAATGCAATACATTGGTGAGTCAAGGCATCAATATGGCTCTTTTATTAACCATTTTTTTGTTCTTCCTTCAAATATCTCCACAGCCTCATACACCCTCCAGCCAGGAGGGGACATTGAGGCATTTTCAGCTTCAGGAAATAGTCGATCGAGGCTGACCCAAGTAGTTTTTTCGTTTCCAAGCCTAGCTGAGGGCTTAGCTGACCAAATATCAAAGGCAGGTAACCTCTGCTATAAATCAGAGGACACAGCTGCAATCTGTCTTAACATTTTTTAAATATATAATTTGTGGTACGTCCTATTTCAGGGTTCCTGCACAAGTTATGGAATTCACTACCCCAGAAGGCTGTAGATGCTCAGTCATTGAATACATTTAAGAATGAGATCGACTGCTTCTTAAAAGCTAAAGGGATTAAGGGATATGGGGATAGAACGGGTAAGTGGAATTAGGATAAGACGATCAGCATGATCTTATTAAATGGCAGGGCAGGCTTGAGGGGCTAAATGGCCTACTCCTGCTCCTGACGTTCTTCTTATTCCACAGTAATTGACCTGTGTCAGGGAATGTATCTGATTCCCTCCATGGAATAGAATTTAAGATTCATTTTTCAGGACAGAAGGGTCTGTGTGAGAGACTCAATTTGTTTTGGAAGCAATGTCACAGACCTCCCACATTCCTCACCAGTGAACAATGGGTTGGGAGAATGTGAGACCCACCATATTCAGCATCTCTTTAAAATTAAAATAATCCTTGCATTTGATGTAGTGCTTTTCACATCTTCTAGACGTCTCAAAGCGCTTCACAGAATATACTGTATAGTGAATTGACTGTATATTTTGTGGGTGAAATGCAGCAGCCAATAGCGCACAGCAGCGTCCCACAAAGTCATGGATTGAAGTGACCAATTGTTGTTATTGGGGCACTATTATCAGATGTGTGGAGTAAGGAAACTTGCCCAGGGTTTCACCCTGCCTGGATTTGAACCCAGGTCTCTCGCTTGTAAGGTGAGTGCTCTAGCTACTGAGCTATAGGACTCCACAGAGTTAAGCTAACAACAAAATAAACATTTGGTGGAGAAAAGAATCCAAGCTTTTGAAGTGGTGCAGGTCAAACATAAATTGTTGCCCTCCCCCATTTTGCTTGCAAGAGAATATAGTTGCTCCAGACCCAGTTTGCAGAGCAAACCTACATTTAATCCAACACTTTAATCACAGGTTACTGTGTCAACTGTTCCACTCATTTTCCAAGGGAATGGATTCTTCAGGTAATGCCTGACTGTGCATATCCAGCTAATCATCGCCATCCATATAAAAGCTACTGTGTGTATATGTACACTGGAGATAAGGATGTGGCAATTGTTCTCTTAAAACTGTTTTGAATATACTGTACATTTATATAAAGATTGTGTTTTAATGTTTATTTAAAATGTCAGTTAATCTCTCCTCCCTACACCCCTCATCCATATGTTCAATCATTTGCCCCCCACCCCAACTTATCACCTTCACAGGATCACCCACAAAATACAACAACTTCGATTTATATATCACTCCACACCGAACGGCATCTCAGACAGCTTCCTTATAACGGATCCGGGGCTGAGCCAGGGGGAGGGGGAAGAAGGTGATCGAAAACACGGTCGAAAAGAAAGGTCTTTAGCCAAGACCTGAAAATATGAAAAGAGGGGGCGAGGCAAAGGGATAAGGGAGAGAGTTCCAGAGCGTTGGGGCGTACTGACTGAAGGCACGGCCGCCGATGGCGAAGCGGAGGATTCGGGGGACGAGGAGGCCAGACATGGTGGAGCGAAGGCAACGGCTACTGTTGTGAGGGAAGAGGAGGTCAGAGAGGTAGGGGGGTTTCGGCAGCTTTTGGGGTGAGATATTGGTGGAGACAGTAGATGCGTCAGAGATGGAAGAAGGCAGTGCTGGCGAGGACCAGATGTGGGGGAGGAAGGATAATTGGTACCGTAATTACTTTACAATCTACATGGTGAAGAGCTCTGAGACATCTCAACAACATAAGGCGCTATATTAAATACAAGGATTATCTATTATTATACAGTACTGCAAAGTGAATTGAGTGTATGTTTTGGGGGTGGAAGAACTTGCACAAGTCAATGATTTAGGCAAAATACAAATTGTACAACTTTATTTGAAAACTACAAGTGAGCAATTGCATCACCACTAGCTTAACAAAAATTTTCCCGGGTCTGAATGATTCACCGCTGCTTAGCTTGACGACCAGCAGTGGCAATTTTCACGTGCAGTTGCATTAACTGTCCAGATATGACAGAAAATTGACTACTAGATTTCACCCCTACTTAGATTTCACGAGTGTTGTATGCCCCCATTGCATTCACGGTTAAAACAGTAACACGTACTCTAATACAACTAAGAAATGTTAATGACGAGACATTTTTCTGAAATCCATGCAGTACAGGAATCCACCATCTCAAGACTAGAGATGCAATCCAACATTCCACCTGGACTTAACCTGCAAGACACTTTTACCTTTAAGGACCATCAAATTTCTTTGTTCTTAAAAATGATCTTAGCCATAAAATGCCTTTTTTGGTCGACTGGTAAAATTATTTTGCCCTGAATGTCTGGTTAATTCAGATTTTTGTTTCCAGTGCACTCACTGGTTTTCAATACGTGCACATCGCATTGTGCGTTGCATTGCTACCAACTGGATCAGATTTCCGTATTGTGCTGATCAATAAACAACGTTTGTTAGTAGTGTACAATATCTGCCATATATGAGTTTTTGTGATGTTCCAAATCAATATGGATTTCACTGAATTCACCCCGTGGAACTCACAGCGTGATTTATAAATCTCCCTCTTGATGTTGGGCCACCAGTATTCCCTGAGAATTTCCCTGGTGCCTTTTCTCCACTGTGGAGACAACCAGAGCCCTCATGGGCCTTCGTAATTAAACACCCGCTTACTCAAGTCGGTGGAGTGAGTTGGTTTAAGGTCTCCCTTCACCCGTACAACTTGGACCCCTCCACCATCTTTTCACCTCTGGCTTTGAACGGAAGTTTGTCTGTTTGCCCTGACTCCAGGAATGTCGCTAACTTAACTAACTTGGTGTCACAAGCAAAATCAGAGCTTACCCTCCCTGTCACTGATACATTGGCAGCCTGTGGCAGCTTGTTAAGTAAGCTGCAGGACAAGCGAGCAGGTCTGATCAGCTATTGCCAATATCCACCATCCACATGGTGTCCACCATCTTTTTGATGTCCAAGCGCAGGCCTTGGGATTACAGGCTGCTGTTTTTTCTTCACCCAAATCTGTTGCCAATATTGCTCATGGACTAAGGGTATCCCCCTTATATCCCGCAGCCCACTTCGTTAAGTCGTCGGTGTAGGCTCGACACGCGTAGGATGAATCTCTAACGATAACCGCCTTTGCCTCTGACGGGAGCTTAAGCGGCTCCAGCAAAGCAGTTATCTCAGCATCTTATGCTGAAATACCTTTGTAGGGATAGGGGGGAGGGTGATTTCTCCATTATGAAAAGAACAGCCACATTAAGGTAGATGGGAGTCAGTTTCAGTAGGGAGTCGAAGAGGAGGGAGGGTTTCTTATTTCTAGTTGAGGATTTTTTTAAAATCTTACTTGTTAATATATCGTTTTCGGCGGTAAAAATAAACCCCAAACTGAAAACTGGGCTCTCAAATTGTCAGGTTAATTTAATAGGACTTCCTGTTGATATGGTGTAAATTCATTAACACCCAATTTGTAAAAATAAATCTTGTCGATCGGCCATGAAGACACCCGATTGTATTAGACACAAAACAGGTATTGCGATATAGGAAGCTAAAACAACAACATTGCATTTGTACAGCGCCTTTCATGTTAGGAGGACGGCCCAAGGCGCTGGACAGTTTTTTGGACCCAGCTGGGTTCAGGATCGGGGAGGGAGGGTAAGGAAAGGGGGATGACTGATGGCACGGTCGAAGGGGGTCTTGAGGTGACACTTGAAGGAGGCTTGGGAGGAGGCGAAAGGAAGTGTCCCATTTGTCTGACAATATATAGTAATCCAAGGCCCCATAACCACCATTAGCAAACTACTCCAGTCTGAACTCACATACATCCCCATCAAGGTTGTTTTTCTGTGTTCAAAGAGTGATTCACAGGCTGCTCTGGGACACTACCCTGCGTGATGGGTGCTATAAATGCAAGCTGTTGTCTTCAGTAACATTCAGATTCCTCTACTCACCATTATTGACAAACATAACTATTCTGGCCTTTAAACCAGAATAATCATTTGTACAAATGATTGTAAATAATGTATATATTGGATTCTGCTTATGGGGCAGATATTTACCACTTCACTTCTCTATTTTATTTTTGTGTGAAAACCCTTGAAAATAAAACCCATTTTTCTCAGTATGAAAAACCAATTCCGCATCTTGTGCTCATTTACCTGGAAATATCTTTCAACATCCAAAACATCAAACCATCTCTGGGTGTGGTTTGAATGTCAATGCCTTGGGATGTCCTTTCAACGTGAAAGGCGCGATATAAATGTAATTTGCTGCTGTTGTTATTATACCAATCCCTTTAAGGATTACAGAATGCTCCGATACTCCCACAGTCGTATAAATTGCTTAGAAAAAGTAGATTTAGCAAAAAAAAGCAGAGTCTGGAAAGGCTGTTTTTGAAACAGAGTGTAACTGATTGCAACATTTCCTACAACAGGACGGACCAAAACCAAACCCCCCAAAAAACCTATGCAATGTGGTGAGTACCACTGGCTCTACACGGTAATTTGACTTAAGCATAAACAGGGACAGGAATTCCAAAATGTTGTTTTAACAGAAAAGTCAAAACACATTTGACACTTTTCTGAGAAGCAAAGTTGCTTTTTCCTCCACCGAGGCTGCACTGGAAGCATGTTCTAAAGCTCCATGTCTTCTTCGGGTGTGTTGCTGAGATTCAGATTGGTGAGATTCAGATTGCTGGACATCAAGGGTGAATCCAATCTTGCGGTCGTCCTGTACAAACTAGGATCACACTGAATATGCCTCTGCTTTTTCCGCTCCACTTCCAGCTTCTCCGAAAAATGCTCATCACGCGGTTTCCACAGAACCAGCTCCATACACGGACGATTGCTAATAAGGTATAAAAGAAAGGAAATAGGTAAAAAGAACAGAATCAACATGAATTCCGTTCCTTTAAGAGTTAAAACACGTGGATTCACGCTTTTCCGACCTAATATTCTCGTCTTCATGCCCAGATCAATTACAGTAGTGATATTCTCTCTGTTCTTATTCAATAATGTGCTTCATAAAAAGCACTCCTACAATACAAAGGGCAATATCTCCTGTTCTCTAAGATGTTGAATTTGTGCCAAATTCAGACTAGTTCATGCTGTGAATTTACATGTATATAGGTGCCAACACTGTCCAAACAATTTATATATTACAATTTTTACGTTGTCATTGAATCACCTCCTCAACGTGCTTACTTTCAAAGACGGCTACCCATCTAAGCTGCCATCTTCTTGAGACCATGTGGCATGTACTCTTTTCCTACAGGTTCAAGTGACAAGCCAGACTGTCATTGAACAGACAATATCAAACTAGGTTTCATTTCACAGTCTCATCCTCAGCAGGTGAAAATTTCAATAATCTCTCACAAACTGAGCGTATTCCAATTATAATAGTTTAATTAATAAACTACAAAAGATAAAATGCTATATATATGCTACCGAACAACAGGAAGGGAGACTGAACAAAACCAGAAGGTTTATCTGCTAGTTCTGGGGGCAATGGTTATCTTTACATGAATGCTATGATAAAGACAACAAATACATTTCCAATGCTGTTTAAGGACAAAGCTTCCAACTAACAATAATAATAATCCTTGCATTTGATATAGCGCTTTTCACATTTTCTAGAAGTCTCAAAACACTTCACAGAATATACTGTAAAATGAATTGACTGTATATTTGTTGGCAAAATGCGGCAGCCAATTGCACACAGCAGTGTCCCACAAATGGTTGTGGATTGAGATGAACAATTTATTATAGGCTTTTTTTGAGCGATTATTATTAGTCGTGTGGAGTAAGCAGACTTGCCCAAGGTTTTGCCCTGCCTCGATTCAAACACCGGTCTCCTGCTTGTAAGGCAAGTGCTCAACCAGTGAGCTATGGATCTCCAATCAAATAACAACAACAGCTTGCATTTATATAGCACCCCTCACGCTGGGTAATGTCTCAGAGTACTTCAATATGCAATACCACACTGCAACACACACTTACAGGGATTCGATGATTTTCCGAGGTAAAACCTCTTCCAGGCCACGATTCAATTCTTCCCGCAGGGAGTCGGACAAGATCAGGATGGGCGTCTCCGATATTTCATTACCATCAACCTCTGGATCATCCTCCCCAGTAAGCCTGGAGTGCAAAACAGGTTTAGTGATTCAATAGACCACAGTTATCAACCGCTCTCCTAAAAAGTGAAATTTTATCTCATTGTAATCATTGGAAGCTTTTATCATTGCAAAGCAGCAAAGCTCTGACACATCTATCCATCAATTGAGAATTTAGATTTGGGCTCCCATCACACACCATATTTGAGTGACTGGAGTGTAAACACAGAAATGTTCAGATTGAGTCGGCAGGATTACTTGCCTATCTTCGATCTCCCGCAGCCTCTGGAGTCCATCAAGCTCCTCTTGCTTTGTGTCTATCTTTACTTCCATGCTTACAGATTCCTTCTCAATCGCCCCAGGTCCCTGTGCGGTAGATCCAACCTGCCAGGAGTTGGCATCGAGTCCACTTTCCTGGCAGCGAGGAGGTTGTGGCCAAGAGGTATGCAAGACATTTACTGGCTCCACACGACAATTCAGCATCTTCTCAGTTAGGCGTCTCTTCGGCGCAGGAGCACTGAAATGAAACAATAATCACTTCAGCGGGACTCGAGGGTATCATATTACCATCATTACTCCTTCAAAGTCAGCTACAAAGAACCACATGTATTTTAAAGACAGAAAATTCTCATGGAGTTCTGTAGCTCAGTGGTTAGAGCACTCACCTCGCAAACTAGAGACTGGGTTTGATTCCCAGCAGGGCGAAAGTTGGGCAAGTTTCCTTAATCCATACGCGTCTGTTTAGCTAGCAGTGCGCAGGAAGCTGGTTATTAGTTGATTGTCGGATCGCTTTTCTGGAGGTAATAATTCCTTCCCCCAAAAAATTAATGATATATTGGTCACTTCAATCCACGACTGTTTGTGGGAGGTTGATGTGTGCAATTGACGTCTCATTTCTCCCACGAAATATATACTTTACAATATATTCTGTGAAGCGCTTTGAAACATCTGAAAGATGTGATCAGGTACTATATCAAATGCAAGGATTATTATTATGATAACATACTTACAAATGCAAAGTACCTCGCCTTTGAATGCTTTAAGATTAGTTGAAGATCTCAGTGTGGTTGATTATGGAAGTTTCTTTGCTTTTCATTACCATCCATTTAATATCACATGGTTCCGTTGTGTGTTATTACTAAGAATTTGAATTTGAACCAGCAATACTATATAGAGGAATTATAGATGAACCAACAGTAACAATAATGGGCAGGGTAGGAGCTAGAACATACAAAATTCATATTACAAGTGATAATATTGAAGAAAAAGTTAATCTGCACGGATATCATTGCAGCTCCTTTATGCTGTTTCCTTTGATATTGACCCTTGAATCAAATTAGTCAAAAATATAATCTGACTCATCTCAACAATAGATTTGTCTCACATTCTTTTTAACAATTTATATCACTAATAATTATCATCATGAATAAACATCAGATTGAATGAATAAGAGTAACAATAATGGTAACGGAAAGCGAAACTACTTGCTTTTACTTTGCCACTTGGTTTCTACTTTCTGAACTTTCTTATTGCCCAGGAAGCAATCCCCTTATTTGCTTTATCCTTCATTGCTGAATCATTTGTAATTACAGTAAAAGCCTATTTATCTGGCACCCTCGGGACCTGGCCAATGCCGGTTAAAGCGCCTGCCGGATATTCAGGCGTCCCACGGCCGAAAAACTACCGCAAAAAAATTAAAGTTCTTTTAACACACACCATAAACATCAGACTAAATAATAACAGATAATAACAGAATATTGTATTGGTACTTATTGTTAAAACTACTCACTTGCGCTTCTTACCTTTACTGATTGAAGTTTACAGTCCAGCGATTTTTGTTTTAAATGGAGGATGCCAAGAGGGTGAAAAAAATGGCAGCGTGATTTTAAAGTCGCGTGATTTTACTAGCGGCAAGCGGATAGCCCTAGACTCTACCAGCGATAAACCGTGGGTTATCGGCTAACGTTATCGGCATGGTGCTAGTAAGGCTTTAAAGTCGCGCTCCATTTTTTTCACCCGCTTGGCGTGCTCCATTTTAAAAAGAATCGCTGGACTATAAACCTCAACTGTAGCATCATGGCTTCAAGCGCAGCATCTACCAGAAAAGGTAGAAGCGCAAGAGAGTAGTTTTAACAATAAGTACCAATACAATATTCTGTTATGTTATTATTTAATAATAATAATAGCTCCACCGCTATTGTTCCGGATAAGTTCCGGTTTATCGAATGGGGACTTTTTTTTGGCGTGCTGGTTATAAAGTGCAGGTTCATCGAGTCATGGATAAACGGGTTTTTACTGTATTCCTTTTTTTGTTTGCTTTGTTTAAATACAATGTCTTGGGCTCAAATCTGAGGCCTTGTTGAGTTATCTGAACTCAGTGGCAGCAATAACAGTACTAGAAATGACTGAGCTTTTGGTCACTTTACTGCCCCTGCCCCTGGCTAGGTCCCAGGATCCGCTATTGTGAAGCGCTCTCTGACGCCGTCCGGCGTGGAGGGCGCTATATGAATCGAAGTTGTTGTTGTTGTAGAAACCCTTGAGCTTGATAAATAAAACTACAGAATTCCTACTCTGTATAGCGAGCAGCTCAGTGATCCCAGTGCATGTGTAGAAATCAGGTGAAACTGGACCAGGCTCACGTGGAATGCCACCATGGTTGAACATCCTGCTAAAAACTATTTATGCTCACACATGAATGATTACTTGGGCAAGTGAGTGAAAGATTAGCAATCTTTGCAGCCAAGAGATGCAGAAATATAGTCAGAATCTGGAAAATTGCCCAATAGTCTTTCGTACTAAACATAGCAAATTAGCAACCTCCCTACTCTAAAACAATCTGCAATACTGAGGATACTAACCCTTCATCTTCCTTTTCCCGCTTGTGCTTCCTTCGAGAACGAAGTTCATATCTTCTGTTACAAAACATATGAATAAGAGGGAGTGAAATTAGTTGAGAAATCTGTAAAAACATGCTATTTTTATAACAAAGTTATAATGGCCAGTCTGTTAAAAGTTTTGTAATAAGTTTGGATTAATTAAATTCGGGATAAAGTGGACTGTTACCACTGCACACACTCAGGTAATGGTCATTTGTCATTTGTAACATTCACCATTAACATTAACATTCATTTGTGACACACCACCTTCGATGAGGCAGTGTTGAAGTTGCACACAAGATTTACATTACCACAGTGGGAACTGTACTGAAATTACACTTCATATTTCTATTTCATATTTATGCAGTTATGCTATCTCTCTATGATGCAATTAAACAGCACAGATGTTTTGTTAAAAAAGCAGTGAATTCCAATGATTGCCATTTGCCTCAAACAACAGTTCATTTTGAAAGCAAAATCTGCTTGCTTGGAAATATACTGTACTGCAATCGGTTTCTGAACAAACCAGTCATAATACAGGATATTGGTTTCCTTTGTTAAGTGCGCCACAGTGGTTATACTGTAAGTACATCAGGAAGCTGATTTCAGCTGACTTTGGAGTTTCTCCAACTATATGGTGCAATGCATCTAGTATATATATATTTTTTTAAACTGTGCCAGACTGTGAGAAAGCTATCTACACAAACAATGTACAGGTAAAGGCAAAATCTGCAGGAAAAGGAGAAAGAGTGAAAATAATGGTATACCTGTATATAGTAAAATAAAGATTTTGTACCATTCTTGACTAAACTCAAAGGCAACGGAAAATAGATGCAATAAAGTTTTTTTTAACCATATCCTAGTCCTCGTAACCCAGCCTCCATCACATACCCTCTCTGATTTTGGTAGATTAAAATGATATCAATAGGCACATGAAACTGACAAAGCAAGATGTATCCTTCACAGGATCAAACAAATTGCCACAGTAAATACAATAGTTATTGGAGAAGGTGCAGTTAATTCTGCAAATTCAGTCTACAGTAGATTATGCTGTGATTAGCGCCTCACTGGCTTGGTGCTATTGTGAATTAAGTGGTGGCAATAATATTCTATTAAAATCCCTAGAGCCTGAAATTCTTTAACTTGAAGAATAAATCGAAATAAAGTCGTCACCATGGAGAGTTTTATGAAACTAAGCTCACTCTCAAATCAACAATCTAAGAATGGAAAGAGTTGTCATTTGATATGTTTTGAAAAGCTGATATGCCCAATGCAGCTGATTTATGCCAAGTATTCATATTACTGAAGGGCTATATTGCTTGCCAATCCTGCAGAAGCAACATTTACTTTATTTTAGGTAAATCGTTGCCTTTGAACACTTTTCTAGGCAGTGATTTGCTCTACGAATATTTCTTCCCCACTACTGTCAAAATGTTCTCTGAACTATAAACAAAATAGAAGGAAATGCTTAAAGGAAATCATATCTCGAATTCACAACATCTTAGCATTATTCAAGACACTTAAAGAATCTTCTGTCTCTAAATTCTTACATAGCTTTTGATTTGGTTTTGAATTAAAGATGACAAATATACAAGTATCCCCCAATTTACGACAGGGTTGCGTTCCTGAAAAATGTCTTGCAAATCAAAATTACAAATTGAAACACAGTTTCCCATGCGGTCCCATTATATAACCCGAGATGTGTTCTTTTCATAAAATTTTCGGACCTTAAACCCACTAAATAACACACAAAACAACACAGAAAATAACACAGAAAATAATACACATAGGCAAGAAGGGGTATGGGGTAACTGTACAGTACTGTACTTTGATACTGGTTATATTACTGTAATACTGACTTGGCGTAGTGTCGCTTCAAAATCAGGTGGCTTTTAATCAATGAAGTAGCGACATGCTATTGGTCAGTTCAAATGCTTGGATACACTATACGACCATGATTTTACTGCGAAATACACTATGTACTGCGCATGCACAAAAAAGACTCACCAAACTTTTTGTCATTAAAACGAAACCAAATGTTGTATATCAATAAAAAGGTGTTGAAAAATTATGTTCGTTAAATCAAAACAGTGTAAATAGAACCGTCATAAATCGGGGAATAGCTGTACAGTCAATTCACTTTACAATATATTCTGTGAAGCGCTTTGAGACATCTAGAAGATGTGAAAAGCGCTATATCAAATGCAATTATTATTCATTATTATAGCTATGCTTAAAGGAATGGATAAAAGACAACCATGTTTAAAGGAATTGATGAATTAAAGATAACACATTTAAAAGAATCACTAGTAATCCTTGTCCTCACTTTCAAAACCCTCCTACCTCTCTGACCTGTTCGCTCCCTCCGTTCATCAGGCACCGACCTGCTCCTTGTCTCCCATCCGACCCACGCTAACATCGGTGGCCGGACTTCCAGCCTCTCTGCCCCTACACTTTGGAACTCCATCCCACAACACCTTCACCTTGCTCCCTCCATTGCCTCCTTCAAATCTCAAAACCCTCCTCTTCAACCGTGCCTTCAGTCACCATCTTACCTCTGCCCTCCCTCATCCCAACCCTGCCCACACCCCCATGCTCAGGTCCTGACTCCTGAATGTTCAGCGTCATGGGATGTCCTCCCGATATGAAAGGCTCACTACAAATGTAATTTTGTTGTTGTTGTAAATGACTAGTACCATCACATTCTCATATTGTAGAGCAATAGTCTGCAGTAATTAATCGAGTAGTGATCTGCTGTATTACAGTATTGACCAACTCTGCAAATGTAACTGATTGAGATTGTCAGCACTACGCTCAACACAGAAGATATTAAACTGACGAATTATCATCTAAAAATTGTCCAATTTGAAAGTACATTGTCTTTCCTGCCACACACCACCTGATAAAGTGAATGCTGCTAAACTTCTATTAAAACCTCCAACACTGCTGATTTGAATTTGCTGCCAATTGAGATCTTTCTAACCAATAGTGTTATTAAAGACTCTGTATACTTACTGCTGCTTAGCAAATTTGTGGTGTCCAGCAGAAGCTCGAATTCCACCCAGCACTGGATTATATCCGTAGTGCTCCATGCTTGTATCCATATTTTCATTTATTCCATCTCCCTGCCTGGTATACCTTCTATTCAGCTGTGCATCGGGATCACAAGCATCTGGTACAAAACAGTTCACCTTCCAGCACAATTCACTCTGAGCATTTGGTGCAGTCTTCCCACAGATGTCCAGTGGGGGTGATTGAAAGAACTGTCCACCTGAGGGAGCTGATGAGCCATAAAAGCGTGTCCTCAACATGATGGGATAATTGCAACTTGAAATCCCCCACATAAAATCAGGCCTGGGAAAAAATAGCACTATTATTAATTTTAAAATAACTGGATTCAATGCACTTTCAAACATACTCCAGTAACTCAATATTGAACATGCCAAGTATTTTCTGTTTTTTCTATTATCTCTAAAATATCACGTGTTGGGAATGCACATGTAAGAAAAAAGTAGGTTAATGTGACTCTTCATCAGAAATGCTGGAAATGGAAAAGAGCAAATCCTAATTCTGATATGAGTCACAGTCCTGTAGCTCAGTGGTTAGGGTACTCGCCTTACAAGAGTGAGACTTGTGTTCGAATCCAGGCAGGTCAGGGAAAAACCTTGGGCAAGTTTCCTTACTCTAATAATAATAATCCCTCAAAAAAAGTAATAATAATAATCCCTCAAAAAAAGTAATAAAATTGGTAATTTCCATCCACAACTGTTTGTGGGGCATTGCTGTGAACAATTGGCTGCATTTTGCCCACAAATATACAGTCAATTCACTTTACAGTATATTCTGAAGCGCTTTGAAACATCTAGAAGACATGAAAAGCGCTATATCAATTGCAAGGATTATTATTACATCTTTGTTGAATTTTTTCATGGAATAGTCCAATTTGTCATTTAAAGAAATACAGCTCTAATGAAGTAATTGCTGGTGGACTCCTTTCTATCACCAGTTTTGACTTTTCAGCCAACACTTTTCATAGTTTCCAGGAATATCTAATTTAAGACACCATTCTTGGGTGTCTTTAACTATGATAACACATGCCAACATGGGTTTTCACCTGACATACCATTGCTTGTTTAGATCCACCTCAAAACAAGTGGTGTTCCACGTGCCATATTAAAGTAATGTGTACATTCTGGAAAGGTGCAACTCCAAGTGGCAGGTGCCTGGTGTGAGGCAGCTGACAGGTGCGAAAACCCATCACGACATACATACTGACATCACAAACAAACCATGATACAATGACTAATATGGGGGGACCAAAAATTCATAATATCATTACAATGTCTAATAAGTTTTAATGAAATTATGTTTTTTGTGGGGTTTTTTAGATAACAAGGTAGATATCACGACTCTTTGGTCACCCTGTACAAGCACCATCGCTAGACTGCTAGGCTCAGACACTTACTATTTAAAGATCAGTATTGTGTGAGTCACTCCTATTGGAATTAAAGCCGGGAGAAACATTCCTATTCAATTCGGTTTCAGTAACAAACACTGCGATCAGCTGTGCACAGAGGCTCATTGACAGTTTCTTGGAGTGTTACATTTTATAACATTTCATAAACAGTGAGCATCCAGATACCATACCAATGGGAGCAACCAACTGGCTCTCACATTTAGCAACTATTCTAGAAATCTGAAGCTGGTAACTGACTAAGTTTAGACTCTTGCTCCTCCACTACTCAACCTTTTCATGAGACCGACCACGTATTTAACTAGCTACATCCACCAACACAATCCAAAACACACTGCAATACCTCCCAAAAATTCTAATTCTGTAAAATACCTTATTGATTTTAATTAAATTGTATGTAGCTGTAGTTCTCCCCGGCATTACTTCAGGCACAATTGTTTGCAAATGATCAGAATTGCACTGTTCAACACAACAATAATTTACATTGACAAAGCATCTTTATATAACAATATTTGGGTGTGTCATGTTGTACTTCACATAACTAGGAGACTGAATTGGGAGAAGGAAAAAGTCGTGCAGAGGTAAGATGGCCAAATGCACTACCAAAGTTTCAAGGCAGGTTTTGAAGTTGGAAAGAATAGGGCCAATCGGGTAATACCCTGTTATTGAACATAAGCTTTGCCTTGAACACAATGACAAGGATTCAATTCAAGGCAATTGAAATCTTGATACAACACAAATTGTTTAACAAGAAGCCTTCCAGTCTGCTGCAATGCGTTCTTCAGTCTGGATAAATGCATACTCCAATCTGGGACAATGTCAATACAGCTCTTTCTATAAAACATATTCAGCATGCCTTTGACAAGATTTGCAGCCAGAATAATTAACAATGCAAATCTAGCAAATAAAAATGTTGAGGCTGTCTACTGGTTTCGAAACATATTTCTATACTACGAATTACTTTGAACTGTGAATTTGGGCAAGTTTATGATCTGTATCTGCTTTTCATCACAAAACAAACACTTCTGATGTAAAATAGGATATTAATAATGATACTTTAGGTAACTGTCAAAATTCAGATTTTCCAATGATTCATATGTCTTTATACAGCACTTTTCTTTTAAACCTGAAATCAATACAACATAAGCAAACACTAGGCAGCCATCACACATTAAGCCATTCACATCAATACACTTGTTGCACTCTCCTGAGGGGGTGTACGACAAGTTTAATGGGACTCCATTAGGGTTGCTACAGGTTTTTTTTATAAACTGGCCTGGCCAGCTTTTTCAGTAATGGGATGTGTACCAGTGAGTGAAAGGCGCCATCCAAGTGTAATTTTGTTGTTGTTGTTGTTGTACCCATGTCAAAGAAACAAGTTGAGAGCATAGGCACGGGGCCAGAGCGCACAACACGATGCTGGAAGAACTTAGCATGCACATGCAAAATGTTGTAATGGGAAGGTCTTCAAAATTTCCCTTCCCAATGTCCCTTGCTGTATTCAAGCTGAGACGTATTCCAGCGTGAAGGGCGCTATATAAATACAGTTGTTGTTGTCCCCTTTATAGTAATACTATTTAGTCTATTTAGCGGTTGACCGATTTAGGGGTTCTTCCATCTTTTACTGTATAAGTATTTACGTTAGGACCTCTCTACTTGAAGAGCAACAGGAAGAGTTGGGGAGGGAAGTAACTGCATCTTTATACAATTAAAAAAAATTATATTATCTTTATATTATTAATTTTATTATTATTTATTGCCCTATGGTAAACATATATGTTGTAAAAAATATAAGCCTATTGCCAGAGAGAGATATATGAAACTCACTAAGTTTATTCAAAATACTTTATTGTGTCAGTCTGCTGCAGTGGTAGCACTCTTGCCTCTAAGTCAGAAAGTTGTGGGTCCCAGCCCCAACGCCAACACTTGGAATCACATAGTTTATGGTGGCACCTGAATGCAGTGCTGGTGGGGTGTTGCAGTGTCAGAGGTGCAGCCCTTCGGATGAGACGTTAAACCAAGATCCCATCTGCCTATTCTGATGGATGTTCTTCAATCCACTTTACAATAAATCCTGTGAAGCCCTTTGAGAAATCTTAACAGTATGATATGGCGCTATTTGTGGAGTCCTGTAACTCAGTGGTTAGTGTACTCGCCTTACAAGCGAGCGACCTGGATTTAATTCAAACCTTGGGCAAGTTTCCTTACTCCACACGCTTTATAATCCCTCAAAAAATATTGGTCATTTCAATCCAGGACTGTTTGTGGGACACTACTGTGCGCAATTAGCTGCTGGATTTCGCCCGCAATTATATAGTCAATTCACTTTACAATTCCGTGAAGCGGTTTGAGATGTCTAGAAGACGTGAAAAGCGCTATATCAAATGCAAGGATTATTATTCAGTAGAAGAGTAATGGTACTGTGTTATTTAAGTTGTTTCCTGTCTTAAGCAATATACTTTATTAGCTGAGAAAATGCTAAATGCTTGTTCCATGCAAAGCATTGTATCTCAGAAGGGGGCAGGGGCTTGAATACCCAAGAGGTGGCGGGGAGGCAGAAATCTCCAGAGGGGGGGTGGGGGCAGCAATTTTCGCTGAGAATCACTGCTCTAGGTCACCAGAAAACTTGTAGGGAGGCAATACTTTTTCTTAATGCTTATTTCTTGGTGATAGAGGATACCCCTCAATGCAGACAATGAAATGTTTGAACACAAATCTTGAACATTTCTAAACACACCTGTGTTAAGTGACTGTTGCGTTGCCAAACCTTATTCAAAACGTGTTGTCTGATAACTATTCCAATACACAGTCCCTCTTCGGATCGTTAGAAAACGAAATTCCAGTTTCCATTGCCTTTTAAAAGCACAGTGCAGCACCCCTCACCACACGGCAGGGAACAAACAAAATAAGTTAACCCAGTGTAACCATTTCTTTAGAAGGCTGAATGTCAATCGGCAAAAGCAGATTTTTCAACCTCAGATAAAACTGGTTAAAATTCACAAACATTTGTTGAGTTGGCAATGAATTGACTGCAGACGTATCTGTTGGAACTGATGACCCAGTAAATAGGCGAATATGAGAAAAGGTTGCGCGGAAGTAATGCATTCAAAAACACATTTCTCATCAATATCATAGTTTTGCCCACAAAATACACAGTCAATCCACTTTACAGTGTATTCTGTGAAATGCTTTAAGACACTTCAATCACATAAGGCGTTATATAATGTGCTGTCCTGCAGCTCAGTGGTTAGAGTACTTGCCTTGCAAGCGAGAAACCTCGGTTCAATTTGTCCTCCTTGACCTGTCTGCTGCCTTCGACACTGTCGACCATTCTATCATCCTACACCACTTCTTCTCCCAACTCAATCTCCATGGACCTGCCCTCACCTGGTTCAACTCTTACCTCTCTCGTTGTCTCCACTTTGTCGCCACCAACAGCTTCTCTTCAATGTAAGCTGTGGCATCCCCCAGGGCTCTTCGCCTTGGTGACATCATCTGCACCCATGGGGTTATCTTCTACATGTATGCGGATGACACCCAACTTTATTTATCAGCCTCTACCCTCGACTCCAGAACTACTACTGTCCTGATAGACTGTCTGTCAGACAACAAGTCCTGGATGAGAGCTAACTTTCTTAAGTTGAATGTCAACAAGAAAGAGGCCGTACTGATTGGCTCACGCCAGCACCTTCACACATCAAGCGCTGGCAGCATCATGGTTGTTCACTCAACCTCACCAAGCCAGTCAGGAACCTAGATGTCGATCCTCAACTGTCTTTCCTCCTCCATATCCAAGCAATGATTCGCTCTGCCTTCCCTCACCTCTACAATATTACCCGACTCTGCCATTACATTACCCCAAACCTTCATTCATGCGTTCATTACATCCCGGCTTCACTATGCAAATACTCTGCTCGTCAACCTTCCCAACTCCTCCCTCCACAAGTTGCAGATAATCCAGAACTCTCTGGTCCGTGTCCTCACCGCTCCAAGCTTTAGCCACTCTGCCTCCAACCTCTGGAACTAAATACTGCAGTCCCTCCACCTCGCTCCCTCCCTGGTCGCCTTCAAGATCCACCTCAAGATTCTCCTCTTCGACGGTCCCATCAGTCACTCCAAATCTCCCCTTTTACCTCCACCTCCCTGTCCCCAACTCGGGTCTGAAACCATTACTGTCCAGAGCCTTGGGATGTCATCCTGACATGAAAAGCGCTATACAAGTGTAATTTTGTTGTTGTTGTTGACATGTCAAGCGAATACCAGGATGGTAAAAGGCTAACTAGATGGACCTTGCTCTTCTTTTGCCAGAAATTCTTATAATAATAAAATAATAATAATCCTTGCATTTGTTATAGCGCTTTTCACGTCTTCTTGATGTCTCAAAGCGCTTCACAGATATACTGCAAAGTGTATAATTTGTGGATGAAACTTGGCAGACAATTGTGCGCAAACAGTCGTAGATTGAAATGACCAATTTTTTTTAAAAAATTTTTTAATTTGCAGGGATTATTATTGGGCATGTGGAGCAAGGATATTTGCCCAAAGATTCGCGCAGATCTGCCTGGATTTGATCACAGGTCTCGCTCTTGTAAGGCGAGTGCTCTAACCACTGACCCCGTTATGTTACGTTCTTATAACAAATAGGAGTTATTTCATATTTATTATAATTATTATAATCACACATTTGCATTCTTCTTGAACAAGTCAGCGGAAATGGGACAGCTTTAGATTTCATCAATGTATTTGTGCAGACCGTGCTCTGAAGCGCTCTGAGACGCCGTTCGGCGTGGAGGGCGCTATATGTTGTTGTTGTTACTCCATTTCCCACTCCCCCACCACTGCGTTTTGAAAGTCACCATCCCCACGCTGCTTCAACAACAACAACAACAACCCAAAAACAAACACACATTTAGGATCTGGGAATGAATAATAATAATCATACTTGCATTTGACCTTATCACGTCTTCAAGACATTAACTAGAGAGGTACTGTACTCAGGCTGCATCCAGCTCTGCGGTTAATTTAAGTGAAAGACGGCGAGAGGGTGAAGAGCTTTGCAGGGATGGGGTGAGAGGAGAAGAAGGGGAGGAGGGAGGGGGGTGAGGGGAGAGTTGGGGGGGGGGTGAGGGGAGAGTTAGGAGGGGGGGTGAGGGGAGAGTTGGGGGGGGGGGGGAGGGGAGAGTTAGGAGGGGGGGTGAGGGGAGAGTTAGGGGGGGGTGAGGGGAGAGTTAGGGGGGGGTGAGGGAAGAGTTAGGAGGGGGGGTGAGGGGAGAGTTAGGAGGGGGGGTGAGGGGAGAGTTAGGAGGGGGGGTGAGGGGAGAGTTAGGAGGGGGGGTGAGGGGAGAGTTAGGAGGGGGGTGAGGGGAGAGTTGGGAGGGGGGGTGAGGGGAGAGTTGGGAGGGGGGGTGAGGGGAGAGTTGGGAGGGGGGGTGAGGGGAGAGTTGGGAGAGGGGGTGAGGGGAGAGTTAGGAGGGGGGTGAGGGGAGAGTTAGGAGGGGGGTGAGGGGAGAGTTGGGGGAGGGGGGGGGTGAGGGGAGAGTTGGGGGAGGGGGGTGTGAGGGGAGAGTTAGGAGGGGGGGGTGAGGGGAGAGTTAGGGGGGGGGGTGAGGGGAGAGTTAGGAGGGGGGGTGAGGGGAGAGTTAGGAGGGGGGGTGAGGGGAGAGTTGGGGGGGGGTGAGGGGAGAGTTAGGAGGGGGGGTGAGGGGAGAGTTAGGGGGGGGTGAGGGAAGAGTTAGGAGGGGGGGTGAGGGGAGAGTTAGGAGGGGGGTGAGGGGAGAGTTAGGAGGGGGGGTGAGGGGAGAGTTAGGAGGGGGGGTGAGGGGAGAGTTAGGAGGGGGGGTGAGGGGAGAGTTAGGAGGGGGGTGAGGGGAGAGTTGGGAGGGGGGGTGAGGGGAGAGTTGGGAGGGGGGGTGAGGGGAGAGTTGGGAGAGGGGGTGAGGGGAGAGTTAGGAGGGGGGTGAGGGGAGAGTTAGGAGGGGGGTGAGGGGAGAGTTGGGGGAGGGGGGGGGTGAGGGGAGAGTTGGGGGAGGGGGGGGGGTGAGGGGAGAGTTGGGGGAGGGGGGGGGTGAGGGGAGAGTTAGGAGGGGGGGTGAGGGGAGAGTTAGGAGGGGGGGTGAGGGGAGAGTTAGGAGGGGGGGTGAGGGGAGAGTTAGGAGGGAGGGGTGAGGGGAGAGTTAGGAGGGGGGGGTGAGGGGAGAGTTAGGAGGGGGGGGTGAGGGGAGAGTTAGGAGGGGGGGGTGAGGGGA
Source organism: Hydrolagus colliei (assembly GCA_035084275.1). NCBI lineage: Eukaryota > Metazoa > Chordata > Chondrichthyes > Chimaeriformes > Chimaeridae > Hydrolagus > Hydrolagus colliei. The sequence continues at coordinate 7,793,092 of CM068761.1, read as the reverse complement.
GAGTTAGGAGGGGGGGGTGAGGGGAGAGTTAGGAGGGGGGGGTGAGGGGAGAGTTAGGAGGGGGGGGTGAGGGGAGAGTTAGGAGGGGGGGGTGAGGGGAGAGTTAGGAGGGGGGGGTGAGGGGAGAGTTAGGAGGGGGGGGTGAGGGGAGAGTTAGGAGGGGGGGGGTGAGGGGAGAGTTAGGAGGGGGGGGTGAGGGGAGAGTTAGGAGGGGGGGTGAGGTGAAGCCCGGGAGCGAGCCGTCGTCATCTCATCAGCCAACGGTCGCGGCCTGGCCTGGCTGTGGCCCGCAGCCACCGAATGAGTTGTGACGCCGCGACCATTACTAACCCTTACCTTTATCCCCTTTCGGTTCCCCTTCCCTCCCGCTAACCCGAACACAGACAAGACAGGTGAAGTCAAACCAACCGGCTCCTTTTTTTTTCGCTCGACCCTCGGACAGGTCGGATCCGTGTTTGGTTTAGACGCCGTCGCTGCGTCCTCGCGCTCTCTCTCCGGCGCTCTATACGTCATCGCGTATCACTTGCTGCGCAACGTCATCCCGTAGCTCCGGCTCTCCTTCGCCATCACGTAGCTCTGGCAACCCTACGGCATCGCGTAGCGCCGGCTCTCCTACGTCATCGCGTGGCTCCAACTCCCCTGAGACAAACCCTGGCGTTCGTCTCCTGGGACGCGCATGCGCAACGTAACAGATCACATTGCAAGGATTATTATTATACTTTATCACTAAATTGTTATTATTCAATAATCACACCATTTCTAGCTAATAAGATAAAAATGCCGCAGTCATTTTTACGGGGGGTTTTCTTGCGGTTTAAACAAAACCGAGATCTAGTGTGAAATTTAAGCGCTCAGTGAGGGCCGATATATAAGTGATGTTGCTCTTGTTGTTCGAGAGAAACAATGTTGTTCTCATCAACAAGCCTTGGGTTGTCCTCCCGATGTGAAATTTGCCTTGTAAACATCATTTGTATTGTACTGCTTTACTGGGTTCAATCCCAGGTAAACAAACAAAGTTTATCTTATATTATGATCTCTTCTCTCCTGTTGTGGTACTCTGAATTTGATTTAGATTAGGGTGGCACTGAGCCACAAACACACGTTCAATCACCCTCCTTCCCACCACCCTCCCAGATTCTGAAACACTGATTGTCCAGCTCTTTGGGATGTCTTCCTGACATGAAAGGTGCTAAACAAATTTAATCTTCTTGTTGTTGCTAAGTATTAGATAGATCTGACCAGGAGACGTTGGAAGCAGGAAGTATTAATTATTTCAAATGCAAATTAGATGGATTTCCTTTAGGAAATAATAATTTGGGATACAGTATATGAAGTAGTTCAGGATATGACATGTGCATGCGACTGCCAGGACAGTGGAAACTGAACTGGATGGACCTTTTTTTTTCACACAGCAGTTTTTATGTTCATTTTTATGTTCGGTCCTAAGGATCTGTGATGATTAGTCAGCTACGGTTCTTCAGTCTTGAAATTAACTCTTCAGGCTCAGAGAGGAACTTAATAATTATTATGATTGCATTTGATATAGCGCCTATCACGTCTTGTGAAGTGTAGGCAGTGCAAGTGACTGAAGTTTACCATGAACTGTTTGCACCATTAGACGGAGCCATACACCTTTATGGTTTGACCTGAGATTGAACGTTAAGTCTAACTGCCATTAAAATTGGCTGTTCATAATTACTACATACTCAGTGCCCCTATTGCTGAGAGACCAGTGTATTTAGATTAGGAGCAATACAATTGGAAAGAGAGTGACTGCTATTTTTGTCCCTTCTCTGAATCCTAATTCCGCTCTGACTTACATGTATGTGAAGACAGTTGGCAGGTGTATGAAGCCACAACTTTCTATCGGCCCGGGTTGTAAGTAATGTTATCATAGTCACTCTACTATAGGGATTTCAGTAATCCTGGCCGATAAACAGTGGTTAGGATACACTGTATACCAGAGGTGACTAACGCATGGCCCACAGGCCACTTTTGCGGTGGAGATGTGGCCCGACGAACATTCAGTCTAGTTTCCAGTAGCTACTGAATAGCAATATTGATGGTGTGACCATGAATCAAGAAAGATTCAAGCAACAAAAATCTATTTGGCCGTCGATCATGAAGGTTGGCCACCACTGATATTATACACTATACTTATTTATTAAAAAGAATATTTGGTGTTTCATTTGGTGTTGTGTCTTTACGTAAGGAGGGCATCCCAAAGACATTCCCAAGATATCCTGAAATGTATTTGTTTTGTAGGCAAGCAAAGCAGCCCATTCACCAGTTCCCAGATGTCAGCCTGGCTCAGTCGTAGCACTCTCCCCTCTGAGTCAGAAGATTATGGATTCAAGCTCCACGTCGGGACTTGGAATCACAAAGTCTAAACTGATATTCCAATACAGTGCGGGCTACGTTGCATTGTCGGAGGCGCTATTCGAAAAGAGTAGAGAGTTTCTCGCTCGCTCTCTCCAATAATCCCCCAAATAAAATTAGTCACTTTCATTCATTTGAATTTTTTTCATTTGCTACAGCATTTTCCACATTTTCTAGATGTCTCAAAATGCTTCACAGATATACCTACCATAAAGGGAATTGACTGTATATATGTGGGTAAAACGCGGCAGCCAATTGCGCACAGCAGAGTGTGGATTTAAATGACCAGTTTATTATTTGACGTTTGACGTCAAATTTTACGTTTGTGGGACATTTCTGTGCTCAATTGGCTGCCGAGTTTCTCGCACAAAATACACTGACACAGACAGCTGCAGTCAGGCATCTATATTGCAATTATAACAGGACAAAGGTTAGGACATCGAGGCTGAAGGTCTCTAAAGAGGCCCTGTCAGCTGACCCCCATGTGACAGTGTTATGCACTTGCATGGAGATTACAGACTCGTACATTAGCACTGCACTACAACACACAAGGTTACTGTGAACTGTGATAATACTTTTGCATAGAACTCTGAAATGCCAAAATATGAATGCCGCATAACGCTTCACCACCACTTTGTGATTCCACTACAATATTCGAATAATAAATAATCCTTGCATCTGATTTGTCACCCTATCGCGTCTTCGAGGCATCTCAAAGTGCTTCACAGAACACACTGCAAAGTGAATCGACCGAATATTTTGTGGGCAAAACGACAGCAGCCAATTGAGCACAGGAGTGTCCCACAAACAGGCTGTGGGTTGAGTGACCAAATTATAATTTTTTTTTAAAAAAATTCTAGAGGAATTATTATCCAACTTGCAGACATGTTCATTTAATTTCAGCATTTAATTTGAATTAAAGGTTCCACTCCTGGTAAGGAGGGCGCTGTGCAAATGCAAGTCTTTGTTGTTGAATGAAGTCTCTACATTTTATCCAGTATCCTGTACTTCCACACATCCTCCTGATGTATGTGAAGGACGTTATCTCAAGTGAAAAGGCTATTGTTATTATTATTTTTGTTGTTAAGAAAGTTTGAAGGCAGTCGAGTATAAAGCCACGCCAAGCCGGAAATATATGACTGCTGAGATTGATGATGTCTGTATTCTTGTTGTAGGCATGCACAGTTAAACTGGTTAGAAGGGCATAACACAGGCTGGCATGTTTTGGACTTCAAGCACCAGGGCTCTTCCGTATGTAATTAGGTCAGCAGGAAACATCCTTCCAGGGAGAGAGAGAGTGTACATTCCATGCCAACAATCTACCTCTGGAATTTCTATGAGTAGGTGGGACGCATGGGATTTTCAGCCTGGTTTGGAGAATCTCGAGCACAGTGATGGGTTTCCAGACAGCCGGCTGACACAAAAAAAAAACCTGTATGAAATGGATTGAACCCGTGATGTATTAATGTACGGTGTACAGTGCTCCAGTAGTCCTGGTTTGCTTGCTTACATCCAGACTGTTTTCCTGCGATCGGAGTATCTATTCATACACTGTGTGTGAGGATACACCCTCTATTTATAACCACTCAAAGTGTGTAATAATAGCTAATGTCACAAGGCTTGAAGCCTTGTTGCAATCTATTACTGCGCATCAGGTGCCAGTGCTCCTCTACCCTGCATGAGAGGTGCTATACAAACCCAAGCTGTGGTTGTTGTGGGTGTTGTCAGCCTGGCTCAGTTGGTGACATTCTTGTCTTGAGTCAGAAGGTTGTGGGATCCTCATTCTCGCTTGCTTGGCATCGAACTCCAACAGCAACCTCAACGACAACAACTTCCGTTTACACAGCGTCCCATCAGGGCAGGGCAGTGTCCCAGAGCACTTGGCAGTGGCGGAGCACGACACTGAACCGCGGGGGAGGGAGAGGATACCGTAGGCAAGGTCAAAGGGGAAGCTCTTCAGGTAAGGAAAGGGGAGACAAGGCTCCGAGAGATAGAGGATCTATCTAGAGTTTCAGTGTTTAGCGGCTGAAAATGCGGCCACCGATGGTGGAGCGGTGGGCACGGGGGACAAGCAGTCCCTCTTGTAATTGCGTTGACGCTCCACATTGAACGAGGGGGTTAAGGGTACTGCACATGTGAGTCTCTAGATCCATTCCTTATTTCAGTTCTCCCGACTGCAGCAGTCATATCAACCATATCAACCATACCCAGTTATGGATATGGTTACATCCATAACCCCTTATGTGGTTGCTGTGGATATGTGGCTTTCTAAGTAAACGCCACCCCCTGATCAACTTAAGTCACTTAAATACAGTAATGCTTGTGATTAATATCATGCCTCATCACGTTGCCGGGAAGTCTCAAACCGCTTTGCAACATTTTACCATGAAGCGTAGAGACTGTGTATCTGTAGGCCAGCAAATTTGGCAAATGCCCCACCAACAGACACAGGTGAGCGAGCGACCGGTTTTGTTTTTGGGGGGGTGATTGTCAGCCAGGACACTGGGAGAAACTCAGTGCTCGTTTCAAATCGAGATCTTTATCAAAAATATGAATCCTTCCACATTGTCTGGACGCCTCAAAGCGCTTCACGGAATTTACCGTAAAGTGAATCGGCTGGATATTTGTGGGCGGAACGCGGCGGCCGATTGCGCACAGCTGCCCGTCGTGAATTGAAATTACCAATTTATTATTGTTTTTTCTTGAGGGATTATTATCAGGCGTGTGGAGTAAGGAAACTCACCCGAGGGTTCGCCCTGACTGGGAATCGAACCCAGGGCTTCTCGCTTGTAAGGTAAATGCTCTTAACCACTGAGCTATGGGATACCACAACATTGAACATGCTGTAAAGCTGCCCGTTAAAAAAGAAAACTGGACTGTAATCTTGCAAACTTTATTTTCTGATATCAATTGTGTGTTAACCATAGTGGCTGGTGTCAAACTGACATCCACAATGAAGGACTTGGATCAAACACATCACAATCGTGTGTACTCCACCACATGTGATCGACTTCAAGATCCTCACCCTTGTTTTCAAATCCCTCCACTCCTCTGCACCCTCTAATTCTCCGACCTCCTCTCTCCTCAAACCTCCACCCGTTGCCTTCTCTCCACCGAGTCTGGCCTCCTCCTTGTCCCCCCGAATTCTCTGCTCTACCCTCCACGGCCGTGCCTTCAGCCACTACGCCCCAAGGCTCTGGAACTCCCTTCCTCACTCCCTTCACCTCCTCGCCACCCCCCCCCCCCCCCCCCCCCACCCCCTCTCTTCCCAGTTTCAGGTCATTGCTAAAGACCTTTCTCTTCGACCGCGCCTTTGGTCACCTTTCTGCCCCTGCCCCTGGCTCGGTCCCGGGATCCGCTATTGCGAAGCGCTCTGAGACGCCGTACGGCGTGGAGGGCGTTATATGGCGTATATCTCCGCGTATAAGGCGCACTCGCGTATAAGGCGCACCCCCCACTTTTGACCTTTTCTTGGTGAAAAAAACGGAAGCATTTTCAATCATATTGCTGGCAGAAGGGAGGGAGGCAGGAGAGACAGGTAGGTAGGGAGAGAGAGAGGCAGGCAGGCAGGGAGGGAGAGAGGGAGGAAGGGAGGGAGGGAGTCAGGCAGGCAGGGAGGGTGAGACGGAGGGAGAGAAGAGAGAGAGGGAGAGAGGCAGGCCGGCAGCCACGGAGAGAGAGAGGGAGAGAGGCAGGCAGGCACGCAGGCAGGCAGGGAGGGAGGGAGGGAGAGGCAGGCAGGGAGGGAGGGAGGGAGAGGCAGGCAGGGAGGGAGGGAGGCAGACTGGGTTAGGCAGAAGGCAGGCAGCAGGCACAGCACTGAAGTTCGCTGCTGTTGCCGCTGCCCGGGCGGCCGAGGCCGAAGCCCCGTCACCCGCTCCCCCCAACCCCCGCCGGACAAACTGACCAAACCCCGGCTGACAGCGCGCCGGCCGCCCCCCCTGTTTACTGTATTTCCGAGGCTCAAAATTTCTTATACCTGCGTATAGGGCGCACCCCCAACTTTCGAGATCTTCCAACGTGCAAAAAATTGCGCCTTATACGTGGAGATATACGGTAAATCGAAATTGTTGTGCGATAATCCCTCCTCCACCAGATTATTGATTCCTCAAACAGGCAAATCACTGACTGGGGTAAAATGCAGGGATTTTATTATAAATTCAAGTGGAGCAGGTGAGGTGTACATCAGGGGACAGCTGGTAAATCAGGAAGAGTTTTGAGAGAGAGAGAGAGAGAGATTTTAGTTCTCTAACGCAACAAAGGGTGGAATATACAGATAGATAGATATAGGGAGGGGTTGGACTGAGTGAAGCCTGGAGTCAGCTGAGAGAGAGAAAGAGCTCACATGACACACTAGGAACTGAACTGCCTTGGAAACTACTCCTCAAGGTTTGATCACTGAGTTACTCAGGGAGAGGGTCTTGTTGTGAGACCACTTTTTGCTCCTGTACCCTGTTGGTATCTCTCCCTCCCTCATACTCTCCCTCCTCCTCCTCCTCCTCCTCTCTCTCTTTGAGGATCTGCTCCCAGGGTAAGGTGAGAGCTGCTGGGGACTGGGCAGAGGCTGGTGTGTCCTGCTCCACCACCTTTGTCTTTCGTTTAAAGGCTTCTCTCTGTCTCTCCACTCTTTCTCCCTCTCTCTTTCGTTTTCTCTATCTTCCTCTCTATCCCTCTCTGTCTCTATTCTTTCTCTCTGCGTCTCTCATTCTCTTTTTCTCCCGATTTTTCTCTTTCTGTTTATTTCTAGCCTTTTGTTCCTCTCTCTGTCTCTTTCTCTCTTTTTCTGTTTATTTTCCTCGACTTCTTTCTCTATATTTTTCTTCCTTTCTGTGTGTGTCTCTCTCTCTCTCTCTCTCCACTTGTTCAGACTTGCTCACATTGTGCCTCCGTTCAATCAATCAATCAATCAAAGTTTACATTTATATAGATGAGAGGTCATCCCAAGACACTGTACAGTCAGGTAGGGACAAGAGCAGAGAGGGAGAGGTGGGGGCAGGATGAAGGAGAGTAGAATTGACTGCATATTTGTGGGCGAAACGCGGCAGCCGAATTGCACACAGCCGCAAACAGTCGCGGAAATGGGGCCAGGGGAGAAAGGGGGAAAAGATAGTAAGGGGGGAAAGGTGGGGTGGGGTAAAGTCAGGGAGAAATGGGAAGAAAGTGATCTGTGGTGTGTGCTACTTACTCCCCTCTGAATGTCTCTCTGGCCAGCGTCTTGATATAGCACTTTTCACGTCTCCTAGACGTCTCAAAGCGCTTCACAGAATATACTGTAAAGTGAATTGACTGTATATTAGTGGGTGCAACGCGGCAGCCAATTGCTCACAGCAGCTCCCCACAAACAGTCATGGATTGCAGTGACCAATAATGTTTTTGTGTTGGGGGATGGATCTGACTCAAAGCTCTTCATGGAAGATAGTTGCCGGCAAGTAAATAAATGCAGTAATGTGGTCACTCAATCGATGGCTGTTTGCGGGATGCTGCTGCATTTCGCCCCCGTATTATTTACAGTAATATACGTATATCCCGTGAAGCGCTTTGAGGCGTCTCAATGACGTGGTAAGGGACCGTATCAAGTGGAAGGCTTGTTATTATTAACTGTGTTTTTGTGGGTGAATGGGGCAGCCGATGTGCCCACGCAGCAGCGTCTCACAAACAGCCGGGAAATAATAAGTGACCAGTTTTATTTGACGGATTGTTGGCCAGGACCTTGACCAACAATCCGTCAAAGGTCAGCTCCTCCAACAATGGATCCGACGTTAATCCAAGGTCCTGGCCAACAATCCCCCAAACCCCCCCACTCCCCCCTCCTTCAATCCCCCTTCTCAACCCCCCCCCCCCCCACCACCCGTATTGTCTTGACGTGGATCCTAAACCAACCCACAGCCTCTGAATCGGAGGTGAGAGAGTCACCAACTGAGCAAAGCGCTGGCACAATGTATACAATGTACCTTTGAATGTGCGGTGACTCTATCTCCCAAGTTCTTTTCCTTCTCCGCGAATGGCTCTCTCTTGCTTCCTTTGAGTGATTGACTTTTTTTTGGTGGGTTTCCAAACAGGAAGTTTTGCTGAGAATCATGGATCCCAGAGCGTTGTTGCTGTTCGTCTGTGTCCTCCCAGCCGCCCTGAGCAGTGAGTACTGTACCATCCCGATAATCCTCTCGGGTCTATTTATTATTATTAATCATTAGGATTACGTTTGCTATCGCACCTGATCACATCGTTGAGACTCTCAAAGCGCAGGGTAAACTGGAACGTGGAGTGACTGTACGTTTTGTACAGTGTGGCAGTTTGTGCATGGCTGTGTCCCACAGACAGCCGCGGAGTGATTGGCCAATTTTATTGTTGGCCCGGACACTGGGAGAATTTCTTTTCAAATCACGCCTGGGACAACTTTAACATCCACCTGAACAGGTGGATTAACGTCTCATCCGCAGGTCAGCATCTCCGACAACGCAACACAACTCAAACCCAGTCATCCTGTTCTTCTGTCTTGATACATCTTAAAAGTATTGATCTGCGTATATTTACTTTTTCAATCCCACTTGACATGTTGTACATCCCTACGAGGTCCCGTCTGAATCATATTCTCTCAAGACTGAAGAGGCCTGGGTGGTAGATGTGTAACACTGGCCTCTCTGCCTCAATCTCTCCGCCTCTCACCCCCATCCCCCACCCCTCCCTCCCTACTTTCAAATCCCACCTAAAGAGCTTCCGTTTTGATTGCTCCCTCCCTCCTGGCTCGGGTTCAGACTCCGTCACTATCAGGTGCTGTGGGACGCTATCCTGCGCGATGGGCGTTGTATAAATGCGCGTTCCTGATGCAAGTCTTATGAGACTTTTCAGTTGACTGAACTTCCGCTTTAAGAGGAAACGTCAGTTTAAAGGAAAGGGAAATCTCTTTGAGGTTCTAATGTGATCCCGGCCTTGAATATTGACCTCAGGCAGTTAAAGATCTGCTGACTTCACTTGTTTCCTCTCAGCTCGGCCTTGTGCATCTCCACCAAACAGGGAAACAAGAAATTAGCACATTGGAGCCCGTTTTGTGGGCGGTTGCGAGTGATTACGCACAAGGACTGTGTATGTAATGATTGTCCACAAAACTGGTGCAAATAATAACGCAAAAGATTTGCTTGGTGAGAGAAGTCCAAGGTCCATCTAGTTTGCCTTTCACCATCCCGGCAGTCGCTTCTCTGTCTCACACTCGCACACATTCTCTGTCTTACACCGATGTTGTCATGTTAGCAGATCCTCACGACTCCTTGCTGTTTCATCCTCAAACGTGGGACATAATAATAATAATAATAATCCTTGCATTTGATTTAGCTTTTTTCATGCCTTCTAGACGTCTCAAAGCACTTCACAGAATATACTGTAAAGTGAATTGAGTGTATATTTTGTGGGTGAAACACGGCAGCCAATTGCGCACAGCAGCGTCCCCACAAACAGTCGTGGATTGAAATGACCAATTTATTAGGTTTTTTTTTAGGGATTATTATTAGGTGTGTTGAGTAAGGAAACTTGCCCAAGGTTTCTTCTCCCTGCCTGGAATTTAACCCAGGTCTCTCTCGCTTGCAAGGCGAGTGCTCTAACCATTGAGCTACAGGATTCCACAGAAATTTATAATTGTTTTAGAACTTCTGATTGTTTGACTCTATTACTGCTCCTTATTTGCTGAATACTTTTTAGCATTTACTTTTCAAGTCCGTATTTGATGCAAGCAACTTCAACCTTTGAAACAACCTGCCCTGAGAGTTGTTTTGTCTGCACGCTTTCCTTGCTTGTGTATGACTGCAATTGTATCTACTAACTTCTGCCTTTAATACGCTGAGATTTGCTCTTTTCCAGTTGACTGTGATTTTGTAACTATTCCTTCAAAAGATTGTACCATTATAAATTCTGTTGTATGGTTTACAAATGGTCTTACCTTTTAAAACTGATGTCTCATCCACGTATTTCAACCACCTATACAGTATTCCATTGATGTAAGCGTTCCTCCCAACTTGAAAGATGCTTTACAAATGTAATTTTTATGTCATTTTGTTGGTTGTTTCTGACTTTATACACCTGTCAAGTGGCTGTATTAGTGGAGTTCTGTAGCTCAGTGATTACAGCGATCACTTCGCACACGAGAGACCTGAGTTTGATCCCCAGCAGGGTGAAACTTTGGGCAAGTTTCCTTACTCCACATGCCTCTGTTTACCTGGCAGTAAGTAGGAATCCAGTTGTCAGTCGGATCACTTTCTCCGGGGGTAATAATTCCTTTAAAAAAAAGTTGGTCACTCAATCCACGACTGTTTGCGGGACAGGCTGTGAGCAATTCGTTGCCAGGTTTTGCCCCCAAACAAAACATTCAGCCAATTCACTTTACAGTATATTCTGTACAGTGAAGCGCTGGTGAGACATCTAGGAGATGTGATAAGGCGCTATATCAAATGCAAGGATTATAAGAAATACAAATTATTGTACGGCAACGAGATGAGGAGATAAAACAGCCCTGTTTCCTTTGAATCCGGTTCAGGTGTCAACGACAATTTTGAAAACGATGTGAATTCTCTGACTCGCCGCCTGCTGCAGTACATACAGCCGAGTGCGGGCAACCCCAACCCCAGCTTCCACATCGCACTGCGCCTCGCCACCCCCCACAACTTGCAGGACGAGCAGACATACCTACACAAGCTTAAAACGCACTTCAAGCACAAACTCAACAGGTAACCACAGGTTTCCCATCTCCTTAGTCAATCGTGAAACCCTCCACTGGCTCACACCGAGACCACAAAGCACAGGTCTCTTTCACATCATGACCCAGCCAATAATAATAATCATAATAATACAAGCAGCAGGAGGAGGAGGAGGTCATTCAGCCCTTCCAGCCTGTTCCGTCATTCTATAAGATCAAGGCTGATCTGTACCTCAACTCTAATTCCCCTGCCTTTGCCCCATATCCCTTGATGTCAAAGGCTCTATACAAGTGTAATTTTTTGTTGTCATTGTTCTCCCCTCTCCCCAGAGGAAACAGTTTTTCCTGCAGTTACCCTATTGCTTTAAACACTTCAATCAGATCCCCCTCAAACTTCTATACTATAATGATAATTATGATAGTAATAATACTAACAATTGAATATCAAAACCAATTTATTGCGAAGATCTTAAAGAGAAAAATTGATTAAAAACGCTGAATACATCTTCAAGCACCAGAAACATCCCCATTCTTCACCCTCTCTGCCCCCACTGTGTGGAAGTCCATCCCACAGTCCCTTCGCAATTCTGAGATACATTGACATTTGATAGCTGAATTGGTAGAAGGTGAAATGGTTTCAGCTTATTAGCTTCTGAACAACAATCGATGCTCATTACATCTCTCTCTCTGTCTCTCTCTCTGTGCAGAAGGTGTACTGCATCATCAGGACCCTCCACAGGTCTCCTCGCTCTCTATCTCCTCGCTCTCCAATCCTCCTGCCAGGTCATGTCCAGCGAAACCACAGCTGTAGCTTGCTTGAAAGAGAAACTGGCCGCAGAGAAGAAGGCGGTCCATGGTGAGTGCTTTCAGCCTTTTCTCCTAGAATTTCATTGCCACCAGCAGCCCAAGTGTAAAGAGAGATCCAATGTTCGCAAACCCGTTTTTCTACTCTTTTTATGAGATGATAGCAATAATCCTTATCATAGAATCTTACGGCACAAAAGGAGGTAATTCAACCCATCGAGTCTCTGCCGTATCCTTAAAAAGAGCAATTTAATCCCACTCCCCAGCTCTCTCCCCATAACCGCGCGAACCCACCCTCCACAAATAAATGTCTACCTCTCTTTTAAAAGTTGTGATCGAATCAGCCTCCACCACCTTTTCAGGCAATGCATTCCAGATTCGAACAACTCGCTGAGTGAAAATAAATTCTCCTCACTTCTTTTAGAAACGATTTTAAATCTGTGACCACAAGTCACTGATACGCCCACCACTAGAAACAGCTTTTCCTTATCTACTCTGTCTAATCCTCTCATGATCTTCAAAACCTCTATTAGATCTCCTCGCAAAACATCTCTGTTCCAATGAGAATTATATTATATTTCATAAATAGCGCCTTTCATGCTGAGTGGACATGCCAATGCTCTTCACAGAGTTTACCATAAAGTGTGTTTCATAGTAACCAGTGGGTAATTAACTGGTTACCACAAAGGGTGGTTGAGGCCTGGATGTTGGGCTTATTTTTTTTGATCCAACAAAATGAGTTGATGCTGTGAGTGTGGAGGTGGTAGAGTGGGTTCCCTGGAAGACTGAGATGGAAAAGGCTGAAGCAATCTCATGATTTTGTGACATGCGGGTGCCAAGTGTTACTGGGGATTGCCTTGGCCTGATTGCTCCACGAGAGGGAGACATGCACCACAAAGACATTCAGTGAGACTAACTGGCTTTAGAATTGGCTGCTCATAACCCCCACATGTTGTGTTTAGATTTGGACCAAAGCGATCGGAAACAGAGTTACCTGTTTTTATCATAGTTGCTTTTCCAGCGGCTTTAGCATCTCTACAAAGTTGTGATTTATTGAGTCCTGTTTGTTGGACATTGCTGGATGTTTCAAATTGGCCGCAGTGTTCGCCCATAAAATACACTTCAGCCCTTCCCTTGCCTCCTTCAAGACCTGTCTCAAGATCCCTCCTCATCAACCATGCCCTCGGTCACCACCCTACCCTCCCCGCTCTCCATCCCTCCTGATCCCAATCACCGTCTCAAGTGAGGATCCCTGACTGTCCAGCGCCTTGGGACATCGTCCTGACGTGAAAGGCGCTGTACAAATGTAAGTTGTTGTTGTATCAAACAAAAGGATTAGTATTTTGTGATCAGACTTGCGATTTTATATTATATATAAACTCCCAACAAATAGCCACGGAGTGAGGGACCAGGTTGGGGTGAAGTCCTTAGAAACCACAATCACTTCGCTCCTAATCTAAACACAACTGGAGGAGTGAGTCCGCCTTGCTCCTAACGTGAAAAGCGCTGGACAAATGTAATTTTGTTATTGTTGCTGTTGTTGGGTCTGTGGGGATTATGAGCCAATTCTACAGCCAATTCTAGCATAACATATGCGATCTGGTCATGTTTACTTCAATGCCACGAACCCTCTAGCACCAGGGGGCAGTGTTGCACCAGGAATGGTCCTTGATGCCATTTTGTGGTGAGAGTGAGAACTACAAGGGTTCGAATCCTTGAAACTGGACCCATTTCTACTGAACCTATTTGTGGTACTGGGGGCGATGGGTTATGTTTGGGGAATTCTTTATGGATTGGGCTGCATATTGGCCACATTTGTTTTTGGAGGGTGGGGGGATGGAGAGTCAGCCACATCCAAACCTCATCACCGTCACTTAAAAATATCCAAACCAAACTGAGAATTCCATGCATCCCACCTACGCATGGAAGTTCCACAGATGAATTATTGGAATGGATTGTACACTCTCTCTCTCTCTCTCTCATACTGTCTCCCTGGAGGGACGCATTCTGCTTCAAGCGCTTTGGGACGTCTAGAAGACGTGGAAAGCGCTATATCAAATGCAAGGATTATTTATTATTTTGTACATTTACCCAATTCCGGAGAGTGATTCAGATGGCAGGTTGGCAAAAGCAAATGCTTGGAGACCCCAGTGTGTGCATTGGGGGTAACTGCTGGAGTCTTAACATGTTGAACATGCCCCACTTCTATACCTCATTGACAGGGGGAGCTGGGGCTCACAGTTCCCTCCTGTCTCCCACTCACTCTATAGGGAGAAGCCAACCTGAGGTTCTCTGCATGTTCTACAAACCGGCAATAAGGTATGTAGCGTGTAGGAATCCGTGTGTTAACATGTAGAAGATATGTACTTCTACATGTGCACTAATGCGTGGAAATCATGCGTTAGTTTCTGGCGGGAGCGTGACGTGTAGACTTCATTGGTGTTCCTCTCTGGGTCAAATCACGCCAGTCGTTCAGTGTTTATGACCATCTCACCCCCAATTCCTGTTGTAATTCCAGTTACCGGACACCCTTTGACCAACTACTATCAGTACAGCCTGGGCATGATCGCTCTCTGCCTGAACGGAATACGGATTCATCATCAAATTGTAATAACACTAGCCAACGTCAACTGGGGAACCAATTCCCCGCAAGGAGAGATTGGTAAGAAGCCCTGGTGTATGTATATAATAATAATCCTTGCATTTGATATAGCGCTATTCACATTTTCTAGACGTCTCAAAGCACTTCACAGAACATACTGTAAAGTGAATTGACTGTGCATGTATGCGATCAGACATTTGACCCGTAACCTCAGGAACTGCCTAACTCAATTCCTCCGTTCATCCCCTCTCTTATCAACCTTTAAATTGCGTCTGAAGGCTGATAGCTACGATGTCACCTATGGTCACCTGCCCTCCCCCTATCTCATTGACTCGGAATCCAACCCTGTCATTGGATGACGTTTGAGACACTGTCCTGGGTGAACCTTGCCAGCCTTTTCAGTTCCAGCTGCCATAGGTTCCAATTCCGCACACCTATCACCCTTGCCTCGGCAGGCTCCACTGACTCCCTACCTCCCAATAGATCAACTTCAAGACCCTAAACTCACCCTTAACAGTCCTTTTATGTCCTACCCTCTCCCTATAATAACAGTAACAATAATAATCCTAGCATTTAATGTAGCCACTTATCACAAATTGAGTTAACAACAACAATACATTTACATATATAGAGCGCCTTTCATATCGGGAGGACTTCCCAAGGTGCTGAACAGTCAGCGATTGGGACCTGAGCATGGGGGAGCGGCAGGGTAGGGGAGAGGGGAGAGAGGTGAGAGGGCGGCAGAAGGCACAATCGAAAAGGAGATGTCTCAAAGCGCTTCACAGGATACACTGTAAATGTGTAGTGACAGTGTCTTTTGTGGAAGAAACCCTACCTCTCTGAACTTCTGCTTACCTGCTCTTCTACACACCCCTTCCTTATGTTCCTGTCTGAGACACGCCGATCGTTTAGCGTTAGTGTCCAGTTCATCCCTAATTCCTGTTGTAGTTCTAGACACGCTGACTCTCTTTGTCTCAAATCCTACCAGTACAGTAGTTGGTCAAATGGTGACCAGGTTTAACCAATGACTTAGGTCAAAGTAGTTGACTGAGTAGTTGGTCAAACTAACCACACATTCCTCGTCCTCTCCAAGGCACAATCGGTGGCTGAGTCTTTGGCGCTTAAACCTAGAGCTCTGACAGGATTGGCAATGGTGAGGACAGAGGTCCTACAGCCGGGTTTGAGAAGAGCGGAGCCTGTGTAAGAGAGTGTTATGGAGGATTGGGCTGGGGGCATGCTGGGTGGGGGTTACAGGTGGGGGAGGGAGTGTGAGGCAGAAGGAGAGTAAGGATTTGAAAATCAGAACCATGTAGACAGTCAATTGGGGGGATGGAAGCCAGGAGCCAGATAGGGATGAGGTTGGTAGCCAATTGACTTAAAAGATGAGAGACTAAACTAAGGCTGAATTTAAGTATTTTCTGTGGTTCCATCACCTTGTTTCCTTCTGAGAAGGGGGAGGGATTTGGTTTGTTGTGGAGACTGAATGTTTTGTGGCTGTGAGGGTCCATCAGACTCGGCAGCCATGGCGGCTTTGGCTCTTCAGTGTGTGCAGAACGCCAGTCTGCCCGCGGGGGAGAGGCTGTATGGTGGCCACACACTGGGCAATGCAACGCAAGGAGTGGAGACGCTGATCAGTTTTATCCAGAGTAAACAGAAAGATGACGGAACTTTCAAGAACATCTACAGTACGTCCCTGGGTTTGCAGGTACGATATTTTCATTAAAGGGCTCTTCCCTCAGCCAGCTCCATCCGCCCCTGCATCCTCCCTGCACATCCCTCGTGCCCTCCGCTCTGCTCTACCATCAGCCCCTGACCCCAAATTCTAAACCTCTCTGACTTGATCCCTACACCTCGCACCCAACCATCTCCTTGTCCATCTTCAGATCACACATGAAGATCTTCCTGTATGACCGTGCCTATAGTCACCTCCCTCTCTCGCCAACTCAGTGTCAAGCTCTGCCACTGATAAGCGTTCCGGGACCCAACCCCACCCCAACCCCACATTTGCCTTGCTTAAGAACTGTAGATTCAGCCAATCTCCTACTTTCCCTGGCCTCCACCCTCTCTGATCCTAACCCTCACCCCCACACCCTACTTGGGTCCAAATCCCTGACTGTCCAGCGCCCTGGGACGTCCTCCTGATGTAAACAATTCTGTGTAAATGTAGTATTGTATTGTTCCCAGGCTCTGTGTGCTGGGGAGCCGAACGACCACTGTCTGAGAGGCAGACAGAAATTGGTGGATGAGGCCAAGAAGGGAGTTTTTAAAAATCGAATGGCACTTGCTCAACTATTGCCTGTTCTGTATCGAAAAACCCTCCTGGACATTAGGAGAATAACCTGTAATGATTCTGGTAAGGAATAATAATTATCCTTACATTTGATTTAGCCTCTTTGATGTTCAAAGAGTACATGTAGTGACTGTGTTTTCTGTGTGGGTGAAAACAGCAGTCGGTTTGCACACACAGCGACGTCCCACAAACAAGAACTACAACAAATTCCATTTGCACGGCGCTTTTCACGTCGGGAGGACGTCCGAAGGCCTAACAGCCATGAAGTGAATATTCTATTCGGGGGATTGTCGGTCAGGGCACTGGGAGAGAGAGAGAGAGAGAGAGAGAGAGAGAGAGAGAGAGAAAGCCCCTTCTCGTTTTGAACAGGAATGTTTAGCGTCCATCTAAACCGACAGATAGTTATCTGAAGGACGTCAGCCTAGATTAGGTTGAGTTCCAAAGGCCTGACATGTGGTTTGAACTCATAACCTTCTGACTGAGAGGTAAGAATGCTACTAAATTGAGCACGTGACTTGATACCACATTATTTGTATACTTGCCTGACTGAGGTGTCCACCGGGGCTGGGGTAGACACAGAGCACTCGGGAGATCTCATCCTTTTCTGCTGTGAGGGGAAGGTTGTGAAAGTGGGGGTGGGGGGGGGGGGAGGGCAAGTACAAAGTAAATTCCTTGAGGAGTGAATGCAAGAGTATAGGTGGATGATTCCATCTCTTAGGTTTTTGGCCCCTTCTTCAATCAACCAGTTGACGCTTGGCTGCACTACCCGTTACATTACGAGCAGTTATCCATCCGCTGAGCAGAGGGAGCAGGCAGGAGAGAGGGGCTCAGAGTGGGGGTCGAAGGGGTGGAAGTGGAAGAGATTTGAAGGTCAGAACAAGGCACTTGAAGCCAAACTGGACGGGTGGGGGGATGGGGGAGTGAGGAGCCAGACAAGGATCGTGGGAGGTTTTTGGTAGCCTGCGGGACAGAACCTCAGTAAATCAAGGCTCTCCTCAGATGGCCTGGCGGTGTTGGAGACCAGCGAAGGAGGCGAGGCTGAGCTGGGCGGAGAGGTGCACTCGGTCAGCCTGACGGTGATGGATGTGGATGGTCACGTGTGTTATGGTGGGGTCACACTGCCTCTACGCGCTGGCATGTCGCTGCTCGATGTCCTGAAAGAAGCGAGGAAAAACGACCGGAGTTTCACGTAAGGGCCTCCGGAGTTTCTGCAGCAGATCCCTGAACGCGTTTCGGGTAACGCTGTTCTCATTTTGCCCACAAAACATGGGCACACAATTCACCTCTACAGTATATTCTGTGAAGCGCTTTGAGACGTCTCAAAGATGCGATAAGGCGCTGTACCAAATGCAAGGGTTGGTATCATTATTATTATTCATCGGGGTGGTCTGTTATTCTGTCATGATAAGAATAACAACAACTTGCGTTAATATAGCACCATCACACAGGGTAGCGTCCCAGAGCGCTCAACATAGGACATAAGAATTTGCTAGACAAAAGGATCATACAGTCATAGAATTATACAACACAGAAGGAGGCCATTTGGCCCATCGTGTCTGTGCTGGGTGTTTGAAAAGAGCTGGCCAAAACAATCCCATTCCCTCGCTCTCCCCTGCAGACCTGTCCTCCCCAAATAACAATCTACTTCTCTCTTAAAAGTTGTTATCGAATCAGCTTCCACTACCTTAGACAATGCGTTCCAGATCCGAACAACTCGCTGCGTGAAAAGATTTCTCCTCACTTCCTCTCTGTTTGTTTCATTCTTTCAACCTCCCTAGTGTTTCTTCTTTTGAAAACTTCTATTAAGTCACCTCTTAACCTTCTGTGCTCCAAGGAGAATAATTGTAGCCTCTCCTTGATAACTGAAGTCTCTCATTCCTGGTACCATTCTGGTCAATCTCCTTTCACCCTCTTCAATGCCTTGACATCTTTCCTAACATGTGGTGCCCAGAACTGAACACAGTACTACAGCTGAGGTCAGCTGAGGTTTGATAAAGATTTATCACAACTTCCTGACTTTTGTATTCTGTGCCCTATTTATAAAGCCAAGTATCCCGTATGCTTTTTTTTTTACCTGTCCAGACGCCTTCAAAGATTTATTTATATGAACCCCCAGGTCTCTCTGTTCCTTCACCCCCTTTAAGATTCTGTAAAGAAGACTTAAGGTCCATCCAGTTTGCCTACTACCATCCTGGCAATCACTAGCACATGTCATGTCCCAGACCACATACTGTATCCCAAGATATTATTTCCCAACATAAAATGATCTAATTTGCTTTTGAAAGAGTTAGCACTGTTTGCTCCCACCGTCTCCCTCGGAAGTCTCTTGCATATACAGTACCTACTACCTGCTCACGTAAATAGTGTTTGCACACGTTTGTTTTGAATTTGCCCCCCTTCAATCTCAGACCCGTGTCCCCTGTTTCTGCTGTTAAGAGACAAGATAAATCAGCTCATAGTCTTGATATTATCCAGCTATTTTTTGTTAAGGCAATATATGAAATCATGAGATCATAGAATCTTACAGCACAGAAGGAGGCCATTCTGCCTATCATGCCTGTGCCGGTTCTTTGAAAGAGCTGCCAACTAATCCCACTCCCAAAACTGTTACCTCATTGCCTTGAAAATTATATCTTTTCAAGTAAATATCTGATTCTCTTTTGAAAGTTAGTATTGAATCTGCTTCCACCAGCCTTTCAGGGAGTGCTTTTCAAGTCGTGACGACTCGCTGCGTAAAAGAGAAAATTCTCCTCATCCCCCGCTGTGAATTTTCTTGCTGCTTCTTTTTGAATTGTTAGCAAATGCCCTTGAGTAACATCACTCATCCAAGATGTTTTCTTTGCAAGTATACATCCAATTCCCTTTTTACAAGTACTTCGCTGACCCTCTGACCCCCTATCAACCTGTCCGTTCCCTCCATTTATCAGGCCCTGGGCTGCTCCATGGCATCTCAGCCCAACCCGCCCTTACCATTGGCGGCTGGGCCTTCAGCCTCTCTGCCCCCATCCTTTGGAACTCCATCCCACAATCCCATCGCCTTGCTACCTCCTTTGTCTCCTTCAAAGCCCGACTCAAGCCCGACCATCCTCTTTGACCGTGTCTTCAGTTTCCCCCCCCCCACCCCACTACCAATGCTCGGGTCCTGGCCCCCAACATGAAAGGCACTCTACAAATATAATTTCCTTGTATGATTATTATTAATAATAATATTATTATTTCACCCACAAAATATACAGTTAATTGACTTTATAATATATTCCGAGAACCTCTTTGAAATGTCTCAAAGGCGTGATAATACACAATATCAAATTCAAGGATTATTATTATTACCACTGTTAGTATTATTATTACTTCTGTTATTATTACTGGATGCAGGTTTGAGACCAAGGAGACGAGATGGGGACCTTTCCTGACCTCAGTTAATCACATGAAAGAACAAAAGCACGATAGGATCTACTGGCAGCTGATTACAGGAGAGAAAATACCCCTGATCCAAGGTGAGAGGAGATTAGATAGAGAGTGGGGTAGAGGGTGGTCTGACAGGATCCCAACCTCAGCAACGGGCGTGGAAGGTGGGATGTGGAGGGTTCATGGAAGAACTTTGCTTTGAGTTGGGCTGGATCTTCCACCTGAGATCCAACTTGAAGTAAGAGACTCAATGAGTAGACACACAGTCCTTACGTTACTGAGGCCTACAGACTGGGCTAGGCTGAGCTGAGTTAGCTGATCACTCACTGCCTGTGTGACATTTGACAACCTCTGCCTCCTGTCGGAAGTGTCTTTCCTTTGGCTGAGAAGTTAAACCAAGACCCCCCCCCACCACCACTCCACATCCCCATCTGTCCATTCTGGGGAACACTATTAGAAAAGACATGGGAGCTCCTCTCTCCTGTTGTCCTGGCCGACTAAACCCTCAAATAAAACTGGCCACTTACATCGGGCGACATCACTGTGTTCAATCAAATTGGTTGTGTGTTCACCCACAAAACAGAGAGTCATGGTATACCATGTGAAGGGCTTTGAGAATGTCCTTCTGATGTGAAAGGCGCCTCACCAAATGTAAGCATTGTTTCCTATTGAACTGAGTGGGTTTTTTCGCCCTCTCTCTGTGTGTATGCTTTGATACGTTACTCTGGGTGGAGGGCGCTATTCAAGTACGTGTTGTCGTCATTGTTGGTTAATCTGTCTTCCTGTGGGATGTCTTTCCGACATGAAGGGCACTTTACAAGTTGTTGTTGTTTCCCTGAGTTCTTTCTCTCTCTTTGCAGGCATTCGGGATTACCTCCCCAAGGCTGGAGAACGCATCCTTCTGCGTCTCTCCAAGTACTAGCGTGTATGTGTGTGTGTGTGTGAATGTGGCCACATGATTCCACGACTTAATTCAGTGTTGATGGAAAATCACACCATAAAGTATCCAAATGCACATACATAATCTTTAGGTTTTGAGAGTCGAACACAGGGTCAGATCCTGGAGATCTCGGTGCCAGTGACATCAATGTCCAAAATCCACCAGATGGGAAGTGAGCGTCCAGACTTGGCAATGTATCTGTTTTCACTCGGTCTCTGCAGTGATCGATCACAGCTCTAGTATTGCACTATTCCTATCCATTATTGTACAATCATAGTAAGAGTCCTACAGCTCAGCGGTTAGAGCACTCGCCTTGTAAGGAAAAGACTTGGGTTTGATTCCCAGCAGGGGAAACCTCGGGCAATTCTCCTTACTCCACACATCTGATAATAATCCCTCGGGGTGGGGGGGGGAAAACCAATAACAAATTAGTTATTTCAATCCACGATTGTGGGTCACTGCTGTGCGCATTTGATTGCCACGATATGCCCACAAATAAACGGTCAATTCACTTTACAGTATATTCCATGAAGCGCTTTGAGACGTCTAGAAGATGTGAAGTGCGCTACATCGATTGCAAATATGATTATTGTTATTCATCTTCGACCGTTACAGCATGGCTTGGCTCAGGTTGCAGTTTTATTATCACTGTTGTTTTCACGAGCGGTCTGACCCTGCGATTAACATTACCTTCCCCACACGTTGATGTCTCGCATATCGGAAAAACTTTTGCATGTCAGGCTGCAATGGGTGCAGTGGATGAAGGTTTTGCAAACGTTTTTGCGATGGACGCTTAACCTGTTGTCCAATGAAATCCTGATTTCTTTGTAACCTTTATACACATTAAAATTACTCATCAACTTCTGTGTCAATTGGGTTTCCATTGAGTATAGAATATGGTGTACGTTTCTTTCGACATATGCTTCACCAGGGTTCCACCTCAGAAATTGGCAAGTTTCCAGCCCTACGCCTTAACAGTGGTGATGAAGCCTAACTCTGAGCTCAGGGGAGGTGGAGGGCGGTGGCTGTAAACATAGTCCCAAGACGAAGATTTTCAAGCGAGGAGACTGGGGGCGAGGTGGAGGGATTGAGGGAGAGTGGGGTGGGGGTAGTGGCTGAAAGCGCGACCTCTGATGGTGAGGTGGAGGGTCAAGCAGAAGGCTGGTGCCAGTTGAGTGGAGGTGCCGGGTGGTGGATTGGGGAGAGGGGAGGTCTGAGTAGGGAGGTGCCAGGGAGTGTTTCTTGGCATTTGAACACGAGTGTGAGAATGTCAAAAAGTCAATCCATCGATCATTGCTTCATCACTCAGCCTGGCTCAGTCGGTCACACCCTCGGCTCGGTGTCAAAAGATTTTGGTCTCAAGCCCCACATTGAGACTAGGAATTCATAAAGTCTATGCTAACATTCCAATGCAATGGAGGTGCCGTCCTTTGAATGTTGTTCTGCTTCTGGAATTCCCTCCCGCAGTCCCTCCGCCTCGCCCCCTTCTTAGCCTCCCGTCTCGAGACCCTCCTCTTCAAACGGTCCCATCTGTCACTCCCGTTCCCCTCTTTTTCCTCCACCTTCCCCAATCCCGACCCCATCTTGGGTCTGAAACATTGATTGTCCAGCGACTTGTCGTCCTCACGACATGAAAGGTGCTATACAAGAGTAATGTTGTTGTTGAATGAGATGTTAAATTGTGACCCTGTCTGTCCGTTAAACAGAATGATTGAACATCCCATCGCGTTCGTTGATAAGAGAAGGGAGATTCCTCCAGTGTCCCGGCCAACAATCCCCCCAAATAAAATTGGTCACTCACAGCATGGCTGTTTGTAGGATGCTGTTGTGCACAAATGGGCTGCCCTTGACGTGCAGTCACTCCACTTTGCAATGTATTCTGTGAAGTATTTTGAGATCATCTCATGGAGTGTTTTTTCTTGGAGACTAAACCTTCTGGATCTCACTTCCCAAACCTTCTCCTCTTCCACAAAGTGAATGAATGTTGTTGTGGTTGGGGAGGTGATAAGACTTCCCTCTGTTTTCGAAGAGTGTCGTGGGATCTTTTAACAGACAAGATCTCACCTTCTTCCCTCTCTTTCTGCTTTTCAAACTATCTCCAGGCAGGGCAAACCTTGGGCAAGTTTCCTTACTCCACACAGCTGATAATAATCTCTCAAGAAAAAAAATTGGTCATTTCAATCCACAACTGTTTATGGGACACTGCTGTGCGCAATTAGCTGCTGCATTTTGCCCACAAATATACAGTCAATTCACCTTGCAGTATGTTCTGTGAAGCGCTATGAGATGTCTAGAAGACGTGATAAGGCGCTATATCAAAATGAAAGGATTATTACTATTATCCATCTTCAGTTGCCCACTTTCTGACCACTTGCAGAGTATTCACAGCTCCCATCATTAAGCACAGTGAAACTCTGTTAACTCATTGCCCCTAAGGGAAATAGCTAAAATAACTACTTGTGGAGTCCTGGAGCTCAGTGGTTAGAGCACTCGCCTTGCAAGGAAGAGACCTGGGTTTGATTCCAGGCAGGGGAAAAACCTTGGGCAAGTTTCCTTACTCCACACATCAACTGGATTCGTTGTATTCATGTACTGAATAACAACACAGCCCAGGCCTGGCTCATCAACAGGACTTGGAAGGGCAGACCAGTTATTGGGTTCCTGTAAACCCTGGAACCAAAGCCTGAAAGATGGTCGTGGCAGCTGCAAAACTTAGCAAACAAAAAGTTTGAAAGATTATATAAATGGTGCAATGGTTTTGAAACGCAGGACATTGTTGCCTTTCACTGTGATTAGGTTATGATAATATTGCTCCCTGTTACCTTATCCCAGGTAACTTTTGTCTCAGTGATTGCAGGTGCTGTGATTTCTGATAAAATACAATATTACATTTAATAATAATTATTAATAATTATTAATTAATAACAATCCTTGCATTTTGACACAGCACTTTTCACATCTTATCAACGTCTCAAAGCGCTTCACAGAATATACTGTAAAGTGAATTGACTGTTTATTTGTGGGCAAAACGCAGCAGCCAATTTTGTGTAGCAGTGTCCCACAAACAGTTGTGGATTTAAATGACCAATTTTATAGCGTCTTTCACGTCCCAAGGCGCTGGGATGTGCGGAGCTCTGAGTGGATTAGCTTTGGGGCAACGGTCCTACAAATAACCCAGGACCCTAATTAACCCCTCCATTCTGGGGGGAGGGTGTGGGGTGTCAGAGAGTTGCAGTTGCAGATTTCGTTTCAATTCCGTCAGCCACAGGACTAGGCAACAGGGCTGGCAATTAACAGGACAATTAGTGTAATTGGATTTAAATGAGCCTAACGCCTGAGCTGCTCTGATACCTCTTACTGTTTGTTTGTTCCCAATTTCAGAAACTCCCGAGAGTGACTCTGCAAGTGAGATTGATAATTAAAATGAGCGCTGAAGTCGTTTCATACATAAAGGAACATTAATTTAATTTGACAATTAGCTCCCTGAGGACCTCACTACTTCACACTTTGACCTGATTGGACCTGAGGTGAAACGTTAGGAGTTTGTACTCTTGAGATAAGATAAAATGGCTGGATTTAAAATGGTCAAAGCCTTTTTTTTTGCTATTTTGTATCCTTGTCTGTTGAAGTTTATGCCCATAAAATATCACAGTCAATTCACTTTACAACGCGATAAGGCACTATATCAAATGAAAGGGTTATTAGAAATTGGAGAGAGGTTCCATGGATTCTGGTTTACACTTTGCCATGGAAGCCAGATATAGTTCCAGGGATTTGGAGGCACAGTTCCATGCAATTCAATGCATGATGTATAATTCTACTGAGCTACAGTTATGTGTAGCCTGGGGTCATTTGGAGTCCTGTACCTCAGTGGTTAACAGCACTCGCCTTGTAACCGAGAGACCCGGGCTCAATTCCATGCAGGGGGAACCCTCGGGCAAGTTTCCTTACTCCACTCACCTGATAATAATCCCTTGAAATAAATAATAATAAATTGTTCATTTCATTCCACGAAATGCATGTTTATGGGACACTGCTGTGCGCAATTGACTGCCGTATTTTGCCCACAGATATACAGTCAATTCACTTTTACAGTATAATCTGTGAAGCAGCCATGCATGTTGAGATCTGATTTCATACAATGATGTTTGGATTTGGAATCTGTTGTGTGGGGGTTGAGGTAAGGTTCCGTGGATGCTGGGGGTACAATTCAGTGGATGTTATGTTATGATTCAATGTATCCTACAGTATGGTTCCATGTGATGCTAGGGATTCAGATTCATGGCTGCTGGGCTGTGGTTCACCAGCTCCAACAACTACTTACATTTATATAAGGTCTTTCACACGGGCAGCGTTCATTGCGTGCGGGTGATTCAATTAAAGCTCCTTCCATTCCCTCCATCAGGTAACCCAGGTGATCGCTTTGTTCTGTATTAATAAGGGACCGAAGCCAATTGTAACAACAACAACTTTTGTTTAGCGCCCTCCAATGCCAGTCTGCGTCTCAGAGAGCTTCACAATGGTGGAGTTCCAAAGCTTCGGGGAGTAGTGGCTGAAAGCATGGGCGCTGATGGTGGAGCGGAAGATTCGGGGAGAAGGCTGGACCCAGTAGAGTGGAGACAGCGAGTACTGTTGTGAGGAGAGAGGAGGTTAGAGAGGTAGGGGGGTGGTTGCAGAGGAGTGGAGGAGTTTAAACAGAAGAGTGTGGATCTTGAAGTCGATCCGCTCTATGACAGGGAGACAATGAAGTTTGGCAAGGACTTGGGTAATCGGCGTGCAAATTGTTGATGCGGTTGAGAACGTGGGCAGCAGAGTTTTGGAATGAGCTGAATTTTGTGGAGGAGGGGAAACCCGCGAGGATTACAATTCGTATGTAGTGGATACATTGTATAGTGATGAACTATCTCTATTACCCTTCTAGGGGGGGTGAGGGGGGGGGAGGGAAGGGGGTGGGGGGGAGCTGGAGGTGGGAAGGGGTAAATGGGGTCCCGTTGAAGCTAAATGGTTTCCAAGATGACTTGCTTGGCATCGGAATGGTTGAGTTGAGTTCACTCTCTCTAAGTGTTCCCCAGGGCATTGCTGGTGCTACGATAGGCGCACTATAAATGTAGTTTCGTTGTTGAACCATCAGAGGTCAGGAGCAGGGAGTCATCCAACTCAACTCGTGTTAAAATATAAAACTGATAATCCTTGCATTCGAAATAGCTCTTTTCACATCTACTAGACTTCGCAACCCACTCACAGAAAATACTGTAAATTGACCGTATATTTGTAAGTGAAATGCGGCAGCCAATTGTGTCCCACAGTAGTGTCCCACAAACAGTCATGGATTGAAGTGACCAATTTTTTTTCTTGAACAATTATTATCAGGCGAGTGGAGTAAGGAAACTTGCCCAGGGTTTCACCCTGCCAGAAATCAAACTCAGCAGGCGAGTGCTCTAACCACCGAGCTACGTACAGGACTCCATAGTTGTAGCTACAGGACTGTTAACCCTGCAAGGCAAAGCTCTAACAGATAGCATGGTCCTAGCTGGTCAAGCAATGACATTGTTTGCCTGGCAGTGATATCAATGGCTAGCTATATGGTTTTAGCTGGTGAGACTCCAGCAGTTACCCTCCACGCACATTCTGGGGTCCCCAAGCCTTGGCTCTTGTAATACTGCAGGTGATCAGAATGTATCCTTCCAAGGAAAGAGTGCGCAGCCCATTCCAACACACACACACTTGGTTTGGATATTCCTCTGCCTGATGATGGGTGACCAAAAAATACTATTGTCACTACCCGTTGCCTCACAATTCGAACATGATCACTCGTACATAGGTTTGCGTTCATTTTATTCCCGATTATGATCTCTCGAGTCTCAAAATTCCTCCACTGTTGACCCTTACATTTCTCCCCAATCCCGAATGCAGTGACTCGCATTTTGGATAGACCACTGCAGCTGCTGGCTGTCGAAACGCATCTCACTCGGGTAATCTCAGACAGTGGACGTTTTCAGAAGTAAGCAGCGAGCCTGATAATAACAATAAAAAAGTGAAATTATAATAATCCTTACGTTTGATATAATAACTCAGTGGTTAGAGCACTCGCTTTTCAAGTGTGAGAGCTGTGGTCGAATCCAGGCAGGTCAGGGCAAAACCTTGGGCAAGTTTCCTTACTCCACACGCCTAATAATAATCCGTCCCTCAAAAAAACACAAGAATAAAATTGGCCATTTCAATCCATGGCAATTTGTGGGGACGCTGCTGTGCGCAATTGGCTGCCGCGTTTCAACCACAAATATACAGTCAATTAATTTGTATATTCTGTAAAGCGCTTTGAGACGTCAATAAGATGTGAAAAGCACTATATCATTTGCTAGGATTATTATTATGTTTGATATTGCGCTGTAACACATCGTAGAGACATTTTAAAATGTAACAGACACCCAGCTGACCCCCACAAAAAGCACTTCACAGTGAAATGTAATCGCTGTGTATTTAAAAAAATATTAATCCTTGTATTTGATATAACTCCTTATCACTTTATTGAGATTTCTCAAAGCGCTTCACTGGATATATTGTGAAATGTAGTGAATAAGTATATTGTGGGCCAATTGCACACAGCAGTGTCCCAAAAACAGTCGTGGATTGTGTGACCTTTTTTTATTGAAGGGATTATTACCCCGGAAAAGCGATCTGTCGAACGACCAACAATCGGGTTCCTACCTATTGCTAACTGAACAGAGGCGTGTGTGTGTGTGTGTGTGTGGAAAACAAACTTGCCTAACATATTAATGCTGATAAATGATCCGATAAACTAATTCATAATAATAAGATAATAAACCCTAATAAATAGTGAATGAAAATGCTCCCGTTAATACAGGCATGGCCCAGCAGGGGTCACTAGGTTTGACTCAGGAGTCGGACGAGTAGCTTTTTCTCTTCCTCGTAGCTCTGATGGTGAATGGAATCCCCAAATACTATACGGGACTCACCACCAGAGGACAGCATTGGATTCCCACAGCCACATCACCTAGGAATTTCCAGCTGGAATGCTGAAGAACAAAGCATTTGGGCTGAAGAGATGAAGTGTGAGATGTTGCCAAGAGATGAAGTGAGCTCCCCCCCACCCCTCCCCCCCCACCCACCAACTTAAGTTGCAAAAGGCGCTGGGACCAGATTCCCGAGACATTCACGCTCCCTAATGAATTGAATATTTGTTTGTTGAACTCCACTGAAGTCTAAATGGCATCCCAACAAATAGCGCAACTGGGGACCATCTGGAAGAAATCACAGGTTCCATGCAGCACAATTCACTTTGATGGAGCAAATGCCCTTTTCACTTCCCAACGGTCTGGTCTTGGAGGTGAATATACCACCCAGTGTAGCCAGCACCACAGCTGAAACAGGCACGGAATTTCTCGGTCCAATCTTGCCCTGTGCTCAGACAGTTTATCAGATTGAGGAATGGTCGTAGTAACACTTCAAACATGCTTGCATTTGGTATATAGCGCCTAAAGGTCGCCCTAAAGCGCTTCGCAGGATTTACTCTCAAGTATAGTGACTGTGTATTTGTGAGAGAACGCCTCAGCCAATTGACGCTCGACAACGTCTCACAGACAACCGTGACCATTTTGTTTATTTTGGCGGGGGGAATTATAATATAGAATAATGCTTGCTTTTGACCTAGCGCCTCGTCATACCATTGAGACGTCTCAAAGGGGGGAATTCTTGGTCAAGACGCCCTCTTTTAACGCCCACCTGACCAGGCAGCAACACCAACAAAATTGTACTCATGTCGCGCCTTTCCCGTGGGGAGGACGTCCCAAAGCGCTGAACAGGCGGGCGTATCGAAGCGGCGATACAGCGCCACATCAAACGCAAGGATTATTCTTCTTTTATTATTAAATAAATAAATAAAGGTGGGTGGTGGTGGGGGGGGTGGGGGCGAGGGGGTGGTGGGGGGGGAAGGATCAGGAATTGGCTAAAACTAAAATGTGGGGATGAAAGATAAACAAGCGTTTTCTCCCAACCGGGATCACGGGCAACATATTTGAAACACGTGTTCGAAACGAAGCTGCCATTCACAGAAACGTTCAAAGTGAGGAGAGGGGTATTGATTGTGATCCCTTTGTGAGCCTGGGAAGAAAGATGGGTGTTCTGAATGAGTGACACTACAAAAGCTCGCACCGCACTTCAAAAAGGAAAGACACATTTCTTCAAGTCAACCTAACCCTTTGACCCCCTGTTCTGCTTGTACAGGCCCAGCACTAGTATTTGCAAAGCACTAAATTCCTGTTCACTCAATCGCCCGAGTGCCACAGCACTGCATTCTCTCAGTAAGAATCCAGTCAGTTATCAGCCAAAGGTTTTATGTGACTTGGGTTTGGTTGCTGTTTGGTTTGAAGGGAAAGCTGCACCTTTAGAGTTCTGCCTTCTCTCCGAAGAGCTGAGGCTCTCTACTTTATCGATAAGTTTGCGATCAACCTTCTGTCTGACGCCAGACACTGTGTTATCGCTGCACTTTCTAATGAGAATCTGAAAAGCCAGAAGCTAAAGCACCAATTTTTTCCCCTTAAAATTGCCGCCCTCCTTTCTACAGACGCTAAATTTATGTTGGGTTAGAGTCCTAACAGTTCCACTGGTAACTGAAGGTGATGAGGCTGGACAGCTATTTATTAGTAGTATTATTAATACTAATATAATAATAATCCTTGCATTTGATATATTCAAGCCAGGAGGATATCTTAAAGTCCTCAAGGTTCTTGCATTTGATATAGTGCTATTCACATCTTCTAGACGTCTCAAAACACTTCAGAGAAAATACCGTAAAGTGAATTGACTGTATATAGTTGGGCAAAAAGGAAGATAACCTTGGGCAAGTTTCCTTACTCCACACTCCTGATAATAATCCCTCAAGGAAAAAAAACAATAATAAATTGGTCACTTCAATTCATGGTTGTTTGTGGGACACTGCTGTATGCAGTTGGCTGCGGCGTTTTGCCCACAAATTTACAGTCAATTCACTTTTCAGTATATTATTCTGTGAAGTGCTTTGAAATAATAATATTCCTCGCATTTGATGTAGCGCTTTTCACATCTTATCAGCGTCTCAAAGCACTTCTCAGAGTATACTGTAAAGTGAATTGACTGTATATTTGTGGATGAAAAGAGGCAGCCAATTGTGCACAGCAGCGTCCCACAAACAGTCGTGGTTTTCTTTTTGTATGGTTTATTATTAGGCATGTGGAGTAAGGAAACTTGCCCAGGGTTTCGCCCTGACCTGCTAGAAGATGTCTGGAAGATGTGAAAAGCGCTATATCAAATGCAAGGATTATTCTGATTTGTTAATTATGAGATCAAGTCCTGACATGTGGCTTGATTCCTGCTATTCTTGGACTTTAAATGAATAATGTAATTTATAACAACAGTAATTGGAATCAGACATTTAATCGAGTTCCTGTCTTCCTGTTCAGGATGTTAAAGATCCCACAGAACTATTTGAAAAGAGAAAGGAGTTCCTCCCAGTGTCCAAGCCAACAATGTTTGTGGGATGTTGATCAGTGCAAATAAACTTACAGAATACACAATCACTACATTTTACAGGAAGCTCTGTAACGTGTTTTGAGACATTTCACTTCTTGAGAATTTGAGACACGATAAGAAGCTGTATAAAATACAATTTAATTATTAATTATACCAACAATTCCATCCGCAAACTGTACAGTCAATCAATTCACTTTGCAGTGTATCCTGTGAAATGCTTTGAGAAGTCTCGAAGACATGATAAGGGTCTATATCAAATGGAAGGATTATTATTATTATAACAATGCTCAGAGAGACGATTGTTTGATTGTTTCGAGTGTTTATTCTAGGGTTACTGGTTCTATATATATATGATAGCTAAGGATTGGGTGCGTGTTGGATGGAAGGTAGAATTGGTGAGTGCAATTGTGTCACCACTTAATCAAATTCCCTGCCAAACCCCAGTGGCAAGCCTTGAACAACAATGGGTACGTGGATGTGGAACTGGAGAGAGATTGGAACTGTAACCCAGTGGAAGCAAAAAGGAGTAAAAAGTCCAAAATTCCACACAGTCTGTCTAAGGCTATTTTCTGGGACACAGCTGTGCGCCATTTGGCTGTGCGCCATTTGGCTCCAATCTTTCACCCACAAATATACAGTCAATTCACTTTACAGTATATTTTGTGAAGCTCTTTGAGACCTCTAGAACATCTGAAAAGCGCTATGCACGCCTCCTGTGCAGCGCCTTGGGACGTCCTCCCGACGTGAAAGGCGCTCTATAAATGTAATTTGTTGTTGTTGTTGTTATGTCAAACTCAAGGGGTATTATTATTAATATTATTATTTTGCCCCCCAAAATTGAAGATTGTACCAAATTATGGAAACATTTTTAATTCAGTCTTAGCATCCCCCAAATCCTTGCGTTTGATACGTACGTCTTTCCCATCAGGAGGATGTGAAAATAAAATTCTTCTTTGTAAAAATCAAATCTTAAACTGTGGAGACAGAAAATAGCTTTACGGGCTAAATCTAGGTGGAAGTTTGGGCCTCAGGGGAAAAGAGGGGGGATGGGGGGGGAGGTGGGGGGGAAGGGGAGAGGATTGGAGGAGGGTAAAAGAAACAAAGAAAAAGTTACAAAAAAAAGTCTTCTTTCTGTATGTGTCACAATAAACACTGCTTTGCTGTTGTGTGGCTACAGCCTAGTCTCTTTGTCAATTAACAAACGCAAAGGGGTGGTGGGGGCTAGAGGTGTGGGGGGGGGGAGAAAAAAAGACACAATCAAGAAGAGAGATTAAATTGGGAGCACAGAGTGATCAGGTAACCTGTGGCACTGAGGCTAATGCCACATCTTCAACAGAAGTTTTTTTGTAAGATCTGATAAGGGCTGTGGAATTCGAGGAATGTACTAATGAATGAGCAGATTAGGATAGCTCCTGCTGCCTAGCCCATCCCCTCAGGAATACCAGAGAGTACAATCCTGCCTCATGTTGTCAGGATCTCCCCAACCCACCCAGCTCTCTCAAACACTCATTAAAAACTCACCAACAATGTCCTCGCCACAGACCAGGCAGGAGATTCCACGTTTTCAAAGACGATGAAAAAGAAAATCACAATTTCGGTTACCATTTCACCATTATCAGGGCACCGCGTAGTAATGAGGGACCTACCATCAGTCATTTAAAAGAATTCCCCCCCCTCCCCTCTCCCCCATTAGGCCCCTTTTGAAATATTTTTTTATTCCCTTCCCCAAAGAATCTTCCTTTTGTTCTTTCTTTCTTATGTACAGTGAGATAATGGCGTAGATGCTCTGAATTGTTTAACCCACGTAAGTCATTATTCTTGTAGCCATTCTTGCAGGAGGAGCGTTACCAAACTTTTTGACAAGGGAGGGGAAATTAATGCGTCTGAACCTGTCTCTGCGTGATATCGTAATAATAATAATCAGAACCTGTGCATTGAATGTAGGAGTGATGGGAGTGACAGGATTTTATAGTAAACAGGAGCAAGCAACCAAAGCCCAGAAGCTAAAAGTCAAAGAGCTGACGGCAGGAATAGTTGGATTTTAACTTAAAGCTGGAGTCTCAACCAAGACTGTGATAATGAAGCATTCCACCCAACAACAACAACAACAACAAAATTATATTTTTATAGCACCTTTCATGTCGGGAGGACGATCCTAGGTGCTGGACAATCCGTGTTTCAGACCCGAGCTGAGTGTCAGGATTGGGGAAGGTGGAGGGCAGTGGGGGAAAGGAGGGTGATCGAAGGCACTGTCGAAGAAAACGGCCTTAAGACGAGTCTTGAACACTACATTGGAGTGCCAGCCTGACTGACTATGAGTTCTAATTCCCCAACCCAGGACTTGAACCCACAATCTTCTGACCCAGAGGCAAAAGTCCTACCAACTGCACCAGGCTGGCTGGCACACCATGATTGTAAATCTACCTCCTGGGCACTTTGTAGTTAAGGACATTAAACACTATTATCCCTTGTCCTACATCAGTGATGTCAAAACCTGTGGTCCGTGGGCCGGAAGCAGCCTGAGGGGCTATCAGCAGCCCACCTGAACATTTGTACAACTCTGGGTAAGTCCATGTTCAATCGTTAGCTTGTTTTCTGTTTTAGGGGATAAATCAAGAAATATCCAACTGAGAAAATGTATTTTGTTGGTCAACCCTAAAGTTTGGCAATCACTGCCGTATATTGCTCGTAAATATATGATCTCTGAATACAGGTTGATGTACATTGACTTAAGACCTATTTTTGACCATGCATTTGATCATCACCCTTAATTCTCCGACCTTTCTCCCTGTTCATTGTTCCTTTTCAAGTTTGTTAACTGCTTAGAGACAGTCGCTGGTTCTCTATGTGCAAGTTGGTTAAACCAAGGCCCTATCCACATGTTCAAGTGGACATTCAGGATCCTGGTCAACAATCCTCCAGATAAAATTGGCCATTACACTACATGCTTGTATGTGGGAAATTGCTGTGTGTAAATTGACTTCCATGTTAGCCTACAAATACAGTCTTTAGCTTACTGTAGGCTAATCAGTCGAATTTGGAAGTGCAGACCAGTCACTGGGAACAGGAATTCTTCTCACTCAGCTCCTAGTGAACCGTGCAAGTCAAAGCCCTAATGGGTAGGGTGGTCCTAGCTGGACAAGCAGTGGGAAAGCTTGCGAGACAGGCAATGCTATCGAAAGCAAGCTATGTGGGTTTAGTTGGTCAGTAGTTACCCCAAATGGGGCAACCAAGTCTTGCCACTTGCCGAATTGTGCCTAGTACTTTATGGGAAAAGGGAAATAGGATGTGTGTCTCCAGGGAGAGAGCGCATTCCATTCCAATAAACATTTCTGGAATTTCCTTGTGTAAATGGGGTGCAAGGAACTCAATTTGATTTAGAGACTATTAAGCAATGGGGATGAGTTTCTGCACGTGGCACAGACACCCGGCTGACCCAAAGAAACAGCACTTTGAGACATCTTGCAATTGTGGTTAAGGTGATATATCAATTGCAAGGATTACTGTTATTTTTTCTATGTTTTTGTTGCAATCAGATAGTGAGCTTTGGACAATGCAGCTCATCATATCACACTGGACAGACGTGTTTGAGAAGATCACGGAAGAGCCCTAGATTGAAGAGCGACGACCACTGAAGGGAGCCTGTACGGTGGGTGTTGAGTTATTACACGGCTTCCTTTCTCCCAACAATTATCTTGTTGGATGACAAATTCAATGACAACAAAATGCAGCTCATCATATCACATTAAATCAAACTAACAAGCTGTAAAAATAGCAGCAACCGCACTTGTGAATGCCTCAGCTCTGTGGCTGACTGGGAGTGATGGAGCTGTCACTGGGAGTAAAAAGGAAAAATACTCAATTCCTGAGGAATGTTAACCCTCCCCCTGCCCCCCACCCTTGCTCGCTCCGTGCCTCAGATCCATTCCCACGTGAGGTTTTCTGCACTACACATCTGTATTAGAAGTGACACTTGGAACGGCTAATGTTTCCCTCCGTCTTTCTGGCCAGCTCGACATAAAATGAAGTTTAAATAAAAAAGGCATGTTTTTACTCCGAACCGTTTGCTCGACAGACTTCAGGAAACAAAATGTTCATTGTGGCCGGTGAGTTTTACTGTTGATCTAAGTAAGGTTTAATTGCTCACATCTAGTTTCTAACCTGTGGCACATGCATCTCAGGAATGGGACCCTCTTTGAGAGGACAAAAGGTGCAGGAAGAAAACAATTAATGAGGAAATTGGGCTTGTGACTGTAATTGACTCCAATTCACAAGCCCAGAGAAATCAGCCCTATTCAGCCGCGAGAGGCTGATGGTAAGGACTTTTGTTCCAGTCTCTTTCTTTCCCAGTAGTGCAGAGTTTTAAGCCTTCACAGTACCTGATCAAATGGAGTCAAAGAGCAAAGAAGTTGTTGATGAATGAGAAACTTCCTCTGACATGACCTTTGGTAACCATGGAACAGCAAACAAAGCCTCTTCTTATTCAAATTCCTTTCTATTATGCCATCGGGCACATAGAGAATGTTTTGAAACCTTTCGGATTGCTCAGAAGGATGGGAAATGTTGCTAATCTGATACCGTCCGCTGTCTCCACAGTAAGCACTCACACCCATTCCACTGATTTGTACCCAGGTTGGCAGGGGGGAGATTTGAAGAAATAATGATAGCGAAGACATGGTTATATCAGGTGTGTGTGTGTATCATGTCAGTAATTATTGTGGTGTATGGCATTGGGGCAAAGCCGGATGTTAAACCAATCACTGGTGGTGGCTAAAAGCTCTTCTATACCCTCAGAATCCGTGTTGCCATCGAACCAACAGTTAAAATACCTGTTAAGGATTATTGTTCAAAATGCGAGAAGAATTTCCAAACCTCTATCAAACCTCTACTCTGGGCTTTCAGACTGGGCTTGAAAAGCTACATGATTGTTAGCTGAGCCAGCAGTGAGTTTGTTGCATTGTTTCACATGGTCACACAATGGATGCAACTCAAATTCTTAAATCAACATTTGTGAGAAAACTGCACTGAGGGATTTTTGGGCTGCTGATATCCATGGCTGATTCTGATTTCAGGGCCACAGAAGAACCAACAATGGACAAACAACTTTCACGCCGCAGTTTTTCTGTATTTGCAAGAGATTGCGCTTGCTTTTAATCTCCCGCCTGAATTAAAGGAGTGGGATTTCCCCCAAATACATCGGTCATCCGTCCGCTGTCGTTTTGAAGGACGTTGCTGTGTGCGAAAGAGGCTGGTTCTGATGTGATAGGCGCTATATTTAAAGGCAGGATTATTATTCATTACTGTTCACTGAACCCATTTTATTTACTTCAGGATAGAGTGATGAAATGTCAACAGATTAATTTGACAAATTCGGTGAAATTTAACTAACTAAATTTGCAGTTACTGCGAGCCCCAGATCTAAAAAAACAAATCAGCTGAATTCAGTGTGACAATGAGAGATCGAGGTACAGATACAGACACGAGGTGGTGGTAGGTGGGAGGGGTGGGGTTTGAGTTTGAATCCTGAGTAAGCCCATGTCAAGATAAAGAGCTACCATTAACTCATAAAATTGCTCCATTGGCCAACCGTCTTCCTGAGTCAAACAGAGAGGCAGTAAAGTACAAGGAATGTCTTGGTGCCCCCCAGGTTCAGGCCCCACCTCTCCCAGGCTCGGGCCCCCCACCCCCACCAGGCTCGGGAAGGCACCATCAACCTTTTGCCAATTATTTTCTAGAGTTTTGATGCTGTAAATGTTCTGGTGTCATGGAGGTCGTGGTTTGGGCTTGATTGTGATATTGAATAGACTGTCCATACCCACACATGAAGAATGGACACTTGGATGGATGATGGAATGAGAGAGTTTTCAGTATCTATGGAAGCTTAAGCATTCCGGGACACTACCCCATGCAAAGAATACTATATAACCATATTGTTGTTGCTTACCCTCCTCTCTCCCCTGCCTTGCCCCTCAACATACGTACAAACACACACAACCACCAACAAGCTGCATTGAGCTACGCAATAAGAACATACTCATCATTCCATTTAATATATCTCCTTTCATGTCAGGGGGATGTGTTGGTGTGATTGATTGTAAAGTGCAATGACGTTGTATTTTGTCGATGAACCAGTCGCCAAATTTGCGCCCAGCGATATCCTACAAACAACCAGGAAGTGAATAACTGATTCTATCAGGGGGATTGTTGGCCAGGACACCAGGAGAAACTTACTTCTCTTTCCAAGTAGTGCCATTGGTTCTTTAGACATCCACCTGAACTGGCAGACAGATTTAATGTCCCATCCAGCTTCTACAATGCCACGCTCGCCTCTCACTGTATTGGCCCTACAGACCAGGAAAATAGATCTTTGATTCTTAGTTTGTAGTAAATAAGTTAAACTCACTTGAAGCAATACTACCAATGGTCTTAGTGTTGAGGAGCAGAATCCTGGTAAGGTTTACCTGGCCCAATGACCTGAGAGGAAAACATAAGCCCGGGTTCCCACTGACGGTATTTGGTCACCGGTGACTGCTTTGGCATGTGACTGCCATGTTTGCCTGCAAAACACAGTCACTACACTCTACAGTATATCCTGGGAAGATTTTGGCAAGTATCCCCAATGCAGAAGGCGCTATATTGAATGGAAGGATTATTATTATTACGTGAGAATTGAGGACAACAACCACAACAACATTACATTTGTATAGAGCCTTTCACGTCGCGAAGACGGATAAGAACAAGCTTGGCTGACATGCCATCCATGGAACACCAGCCTTGCTGATACTCACTGCCTTGGCTCACATATTGAGCACGCAAAACCAGTCAAACGTTTTTGAATCCTTTTTCAGTTCATTTCTAAAACTACATCCACATCTGATAATATGATAATAACTTGATATAGCACCTTATCACATCTTCAAGACATCTCAGAGCTCTTCACAGAAAATATTGTAAAATTACTGTATTTTGTGGTTGAAATGCAGCAGCCAATTGTGCACAGCAGAGTCCCCAAAACAGTCAAGGATTGAGTGACCACCGTTTTTTTAAAGCGATTATTACCCAAGGAAAGTGATCCGCCAATCGACTAACTACCAGGTTTCTACCTACTGCTAGGCAAACAGAGGCGTGTGGAGTAAGAAAACCCGCCTAAGGTTTCACTGTGCCCGAGAATTGAACCCAGTTCCTAGAGCGCTCTAACCACTGCGATCCTATACTACCGGGAGTGTACTTTGCAACATCGAACAACAGCAAATTACATTTACGTAATGCCTTTCATGTCGGGAGGACATCCCAACGATGTGTCAGCACCTTTAGGAGAGAGAGGGAGAAAATTGTGTGTGAAAATTGGAGGTGGGGGTGGAGTGGGGGTGGGGGAAAGAGAGAAAAAATTCCAATTGCGAATGAAATTTAGCTGGGATTTGAAAGAGCCACGTCCTACTACCCACTTATAATGAAAATTGGAGTGCTAATCTTCCAGTGTTTAGCGCATAAAGGATCAGTGAAACAGGACTCACACATCAATGGAAAGGGGTGCCTCCCAGCAATAAAACACTCACCCTCTGTACTGACTGAATCTCTTCATCATTTGGTTTGAAAGGCATTTGTTGAAGTTCAGTGACAGGAAACTGCCTTGGGATTGCATTCCTTTCCCAAAGTATGTAGTCAGTGTCAGGTCAGCCTTACAACCTGAAGACGTGGAAAAGATGCACTACCTTCTTTGGGGGTAGGAGTGAGTGGGTGGCTGGGTGGGGGGGTGGGGGGTGGGGAGGTTTGGGGGGAATGGGATGCTGAGGGTGGGGGTAGTGGTGGGGTGGGAGGAACGGAGGAAGAAGTGAGGCCAGTCTAAATTTCTGAATCCTTTTCAGTTCTTATCTAAACCTACAACAAATTTTTAGCAAGGCTGGTTATTTACTTTAGTTAACATTTCTCTCTTCTGTTGGTCGCTCAACATTATGGAGCTACAAGAAGTATGAAGTTTGGAAATAGCTCCCTCCCCACCCACAGACATACCCACAGCCCATTGCTCTCCTGGGTGACATAGTAGTCCACACAAATTGGCAGGCTGTGCTGATTTTGCTGATCTCAGCCTGGTCAACAATACCGGGGGCTCCAACTGTAAATTGGCTACAGCGCCCTTGTGTTACTGAGAGAGAGAGAGAGAGAGGCAAGGCATGGAAGGGTTCCCTCTCCTGCTAATTGCTGCACAGAGATTCTATTGTGTGTTTGTTAGCCGTGGGTGTTAACCGGGGATTGGGCTCAGCTGAGATGCTCCCCAATGGTCAAATGTGTTGCTGGAATAGTGGGAATCAGCAACTCTCTTCCCCCAAAATGCTGTAGGTTCTGGATCAATTGAAATTATCAAGACTGAGGCAGATATATTCTTGTAAAGTCAGTGTATCGAGGAACATGGAGCAAAGGCGGGTAATTGGAGTTGAAGTACAGATCAGCCGGGGTGTAATACAATGGTGGTCAGGCTCGAGGGGCTGAATCGCCTACTCCTGTTCCAAGTGTTTTAACACTCAGAATCAAGCGTCACATTCAGGCAGGGAGCCGGAGTGTGCCTGCAATTATACCCTGTTGAAGGATAGAGAGCAGAGGGAAAGGAGCAGAGGGGAGAAAAATTAGAGAAGAAAATGAGCAAAAAAAATCTTATATAATGAAAACCTGGAAATAATTGCTTTCATCTGGCAAACAAGACTCTAATACTATTCCTCCAATGTCTAGGTAGTAAATGCATATATGCTGTGATACGGGCAATATTATTTTCTCCCCCTCTTCAAGATATTGGCCAATACAGAACTTGAGAATGCTTGCTTGAATGTTGGTTGTGCTTTATTGTCCCCAAGTGGCCATCCTTGCTGTTCAATTTGGATGTTGGGAGGCTATTTAATCATGACAGCATATGGAAACCAAGTCCAATACTGCCAACTGATAACTGAATGGAGAGTCACCTAGACAGGAATCCAGCGTAATTTTACTTGATCTACTCCAGCATATTGAGACTAATTGTAACACCATGAACGGTTGAGACCAGCGTACGCAAGGATTGATCCTGGCACCTTCCAAATCTAGGCAGTGTCTTTACTAACAGAGAGGGAGCTCTGCCAGGTCACTCTGGACAGTGGTTTGTTTCAATGTGGGTGACACTGAGCATCCTAAATGCTTTCACTCCCAATGGCTATTTGTAGCTCAGTTTGGTGATTAGCTCACAACATAATAATACTGTAATAATAATCCTTGCATTTGATATAGCGCTTTTCACATCACATCTTATCGATGTCTCAAAGCGCTTCAAAGAATATACTGTAAAGTGAATTGACTGTACATTTGTGGGCGAATCGCGGCAGCCAATTGCGCACAGCAGTGTCCCCACAAACATTGGTGGATTGAAATGACCAATTTTTATTATTGTGTTTTTTTTTGGACGGATTATTATTAGGCGTGTGGAGTAAGGAAACTTGCCCAAAGTTTCGTTCTGACATGCATAGAT
Organism: Hydrolagus colliei; assembly: GCA_035084275.1. NCBI lineage: Eukaryota > Metazoa > Chordata > Chondrichthyes > Chimaeriformes > Chimaeridae > Hydrolagus > Hydrolagus colliei. The sequence goes on along the minus strand of CM068761.1, from coordinate 7,752,971 downwards.
TCGAACACAGGTCTCACGCTTTTTGGGCGAGCGCTCAAACCACTGAGCTACACGAACTCCATAATCTAACATGTTTCACCAAAATGGTCAGGAATCAACTCAGCTGAAGGCATATTCCCAGGCTTGGAGCGATTGCTCCTGACAGAAAGTCTCGAGGTCTGAGAGCTTCTAAACTGAGGTTTTCTTCAACGAAAAGCACCAGGTGTGGTGAGAAATGATCCACCTCATTGGTTGTGATTCAGGAATTCACTGTGTTCTGCTATAACTGTTTGTCTTTCTACTTCCAAATGCTTTCCCTTGTTCACCCTCCCTTTATGTCAGGTTGGAGATCTACAAGTGGTTACAATACTTTAGGACACTGCCAAGTGTCTATTCCTCATGTGACCAGACCAGACAGTGAGTGTTGGCTGGCTGACCAATCATGGCGATCAACACAGCCTTTTTTCTTTTGTCTTCTTTGTCTCCTCTGTCTTCCTTGTCCTGCCTCCCCCTCTCTAACTTGTCCTTAAAAACCTCTCCCTCCCAACATGCCCCAGTTCTGAAGAAGGGTCGTGGACCCGAAATGTTGACTCACTTTCATTTCTCCATGGATGCTGCCTGAGTTTTCTCCACAACTTCTGTTTTTGTTTCAAGACACACTGTGTACTCACCTGACATTGACAGAGTTGCTGGACAACCTCCGGATATTGATAATAGTAATCCTTGCATCTGATACAGCTCCTTATTACGTCGTTGAAGGCATCTCAAAGTGCATCACAGAACATGTTGTAAAGTGTAGTGATTGTATTTTGTGAGTCAATTGCGCTCAGCAGTGTCCCACAAACTCATGGATCGAGTGCCCAAATTATGTTTAAAGATATTATTGCCCCCAGAAAGTGATCTTCCAGTAAATTAACAACCGGGTTCCTGTTAGGTAAACAGAGGTGGTTGGAGTAATGAAACTTGCATAAGGTTTCACCCTCCTCGTTTGACAAGTGAGTGCTCTAACCACTGAGATTCTAAAGCTGCAAAATGCTTTCTTACTCTTTGATAAATCCCTTGATCAATTTCCTAATTCATGGCTTTCCAGGGCAGCACATTCCAAAATCGTATTATCATAGAGTTACACAGCACAGAAAGAGGCCATTCAGCCCATCGTGTCTGTGCCGGCTCTTTGAAAAGAGCTGTCCAAATTAATCCCACTCCCTCGCTCTCTCCTCATAGACCTGCAAACTTGTCCTCTCCCAAATAATTATCTCTTTCTCTCTTAAAAGTTGTTATCGAATCGGCTTCCACCCTTTCAGGCATTGATTCCAGATCCCAACAACTCGCTGCGTGAAAAGGTTTCTTCCTCACCTCCCCTCTGTTTCATTCAACAACTATTACAATCAGTGTCCTCGGGCTACTGACCCAGTCGCCAGTGCAACTAGTTCCTCCTTGTTCACTCTATCAAATTCCCCGATATAGTTCTTGGCAAAACAATACAATAATAATAATCCTTGCATTTGATATAGCGCTTTTCACGTTTTCTAGATGTCTCAAAGCGCTTCACAGAATGTACTGTTAAGTGAATTGACTGTATATATGTGGCTGAAACATGGCAGCCACAGTTGTGTCCCACAAACAATTGTGGATTGAAGTAACCAATTTTTTTGGAGGGATTATTCTTAGGCGAGTGGAATAAGGAAACTTGCCCAATGTTTTGCCCTGCCTGAAATTGAACCCAGGTCACTCGCTTGTAAGGTGAGTGCTCTAACCACGGAGCTACAGGACTCTATTGCCTCAGTCCTAACCCTTTACTTGGGGCCAAATTCTTTATGCATCTCTGTAACATGTTCCATAATGAATGTCCACTTTCATAACCTGCAAGAGTTTTGTCAGCCCATGATTCTGCGCTTTTGGTGTAGAAACTAGTGAACAGCAGGATGATTCTTGTCCGTAGTGCCTTGGTGTTTCATTTTACCTGCGGTGAAGTGCTCATTCTCCCTTACCCTTCTGACTCCTCTCTCAGAGAGTATTTCTGCTTCGTGCTTCTTTGCTGTAGATCAGTACCCCAGCTTGGAGCTCTTTAGCTCCCCGTGAGATTAGTCTTTCATGCAAAATGTCAATTCAGTTTACAGTACATTCATTCTATGAAGCGCTTTGAGATGTCGATAAGATGTGAAAAGCGCTGTATCGAAAGCAAGGATTATTATTATGATTATGGTTATTAAAACAACAGATTTTACAAATCAGTGATGGGGCGGGCATTAAGAATAATCCGTCCAAAAAAAACACAATAATACAAATTGGTCATTTGAATCCACGACTGTGTGGGGGACGCTGCTGTGCGCAATTGGCTGCCGCGTTTCTCCCACAAATATACAGTCAATTCACTTTACAGTGTGTTCTGTGAAGCGCTTTGAGACGTCTCGAAAAAATGAAAAGCACTGAATCAAATGCAAGGATTATTATTATTATTATTAATACCAAACCCAGCATGACATCCTAGAGTAAGCCACATTTGATGAAAGGCAGACGCAACTTTCATTTCACGAAAAAAGTTTTGTGGTTGAAACAATTTGAGCAAGAGAATAAAATGTCCAATTCTGGTGTTGGGGAGTGGGGGGTTGGGGGGTGAGGGCGGTGGGGAGAGTTTGGTTTGCTTGATGTTGTTCTCTTCACCTACCTGGCAGCGCCTTGGGACTTTCTCCCGACGTGAAAGACGCTGCACAAGTGTAATTTTGTTGTTGTTGTTGTTGTTGTTGTTAGGTATCAGCGGTATGGGGTTCCACTGGATGTGGGACACTGCTGTACGTAATCGGCTGCTGCGTTTTGCCCACGGAATGTATGGTCGATTCATTTCACAGTGAAACTAGTGAGGCGCTTTGAGACATCTCAAGCTGGTGCACGAAACGTAAGGATTGATTTTATTCATACTTGACTTGAATATATCTATAAATGTATTTTGCAGCGTTAAATTCAATTAAAATCCAACCATTTCTGGACTGTCAACTGCTCGTCTTTGGTTGCTCCTGTTTACTGTAAAATCCTTGTCACTTTTAACTGATTTCCTCAAACAAGCACTTTTTAACATGTTACTTCCACAGCCCCAGGGCTACTAAGGCCATTTGTTTCCCCTCAAATACTAACCTGGCTGAGATCAGCTAACCCAGGACAGCAACAACAACAACAACAAATTACATTTATATAGCAAGGTTTTTCCTGGGGCTCTACTGCACCGTGTGGCTCAGTGTATCTCTGGGCAATGATTAGGGTAACTGAGGGAGATGAGATCCTGGCTTTCGATTCTAACAGAAACGCTGCCCTTTTAAAACAGGTTCCATTAGGAAAGGCAAAGTGAGGTGGAAGAGATTACAGTATAATAATAATAATCCTTGCATTTGATATAATGCTTTTGACATCTTATCGACATCTCAAAGCACTTCATAGAAAGAATATACTGCAAACTGAATTGACTTTTTGAATGAAAGACTAATTTCACTGGGAGCTAAAGTGAATTGACTGTATATTTGTGGGCGTAACACGGCAGCCGATTGCGCACAGCAGTGTCCCACAAACAGTCGTGGATTGAAATGACCAATTTTACACCGTTTTTTTTTGGGGGGGGACGGATTATTATTAGGCGTGTGGAGTAAAGAAACTTGCCCAAGATTTCACCTGGATTGGAACACAGGTCTCACGCTTGTAAGGTGAGTGCTCTAACCACTGAGCTATGGATTGGAGGAATCCTGAGCCTGGTCGGGTTATTTCAGTAGAGCCTTTAGCTCCGAGTCAGTAGGTTGTGTGTTCAAGCTTCACATAGGGAATTTGCGCTAACAGGCTGGGCTGACAGTGCGGTGCTGGGGGGAGGCTGCATTGACCATGGTGGCGTCTTTTGGAAGAGGCTTTAAACCAAAGCCTTGTCTGCCTGTTTAACTGGATATTAAAGATCCCATGGCTCTATCCGAAAAGTGAAGTGCATTCCTGCCAGGAATGCCTCATCGACATTTCCCCCAGATAAATTTGGTTAATCACTTCATGGCTGTTTGTGGGATATAACTGTGTCACAAATTGGTTGCCTCCATTTGCCTAGAAATTACACAGTCACTACAACAACAGTTACTTCATTCCCACATCGGGACTTGAACTCACATGGTGTAAGTAAGAGGCTCCGTCCTTCAGATGAGACACTAAATTGAGATCCTGCCTGCCTGATCAGGCGGACATCAAAGAATCCATGGCGCTGACGCTGTTCGAAAACAGAAGTGGAGTTTCTCCCAGTGGCCTGGCCAACAATCCCCCCGAATAAAAATTACTCATTCGTTTCATGGCTGTTTGTGGGACATTGCTGGGCACAATTGGGCTGCCATGTTTGCCTATAAACACACAGTTACTCCATTACACAGTAAACTCCTGTGAATCGTTTTGAGATGTCGTTCCAATGTGATAAGGCTCTGTAACATATGCAAGGATTATTATCGTTACTTGAATTGATACGCTCAGGGTGGCATCTCAGCCTAAATCCTATGAAATGAATCATAGGATTTACTCTGACCATATAAATTCCTGGGACACCCACCTGACGTAAGAGATGCTGCATCAAACACAAAGATTCTTCTTGGTTTATTACTCAGGGAGGGAAAGGAGAGGATTCCAACAAGTGTAAACGAGAAACCAAAGAACGGCAAGGTAGAGACTCCGAGAAGCAAAAAAAATCCTGTAGAACCCCTTGATCAGCAAATGAACCAGAGGGGAGATGAGGAGAATTTTTTTTCTGCACAGAGAATTGTTGTGGTCTGGAATGAACTATCACAAAAGGTGCTAGAAACCGATTCAGTAACAACTTTGAAAAGAGGATTGGATAGGTAGTTGAAAGATGAAAATTTTTGCAAGATATAGAGAAAGAGCGGGGGGGAGGGGAGGGGGGGAGTGGGGGAGTGGGACTGACTGGGCAGCTTTTCCAAAGCACAGGCAAAGGCACAATGGGCCAAATGACCTCCTTCTGTCCTGTAACATTCTGTAATTCCATCATTCTCTAAACTTAGGAAACTCATCCGCCTATCGAAGGCTGTGAGAGGAAACAATTGCATAGAAAACAGCAGCGAGATGCTGGGGCTTTGGGTCACTGACAACTTAATGGTGATTTCTGAAATAATTGTCGAGCTGTTCAAGTTGGGTGTCGAAAATATTGCCACATGTTTGTGGGCAAAGGTAATGTGAACAATATCCCAGTGCCTTGAATCTTTATAAGCATGTGGGGGGGTGGGGGCAGGTGGGGGGGGCAGGGGGGGGGGGGGAGGGGGAGAGGGAGGCATGAAACCAGAATATTTCTCAGTTTATCCCTGCTGTTCATCAAACTCTGTTGGTGTCCATCGGGACTCTTGTTGGTGGAATAATCTTGCCAAATTGCTTGGGTGTTTACGTCTGAGATTATTGTTGTTGGTATATACTGCCACCCCATGGCACACTGTTTCCAGACTCGGTGACTTAACCCCCCACACCCACACCCACAACCTCCCCCACCCTCACCCCCCTCCAACCCACTGCATATCGTTTCATTTTCTAAATACACTGTTTCACATTAAAAGGGAATTTGGACTTGGTTAAACCTCTTGCAAAAATAATTATCCTTGCATTTGATATATCGTGTTTTCACGTCTTCAGGACGTCTCAAAGCGCTTCGCTGAATAAATACAATAAATTAAATGAATTGACTATGTTTTGTGGGCAAAACACGGCAGCCTAATGTGCATAGCAGTGTCTCACACATGTTGGTGGATTGAGCGACAAAAATTTTTATCAAAGGGATTATTATAGTATAACAGAGAACATACTGTCCTAATATCAGTCAGTCTGTCTATCTTCTATCTGTCTAGCTATATATATATATATATATATATATGTGTGTGTGTGTTTAGTCCTATGAACAATAAATCTAGAGATGTATCTACCTTCTTCAGTGTCATTGTTTTCTATTGAGCAGCTAATCCAAACCTTCTAATCCAGTAGCAAGATAGATTCTGGCAAAAAGAAATAGAGAAGGCACAAAGTAACAACAACAAAATCCAAACTTCATCTCTCAAAAGAGAAAGAAAAAAAATCAATCAGCAGATGTTTTGTGGGAGATAAAACACACACACAAAACACACACACACATCCATCAAAAGCTGGTCAAGGGGTTTGCCTGGTTTTCGATGTACAAAAATATCGTTTTAAAACAACACCTAAAGAAAGACCTCTGCATTCTACACACTGTTAGCATCATTGTGTTTGGTGTGTTTGTGTTTTCTGTCTCTCTCCCTCTCTTGCTTAGCACTGCAAAGGAAGGTTTTTTTTGTGTGTGCAAAGTGGTGTCTGTGAAAACAAGTCCAATAAACGTCCTACCACCCACTCTCAAAAAATGCCATGCATGCAATTAGCAGCTAGCTCACAGCTAGGGGTTAGAATTCAAAGCAAAAATCTGTGAGACATTCTCTCCCCCCCATGCACCCCCCCCCCACTACCCTCACCCCCCCCCCCACACACACACACCAGCCTCTGATAAACACATAGCCATCAACAGCCGCCAAACTCATCAATACTTATCAATAGTAAACCGCATGAATCAATTGTAAATGCCTTGGGGAGGGGAGATGTCAGGAATTTGTGGTACAGAGAAGGCGGGGGCATTCCAGAGGTTCCAGAGTTTTATCCACACTAACCATTCATCTCCCCAGGAGGTCAGACTTGGTAACATTCACGCAGGAACCCAACCAAACCTAGAATCAAACCATCCCATCAACCTCACCCTTACTCTCTCAAATGGAAGTTTCTCTAATGTTTAGATAAGCAGCCAGAGGAGAGAGAGAGAGGAAGAGAGGAAGGAAAGAGAGATTGGGGAGTCAAGGCAAGGTGTGAGGAATGCTTTGACAGACATTCATTCACAAAAAAGAACAGGGACAATGCAAACTAGACTAGATGGGACCTGGAATTAACCTCACTGGAAAAACAAAGCTTTTAAATATAAAATTCAAAATTAAATTAGGTTTTGTAAATACATGCAGGGAGAGACCCCTCTCTCTCTATATATATATATATATATGTGTGTGTATATTTAATTTTCACAGATGCTTAAAATGTACATTGCGCAATGATAATCCTTTATAATAACCTGTGCATTTGTTATAGTGCCTCACCGTGTTGTTGAGACGCCCCAAAGCGCTTGACCATAATATATTGTAAAGTGAATTGACTGTATATTTTACGGGCCAAAGGCAGTGTCCAATTGCACCCAGCGTTTTGCCCCACAATTAATGGTGGATTGAGGGACCAATTTCTATTGACATGGAGTGAAAATGACACAGAGTGAGTGACAATCATTGTAATATCACTTTCCAGCTAACCACACAATGCAATGTCAATACTCACTAACGGAAAGTGAACAAGGCTCAGTTCACAGTCTTAGACCTAAATATTGAACGCTTAACGAAAAAATGGAAGGGGTTCACCCTTAACAATAATAATAATCCTGGCATTCGATATAGTGCCTTATCGAGATGTCTCAAAGCGCTTCACAGTGTAAAGTGAATTGACTGTGTATTTTGTGAGTGAAACACTGCACACAACAGTATCCCACAAACCGTCGTGGATTGAAATGACCAATTTTGTTATTGTGTTTTTATTGAGGGATTTTTTAAAAAAAGGAATTATTACCCCCAGAAAAGCAATCCATCCACCGACAAACAACTGGCTTCCTATTTACTGCCAAGTAAACAGAGAGGCGTGTGGAAACTTGCCCAACATTTTTACCTGATGGGAATCAAACCCAGGTCTCTCATTTCCAAGGCAAGTTCTCTAACCACTGAGCTATAGGACTCCACAACTTAATGGAACTGGAACATACAGATTGAATATTTTTTTTTGATGTAGGGTACATAGAAACATTCCCTGTAATCCTTACATATATACTACAGTGTCTTTCGTGTTGGGAGGACTTCCCAAAGCGCTTTGCAGAATATAGTGAAGTGACTATGTGTTCTTTGAGCAAATGTCCTATTGATAACCAAACTTTGATCCACCAATCTTGCTCTTTCTACAAACCATATATAACACATACTCTAGTGAACTTTTACGAATTTGCCTTAAAAAAAACACTGTCATTGCAGTTTACCATAAATACTGGGAGGTGATTTGAGATGTTTTGGTGACAGGATTAGTGTTGTGTAGTTTTGATGACTGTATCAAATGAAAGGATGATTATTATTGTTCAATCGCTCAATGAAACATTCCCGCTTTCTGATCTCTAAAGTTAGTCTGAGTGGAATGCTCAACCCTCCGTTTTAATATCTTTGTTTGAATTGTTTCTTTACAGTTTTCACCCATCCCTTCCTCTCTCTCTCTCTGCACCAAATACTCTTGTCTCTCTGGTACCTTGTCTATACATATACGTATGACCCTCAATGTGTGCATCACAATAGAGAACGTGGGAAGCCTATTTGATCCTGAGGGACTTGATGGTTGAACCCAAATCTACCTTCACCCAACATCAAAGCATGGCCATGTTTAACAGTGATCACTGGGAGTGCCTACTCTGGTCAGATTACCCCCTTCAGGAGCATTATGGACCTCAGTTTATGTCAACAACCAAACCCAGACTGTACCGTTGGTGCTTTGGGCTCTGCCTTTACCAATCAACACACAGGTTAGTATTTCTCTGGAGATGAGGCAGTTTGAAAGGGGAACCGATGCAGGTGTTCAAAATTATGAAAGTGTTCATTAAGGTGGACATAAGTGCTTGTTTGTTGAGTCCATAACAAGAGAGCATCATCTAAAATAGCCACTAGCATTTAGGAGACTTAACAGTTTTCAGGAGGAATTTTTCCACTAGAGGGTGGTGAGCATGCAGGACTCACTGCTGTAAGCTGTGGTTGAAGCAGCAAATGCCATTGCATTTGAGCGGAAATTACATTTTGTCAAACGGATAATAATAATCCTTGCATTTCATATCGCGCTTTTCATGTCTTCTAGACGTCTCAAAGCATTTCACAGAATATGCTGTAAAGTGAATTGACTGTACATTTGTGGGCAGATCATGGCAGCCAACGTAAGTTGTCAGGGATTGAAGTGACCAATTTATTATTGTTTCCTTTTGAGGGATGATTATTATCTTGCACAAGCTTGCTCCCTGCCGGGAACCAAACTCAGGTCTCGCTTGCGAGACGTGTACTCTAACCACTGAGCTACAGGGCTTCACATGTGAACTTGAGTGAAAAGCAACCAGTGGGGAGTGGTTGGGGGGGGGGGGGGGGGGATTAGGGAAAGGCAATCAGGGGTATGTGGAGATTCTTGGGGAGTACAGTATAAACATCTATAGGGACTGGTTGGGCTGAATTTGTCTTAGTGTTCCACAGCCTGTGTAATTCATTGTGAAGTCTAGTCTCAGATAATGAGTTTAAACATGTGCAGTCCTGTAGCTGTTAGAGAGCACTCACCTCACAAGCGAGAGGACCTGGATTTGATTGCCGGGCTGGCAAGTTTCCTTGCTCCACAAGCCTCTGTTTACCGAGGCAATACATCGTAACCTGGTTGCTAATTGTTTCAAAAAAAATAAAACTAATAATTTAGTTTGCCGGGACACAGCTGTGCATAATAGGCTGCTGCGTTTTGCCCACAAATTATACAGTCAACTCACTTTAAAGTATTTTCTGTTAAGAGCTTTGAGATGTCTCAATAACATGGTTAGGCACATATCAATTGCAAGGATAATAATAATAATAATAATCACCTTTGCATTTGATATATCGCCTCATCACGTCTCAAAGGATAATTGACCGTACGTTTTGTGGGTGAATAATCACTATTATTAAAATCTATATTAATTTTCCTCATCATTACATTTAAAACCCGAACCAGGTGAATTTCACCCTGCCTTCCAATGATTTATACAAAACCAGACCTATTTGCTTCATCTTTAGTTCCAATGTGTGCAGAGACAGCCAGCCTAGTGCAGTATTGATGAGCTTTGTTGAGTACGCCTTGGCTCTGATCTGGATGCTTTGAGTAAGTGGCAATAATAGATACAAATCATTTTGCTTTCCAACATCTGCTAATGGACAAGCAATGCTGTGTCACATATCTCACGACCAGGTTCGAAATGTTAATCCCAATCTTACATTTACCTACATTAAAACTAGACAAGGTTCCCCTCTATAATTGTGCATAATTGTGCAACATTGAGAATATACACAACTCTACGTTTGCAAGGGACTTACTGTCAATCTAGTGGTTAAAAACCGAACGAATTACAAAACAAGGCAGTGTAGAGATAAGTGTTTATAATTTGTTAATCGTTAATCCTTTAAATAGGGAATCAGTGTTGTATTTTGTTCATAGGATTTTCTGTTTTTGAATATTTTAAAAAGTCACTGCATTATATTCATAAAGAGTTAAGATCTTAACTGTGTTAACTATGTTCTACCCACACTTTAAAAAGCCTGTCACATTGTATTCTGGCGACCGCCTGTCCTGTCCCCCTTATTATTGCAGAAAAATAATGTCTCGATTGATTAACAATTTGCACACGATCTGTGTTGCAGAGAGACCGAGACACCGTTTTCGCCGATATGAATTTCGGTTTTGCAATCATTTCCTTTGGGTTCCACTATTTTTTTCACACCCCAAAGGGGCAAATGATAACAAAACTCCACCGCGGGATCTTAAAGCGATAATGTCCTTTATTGTACCAGCAATTGAATTTCCAGGCGACAAATTGAGAATACAGAAAGAGCGTCGGCCAGACGCGTTGCAAAGTGTCTCTTGAGGGACACCCCCAAACGCTGTGAACTCATATGTATTTGCTTGACGGGTCCCACTCAACACACAGTCATCCGGGTAGGAAATAATACTCGATTCATTTTTTTTCCCTCCGAAAACAAAAACTCTGCTCAAGTGTTTCGGGAAACCGCGTTTAATGTATAATTAATACTCAAGCAATTGGAAACGAATGGGGGGATTTGGAAGTGCAAATGCACGTGGAGTGGAGGGGTGGGTGGGAGGTGGGGTGAGGAGAGATCGATATATGATCGTTTCCAAGCTTTGTTTTTACAATATCTATTATGTTAACCCAGCCAAGCTCAGAACAGTGGACAATCAGAACACAATTTATGTAGAGAGAGAGAGAGAGAGAGAGAGGGGGGGGGGGGCGGGGAGTGAGAATCATGATTTTTTAATTTGTTAAACACAAACCCAACATGTTTCCTTCTGAGGTTGCAGACAGGATCAGTCTGTGAAGTCCGGGGCTGCCAGCCACCCATTCGATCAGAAGACTGTGTAAATATATATCATTAACATGGACTTTACTTTAACTGTGCTGCCTTGATGATACATTTCGATGTGTTTTACAGAAGCAAACAAGTGGATTTTGGCATCTGGACTTTGCCAGGGACAATGGACACCATTGCACTGTGGCTGTAAGTGTCCTGAGCTACAGAGCGTGGTGTAGCCTGAAAGTTCAAATGAATTGGAAGTGCCTGTGCGGTTTCCGATGCGAGTTGGCGTGGCTGAGAGGCGAAGGCAAGGCAACACAGACCAGATCATTAGGGTCGAGTTTGCTGGCACTGAGCTGAGATTCGATGCAAAATAAACAAGACTACTGTAACAGAAACTTTGTAGAGACATAGTTTGCGAGAGAATATGGTTCTCTCTCTCTCTCTCCATTTTTTTTTGGCTTCAGAGTGATACTATATTAACCTTTGCTTAATGCTCAGTGAAAGTGGTGGTGGTGGGTGGGTGGGAGGGGGAAGGTGTGGGGGGGGGGGGGGAGCGAAACTGTGTTGCAGAGAGATTAAGACAGTGATTGTCACAGATTGCGAAATAACGGAATGGGAAGAGAGAGAAAAAAAATCACAGAGAGGGGTGGGAGGGGTGGCAGCCAAAAACGCTTCCATTTTTTTTTCCACAAAACTATTATTTCAGCTCTATCAGACAGGAATGCAGGATTTCACAGCTCGCTGCTCAATTCACCCACTTTGCTGCCTGGGTCGGAGCGAGAGAGTCGACGCCGACAGATATAAGGGCAGCTCCATCCATCAGCTGCCAAAAACAACATTGGATAGACAGAGAGAGAGAGAGAGAAAGAGAGAGAATTACTGTATGATATTTTATCAAATGCACAGGGAGGGAAGGGGGACTGAAAAGCATCCGAGAGCCTTGATGAATCAGAGAAGGGGGGGGGGAGAGAGGGGGGGGGAGGGAGAGAGGGATGGGTAGAGAGGAAGGGGAAGAGAAAAAAAAAATGAGAGAAAGGTGTTTGGGGATGGGAGGGATGAAGAGGGAGGAAAAAGAAGAAGAAATAGCGCGCTTGGGAGATTTTTGTGAATGGGCGATGCGTAAGTGACATTGTTTGGTGCACCTGGAATGTGGTGTAACTCGCGCGCCGGCCAATCGGTGGCACCGGTTTTTTATGAATGACCCGGCGCCGACCAATCGGAGGCCGGGTCAGCGGGGAAGGGGGGGCGGGGCGAGCGGGTGAGATGGCGGCAGCCAATAGAGTGGGAGCGAGTGGGGTGGGGGGGGGCAACAACCAGTAGGGAGGGAGAAAGGGCGGGAGGGTAGGCAGCCAATAGGGAGGGAGGAAGATGGCGGCCAATGGGAAGCGAGGGAGACAGCAGCCAATGGAGAGAACAGGAGGGAGGACGGCGACCAATAGGAAACGAGGGAGGGCGGCGGCCAATGGGGAGGGAGGGCGACGGCAGCCAATGGGGAGGGAGAGAACGACGGTGGGCAGCTAATGGAGAGGGAA